>CAJHZI010000033.1:0-125000 GCA_905160935.1 Enchytraeus crypticus
TTGGTAACAATTCTATCAATGGTAGTAGACCAGCTTGCTCCTGCAAAGTACAAGATATCTAGTATCAACTCATTCACACTTAATCCACTAAATCTGATGCTATGTCTATGAGAATGTTCATTTTATGATCCGATGGGCGTGAGGCGAGAATTTGATGAACGCATTTGGTGCTGATATCTCGGTGGTGTCAAATGTCAAATCTGAAACATAACAATGCAAAACATAATAAGTAGAAGAATTAGAGAGCGCCAAACATATTTAAGCTCACATCTCTGATATATGAAATGGTCGTCCTTGGTTCTATATATATCTGGCCAATTTTTCAAAAATCTTAATTTGCATGAAAATATCTGCATTTAAAGTTAAAAGATTGCAAACAAATATAATAACTTTCAGTAGATTAATTATCGCCGAAAATGTCATTATATATTGAAGTAAATCATTCTAGCACCTCTTCAACAAAGAATCGAGAGCAGTTCTTCGTGATTAATATACATCTTTATTTCGCCACTTTGGCAAACAACACACATTCATTGCACAGTGAAACAAAATCAAAATCAAAGAAATAATATGCAAATTCACAGTGAAAATAAAATTAAAGCAAATAAAATAAATAAACGAAAAATATGCAGTGCACATCAAGCATTATTGATATACTTGAATACCAATGGATAACTTACCGATGAGAGTTTAACCGACAGTGGTTGTCTCAGTCTGGATGGTCCTAGCGATCTCATCCCAGGTGTCTGTCTCAGTGTACTGGGTGGTGGTGGTGTTGATCTCATCGTGATCAGCGTAGTGGGTGGTGACGGTGGTCACTTCCTGTGAGACACAGACTGACTTCATATGACTGATCACGTCAGTCGTCGTCGTCTTGATGGTTGAGGAACCTTCTACTTTTGTGTCGACGCTCGTCTTTGTCTCCTCGCCGGTCTTCGTTACGACTGGAGTGCATCCTTTGTTGGAAGTGGAGGTCTCTGACCATGGGAAGGTCTTTCCACCGCTGGTTTCTGTGTTGGATTTCTTGACGATAGTTTGAGTGGTAGTTGCCGATCCGGCTGTTTTGGTTGCAGTGGAAGAAGAACTGGAACCTGATGATTTAGCGGCAGTTTTGCTGTCGGTTGAGGATTTACTGCCGGTGGAAGTGGTTGTACCACCTGTGGTCTTTGAAGTTGAAGAGGTGCTTCCACTTGTGGTCTTAGATTTATCAGCTGTCGAGGTTGAGGTAGTTGCTGTGGTCTTAGACTTGTCTTCAGTTGAAGATGTGGTCTTTGATTTGTCTGTTGCAGCTGTTGAAGTGGCTGTTGTTGTCTTAGACTTGTCTTCAGTTGAAGTTGTGGTCTTTGATTTGTCTGTAGCAGCTGTTGAAGTGGCTGCTGTTGTCTTAGACTTGTCTTCAGTTGAAGTTGTGGTCTTTGATTTGTCTGTTGCAGCTGTTGAGGTGGCTGTTGTTGTCTTAGATTTGTCGTCAGTTGAAGTTGTGGTCTTTGATTTGTCTGTGGCAGCTGTTGAAGTGGCTGTTGTTGTCTTAGACTTGTCTTCAGTTGAAGTTGTGGTCTTTGATTTGTCTGTAGCAGCTGTTGAAGTGGCTGCTGTTGTCTTAGACTTGTCTTCAGTTGAAGTTGTGGTCTTTGATTTGTCTGTTGCAGCTGTTGAAGTGGCTGTTGTTGTCTTAGATTTGTCGTCAGTTGAAGTTGTGGTCTTTGATTTGTCCGTTGCAGCTGTTGAAGTGGCTGTTGTTGTCTTAGATTTGTCGTCAGTTGAAGTTGTGGTCTTTGATTTGTCTGTGGCAGCTGTTGAAGTGGCTGTAGTTGTCTTGGACTTGTCCTCAGTTGAAGATGTGGTCTTTGATTTGTCTGCGGTAGCTGTTGAAGTGGCTGTTGTTGTCTTGGACTTGTCCTCAGTTGAAGATGTGGTCTTTGATTTGTCTGTGGCAGCTGTTGAAGTGGCTGTTGTTGTCTTAGACTTGTCTTCAGTTGAAGATGTGGTCTTTGATTTGTCTTCTGTTGACGATATGGTCTTAGATTTATCTACTACAGCTGTGCTAGACGATGTACTTGTGGATTTTGCATCCTTGCTATTAGACACTGATGTTGTTGAGTCCTTCGCTTGTTCAGTTACTTTGGTAACAGTTGCTGCTCCTGTGGTTGTCTTAGTGTCCTTAGTCTCTGTCTTGATATCCTTGCTATCTGTGTGAGTATTTGTGGTTGTTGTCTTGCTGTCCTTCTCATCAACCTTGGTTACTGATCCCGTGACTTTGACATCCTTTAAGTCTGTTACCTTAGTAACGGATACTGCACCAGTTACAGTCTTGGTATCTTTAGTGTCTGTCTTAGTGTCCTTGCTATCCGTGTGCGTGTTTGTGGTTGTTGTCTTGCTGTCTTTCTCATCAACCTTGGTTACTGATCCCGTGACTTTGACATCCTTTAAGTCTGTTACCTTAGTAACGGATACTGCACCAGTTACCGTCAATTTTGTATCTTTCGTGTCCTTTCTTCCTTTTCCTTGCTATCCTTATGCGTGTTTTGTTGTTGTATGTCTTGCTGTCTTTCTCTCATCAACCTTGGTTACTGATCCCGTGACTTTGACATCCTTTACGTCTGTTACCTTAGTAACGGATACTGCACCAGTTACAGTCTTGGTATCTTTAGTGTCTGTCTTAGTGTCCTTGTTATCTGTGTGAGTGTTTGTGGTTGTTGTCTTGCTGTCCTTCTCATCAACCTTGGTTACTGATCCCGTGACTTTGACATCCTTTAAGTCTGTTACCTTAGTAACGGATACTGCACCAGTTACAGTCTTGGTATCTTTAGTGTCTGTCTTAGTGTCCTTGCTATCTGTGTGAGTGTTTGTGGTTGTTGTCTTGCTGTCTTTCTCATCAACCTTGGTTACTGATCCCGTGACCTTGACATCCTTTAAATCTGTTACCTTAGTAACGGTTACTGCGCCAGTTACAGTCTTGGTGTCCTTAGTGTCTGTCTTAGTGTCCTTGCTATCTGTGTGAGTGTTTGTGGTTGTTGTCTTGCTGTCCTTCTCATCAACCTTGGTTACTGATCCCGTGACTTTGACATCCTTTAAGTCTGTTACCTTAGTAACGGATACTGCACCAGTTACAGTCTTGGTATCTTTAGTGTCTGTCTTAGTGTCCTTGCTATCTGTGTGAGTGTTTGTGGTTGTTGTCTTGCTGTCTTTCTCATCAACCTTGGTTACTGATCCCGTGACCTTGACATCCTTTAAGTCTGTTACCTTAGTAACGGTTACTGCGCCAGTTACAGTCTTGGTGTCCTTAGTGTCTGTCTTAGTGTCCTTGCTATCTGTGTGAGTGTTTGTGGTTGTTTTTGTCTTGCTGTCTTTCGCTCTTCGAACCTTGGTTACTTATGTCCCTTTACTTTGACATCCTTTGGGTTCGGTTCCCTTAGTAACATTCACTGCGGCCGCCGGTTACGTCTGGTGGTCCCCTGTAGTGTCTTGTCTTGTGTCCTTGTTATCCTGTGTTAGTGTTTGATTGTTTTGTGCTTGCGTGTCTTTTCCTCATCAACCTTGGTTACTGATCCCAAGAGAGCGCAGCATAGACCAAAACCCCAGTGGCAGGGAGAAAAAGCGGGGCAAAAACCGGGGCCAGTGGTGACGAGACCCAATGAAAACATGGGCCAACCTTGGTTACTGATCCCGTGACCTTGACATCCTTTAAATCTGTTACCTTAGTAACGGTTACTGCGCCAGTTACAGTCTTGGTGTCCTTAGTGTCTGTCTTAGTGTCCTTGTTATCTGTGTGAGTATTTGTGGTTGTTGTCTTGCTGTCCTTCTCATCAACCTTGGTTACTGATCCCGTGACTTTGACATCCTTTAAGTCTGTTACCTTAGTAACGGATACTGCACCAGTTACAGTCTTGGTATCTTTAGTGTCTGTCTTAGTGTCCTTGCTATCCGTATGCGTGTTTGTGGTTGTTGTCTTGCTGTCTTTCTCATCAACCTTGGTTACTGATCCCGTGACTTTGACATCCTTTAAATCTGTTACCTTAGTAACGGTTACTGCGCCAGTTACAGTCTTGGTGTCCTTAGTGTCTGTCTTAGTGTCCTTGTTATCTGTGTGAGTGTTTGTGGTTGTTGTCTTGCTGTCTTTCTCGTCAACCTTGGTTACTGATCCCGTGACTTTGACATCCTTTAGGTCGGTTACCTTAGTAACAGTCACTGCGCCGGTTACAGTCTTGGTGTCCTTAGTGTCTGTCTTAGTGTCCTTGTTATCTGTGTGAGTGTTTGTGGTTGTTGTCTTGCTGTCTTTCTCGTCAACCTTGGTTACTGATCCCGTGACTTTGACATCCTTTAAGTCGGTTACCTTGGTAACGGTTGCTGCACCAGTTACAGTCTTGGTATCTTTAGTTTCTGTTTTACTGTCTTTGTTATCCGTATGTGTGTTTGTGGTTGTTGTCTTGCTGTCTTTCTCATCAACTTTAGTTACTGATCCCGTGACCTTGACATCCTTTAAGTCTGTTACCTTAGTAACGGTCACTGCGCCAGTTACAGTCTTAGTGTCCTTAGTGTCTGTCTTAGTGTCCTTGCTATCCGTATGTGTGTTTGTGGTTGTTGTCTTGCTGTCTTTCTCATCAATCTTGGTTACTGATCCCGTGACCTTGACATCTTTTAAGTCAGCTACCTTGGTAACGGTTACTGCACCAGTTACCGTCTTGGTATCTTTTGTGTCTGTCTTAGTGTCCTTGATATCTGTGTGAGTGTTTGTGGTTGTTGTCTTGCTGTCTTTCTCATCAACTTTAGTTACTGATCCTGTGACCTTGACATCCTTTAAGTCGGTTACTTTAGTAACGGTAACTGCACCAGTTACAGTCTTGGTGTCCTTGGTGTCAGTCTTGATATCTTTGGTTTCTGTGTGTGTATTTGTGCTTTTGGCGTCTTTTTCGTTAACTTTGGTTACTGATCCTGTTACCTTAACGTCCTTTTGATCTTTTGTAACTATCACGGTGCCAGTTACGCTCTTGGAGTCTGTTGATGTTTTCGTTGTATCTGGCTTAGTGGTAGTTTTAGTAGTCGTAGTTGTAGAATCCTTTTTCGGCTCGGTGTTTACAACTGTATTGCTGTCCTTTTTAATGGTAGCTACCTTTGTATCTTTGTCAGTCTTTGTGTTCGAGGAACTCTCGGTGACCTTTGTTGTTGTTTTGTCAGTGTTGCTAGTAACCTTAGTATTTGGGCTTGTTCCTACCTTAATGACAGTGGTTGACTTGGTATCTTCGGCATTTTGTACATCCTTTGTCTTGGAATCCTTCTTCGTTGTTGTGTCGCTGGTGTGCTGAGCGTTCGTTCTAATACTAACAGTAGTAACTTTTGTGTCTGTGTGAGTTTCTGGCTCGTCTACTTCGACATTCTTAACGGTCGTGTCTTTTTTAACATCAGTGCTTGTAGTGTGTTGTCCATCAACTCTAATGTTCACCGTTGTCACCTTTGTGTCAGTTTCTGTATTCGTTGGAGTAGCTGGAGATTTAACTTCAGTTGTCTTTGGTGTTTCGACCTTATGGTCATCTGGTTTTACTGGGGTCTTTACTTCTGGAGTCTTTGGTGTATCAGCCTTTTTATCATCTGGTTTAGCTGGTGCCTTTACTTCGGGAGACTTTGGTGTTTCAACATTCTTATCATCTGGTTTAGCTGGTGACTTTACTTCTGGAGTCTTTGGAGTTTCTACCTTATGGTCATCAGGTTTAACGGGCGTCTTTACTTCTGGAGTCTTTGGTGTTTCAACCTTCTTATCGTCTGGTTTAGCTGGTGTCTTTACTTCTGGAGTCTTTGGTGTATCAACCTTCTTATCGTCTGGTTTAGCTGGTGCCTTTACTTCTGGAGTCTTTGGTGTTTCAACCTTATGGTCATCTGGTTTAGCTGGTGTCTTTACTTCTGGAGTCTTTGATGTATCAACCTTCTTATCGTCTGGTTTAGCTGGTGCTTTTACTTCTGGAGTCTTTGGTGTATCAACCTTCTTATCATCTGGTTTAGCTGGTGTCTTTACTTCTGGAGTCTTTGGTGTATCAACCTTCTTATCGTCTGGTTTAGCTGGTGCCTTTACTTCTGGAGTCTTTGGTGTTTCAACCTTATGGTCATCCGGTTTAGCTGGTGTCTTTACTTCTGGAGTCTTTGGTGTATCAACCTTATGGTCATCTGGTTTAGCTGGTGCTTTTACTTCTGGAGTCTTTGGTGTTTCAACCTTATGGTCATCTGGTTTAGCTGGTGTCTTTACTTCTGGAGTCTTTGGAGTATCAACCTTCTTATCGTCTGGTTTAGCTGGTGTCTTTACTTCTGGAGTCTTTGGTGTTTCAACCTTATGGTCATCTGGCTTAGCTGGTGCTTTTACTTCTGGAGTCTTTGGTGTATCAACCTTCTTATCATCTGGTTTCGCTGGTGCCTTTACTTCTGGAGTCTTTGGTGTGTCTACCTTATGGTCATCTGGTTTAGCTGGTGTCTTTACCTCTGGAGTCTTTGGTGTATCAACCTTATGGTCATCTGGTTTAGCTGGTGTCTTTACCTCTGGAGTCTTTGGTGTATCAACCTTATGGTCATCTGGTTTAGCTGGTGCTTTTACTTCTGGAGTCTTTGGTGTTTCAACCTTATGGTCATCTGGTTTAGCTGGTGTCTTTACTTCTGGAGTCTTTGGTGTATCAATCTTCTTATCGTCTGGCTTAGCTGGTGTCTTTACTTCTGGAGTCCTTGGTGTTTCAACCTTATGGTCATCTGGTTTAGCTGGTGCCTTTACTTCTGGAGTCTTTGGTGTGTCAACCTTATGGTCATCTGGTTTAGCTGGTGTCTTTACCTCTGGAGTCTTTGGTGTTTCGACCTTATGGTCATCTGGCTTAGCTGGTGCTTTTACTTCTGGAGTCTTTGGTGTATCAATCTTCTTATCGTCTGGCTTAGCTGGTGTCTTTACTTCTGGAGTCTTTGGTGTTTCAACCTTATGGTCATCTGGTTTAGCTGGTGCTTTTACTTCTGGAGTCTTTGGTGTTTCAACCTTATGGTCATCTGGTTTAGCTGGTGTCTTTACTTCTGGAGTCTTTGGAGTTTCAACCGTTTTATCGTCTGGTTTAGCTGGTGCCTTTACTTCTGGAGTCTTTGGCGTGTCAACCTTCTTATCGTCTGGTTTAGCTGGTGTCTTTACTTCTGGAGTCTTTGGTGTTTCAATCTTATGGTCATCTGGTTTAGCTGGTGCCTTTACTTCTGGAGTCCTTGGTGTGTCAACCTTATGGTCATCTGGTTTAGCTGGTGTCTTCACCTCTGGAGTCTTGGGTGTTTCAACCTTCTTATCATCTGGTTTAGCTGGTGCCTTTACTTCTGGAGTCTTTGGTGTTTCGACCTTATGGTCATCTGGCTTAGCTGGTGCTTTTACTTCTGGAGTCTTTGGTGTGTCAACCTTATGGTCATCTGGTTTAGCTGGTGTCTTTACTTCTGGAGTCTTTGGTGTATCAATCTTCTTATCGTCTGGCTTAGCTGGTGTCCTTACTTCTTTAGTCTTTGGTGTTTCAACCTTATGGTCATCTGGTTTAGCTGGTGCTTTTACTTCTGTAGTCTTTGGTGTTTCAACCTTATGGTCATCTGGTTTAGCTGGTGTCTTTACTTCTGGAGTCTTTGGTGTTTCAACCTTATGGTCATCTGGTTTAGCTGGTGTCTTTACTTCTGGAGTCTTTGGAGTATCAACCTTCTTATCGTCTGGTTTAGCTGGTGTCTTTACTTCTGGAGTCTTTGGTGCTTCCACCTTATGGTCATCTGGTTTAGCAGGTGTTTTTACTTCTGGAGTCTTTGGTGCTTCAACCTTCTTACCGTCTGGTTTAGCTGGTGTCTTTACTTCTGATGACTTTGGTTTATCAGTCTTGTGATCATCTGGTTTTACTGGTGCCTTTGGTGTCTTAGTTTTATGATCATCTGGTTTAGCTGGAGACTTTGGTGTGTCTTTCTTGTGGTCATCTGGTTTTACTGGTGCCTTTGGTGTCTCAGTTTTATGATCATCCGGTTTAGCTGGTGCCTTTGGTGTCTCCACTTTATGGTCTTCTGGTTTAGCTGGTGCTTTTGGTGTATCTTTTTTGTGGTCATCTGGTTTTACTGGTGCCTTTGGTGTATCTTTCTTGTGGTCGTCTGGTTTTACTGGTGCCTTTGATGTGTCGGATTTATGATCATCTGGTTTTGCTGGTGCCTTTGGTGTATCTTTCTTGTGGTCATCGGGTTTTACTGGTGCCCTTGGTGTCTCAGTTTTATGATTGTCTGGTTTAGCTGGAGCTTTTGGTGTATCTTTCTTGTGGTCATCTGGTTTAGCTGGTGTCTTTACCTCTGGAGTCTTTGGTGTGTCCACCTTCTTATCGTCTGGTTTAGCTGGTGCATTTACTTCTGGAGTCTTTGGTGTTTCAACCTTATGGTCATCTGGCTTAGCTGGTGCTTTTACTTCTGGAGTTTTTGGAGTTTCAACCTTATGGTCATCTGGTTTAGCTGGAGACTTTGGTTTATCTGTCTTGTGATCATCTGGTTTAGCTGGTGTCTTTACCTCTGGAGTCTTTGGTGTGTCCACCTTCTTATCGTCTGGTTTAGCTGGTGCTTTTACTTCTGGAGTCTTTGGTGTTTCAACCTTATGGTCATCTGGCTTAGCTGGTGCTTTTACTTCTGGAGTTTTTGGAGTTTCAACCTTATGGTCATCTGGTTTAGCTGGAGACTTTGGTTTATCTGTCTTGTGATCATCTGGTTTAGCTGGAGACTTGGGTTTATCTGTCTTGTGATCGTCTGGTTTAACTGGAGACTTTGGTTTATCAGTCTTGTGATCGTCTGACTTAACTGGAGACTTTGGTTTATCAGTCTTGTGACCGTCTGGTTTAACTGGAGACTTTGGTTTATCAGTCTTGTGATCGTCTGGTTTGACTGGAGACTTTGGTTTATCAGTCTTGTGATCGTCTGGTTTAACTGGAGACTTTGGTTTATCAGTCTTGTGATCGTCTGGTTTAACTGGAGACTTTGGTTTGTCAGTCTTGTGATCGTTTGGTTTAACTGGAGACTTTGGTTTATCAGTCTTGTGATCGTCTGGTTTGACTGGAGACTTTGGTTTATCAGTCTTGTGATCGTCTGGTTTAACTGGAGACTTTGGTTTATCAGTCTTGTGATCGTCTGGTTTAACTGGAGACTTTGGTTTGTCAGTCTTGTGATCGTCTGGTTTGACTGGATACTTTGGTTTATCAGTCTTGTGATCATCTGGTTTAACTGGAGACTTTGGTTTATCTGTCTTGTGATCGTCTGGCTTAGTTGGAGTCTTAACAATTGGAGTCTTTGGTGTGTGTACATTATGTTCATCTGGTCTAGATGGATTTGTATCTGTTGGCTTCTTTGGCACATCTACACCTGTGTGTGTTGGTTTTTCTGTATGATCTGTCTTTTTATCTGTTGGTTTTCTTGGTTGCTGTGGTTTATTGAGATCGTTATGTTGCACTGTTGGCCTGAATGGCTTCTTACCAATTGGCGTGTGTTGGTGTGGCTTGGTATGCTCGTCACTATGCTTGGTTGGATGTGTGTCGTCGTGTGGCTTCTTACCAATTGGCGTCTGGTGGTGTGGCTTGGTATGCTCGTCACTATGTTTGATTTGATGTGTGTCGTCGTGTGGCTTCTTGTCGTGCTTTGCTGCAGCTGGTTTGTGATGATTATGCAGAAGCTTAGCAATGTTCTTAATGTCACGTTTGAGAGCATTAAGTTCTTTCTGAGCTTTGATAACATCTTGACAGCTGCAGCCGCCGAAGAATGGCCTGCACATGGTGCAAGCTCCCTCGACAGCCTCCGGGACTGTCAGCTCTCTGTGGGCTGTCTGGTCCTTCTGCTCTGGAGCTGGTTTTGGGAGTGTAGATGCGGGAGCTACGGCTGGAACCCTGCATATAACATATACATATATCTCTCTGTTTAACTGTGTGAGAAAGAGAGAAAGGTCGCTATTTTGTGTTATAACTTTGTTTACTTTTAATTATTGTACCCGTTTCTGTTTTGTTCTTTTCCTATTTTCTAAACAGCAATTTCGTCTTATTCACTGATTGGAATGATCAAATGTACATTCGTGCTCTTGTTTGGTGATATAGGGCTACTTGTCTTTCTAATGAAATGAAATGAAATGCAAAGTAAACTGTTTACTAACGATTTTAAGTGCCATATCTTAATATTATAACAAGTAAAATTTGTTAAGTTTCATATTCTTCTTCTTATCGTGTCCATATACAGCATTAATCCAGCTTCTGACACAATTTCTCGCCCGATCATTAAACTCTTTGAGATCCTCACGCCTGACCCCATCACCGGTCAAGTTGCAGTTCATCAAATGGTCAATGTCCTCCTCCTCGAGGCCGCATTCACATACTGTCGAACCATTATAATAACCCCATCGGCTCATTGCAACCTTCGTCCGACCGACACCTGTCCTAAATCTATTTAAGCATAACCAGGTTCGTTGATCCTCATTGCACCCACATGGAAGACTTTCTGACGCTTCTGCACATATTTTATCCTCTGGAACTGATTGCAGATGTTCTCTCCACATCTGGAGGCGAGATTGCTCCACTGACTGAGTTAGTGGCGACACTGAATTTAAGAAGCTGTGCCTTGATTTGAGTCGCGATCTCCGAGGATTTTCACCATGTAATGGATGTCGTTGATCCTGTTCTTGTCTACTTCTTTCAGCTTGGTTAGCGACATTACGTCTGATGGCTGGTGGTGCTATGCCTGAGTGTAAGTACAGACTGTCCTTACTTGTTGGTTTCAGGCAAACTGTTATATGACGAAACGCAGCATTAAGAGCACTGTCAATTTTATGGGCATGTGTGGAGCGACCCCAAACAGCGCAGGCATACTCAGCGCTAGAGTAGCAGAGGGCCAATGCTGTGGCGCGTATTGTGTTGGCCTTTGCACCCCAATGAGTGTTCGCCAGTTTTCCTAATATTGAATTTCTTGTACTGACTTTTGCCTTCGTCTTTCTTACAGGCTGCTTGAAACTCAGAGCCCTATCTAAGTTGCACCAAGGTATACTGGGTGTGTACAGTGTTATAGTTCTACACCTTCCCATGTAACTTTAGGCTCCTTAGTAGCATCCTTATTTCTTAAATGAAAGGCGCACACACTTGTGTTTTGGTAGGATTAGGTTTTAGGTGACTTTCCACGTAATATACCGACAGTGATTCTAGGACTTCATTTAGTCGTTTTTCAATGTCATTAAAATTCTTAGACTGATATGCAGTACAGTTGTCATCAGCGTAGATGAAACTTCTGGTATTCTGCATAATTGACTGATCTTTCGTATAGATGTTGAACAGAATAGGCACTAAAACACTCCCTTGAGGAAGACCATTCTGCTGGTTCCTCCATCGGCTCTTTGGGTGACTTCCCAGTTCAAGTTTTATATGATATTATATTTGTGCAGTTATTAGCAAAGATTACTGATAAACATAGAATGAAAGAACGAAACCAAGAAAAACAGCAACTAAAAAGGAAAATTGTAGACACATGCGGTTTTCATGTGTGCAGGACTAACGTACTATACGACCAAAAATAAAATAGAGATGGATGTGGGATGAGAGAAGGTACTAAATCAGAACATACGATATTAGTTGCATTTACTAAAATGAAGGCTTAAGAGAAAAGCAAATGATTCGTTAAGATTTAAAGACGAGAAGGGAAAACAGGGTAACTGATAAGCGACTTAGATATGCCAAATCTCAGCTTTTCAGTCTAGAAGAATGTTATGCACTTATGGCACATATGACTTAAAATGTAAAATGATTTAGCAGATCATTACATTATTATGTTTCACTTAGTTATTGAAGTTAGAAGTGTAAATCGCTGTGCTCGTTGTGCAAGAGATGGACTTGGTGATTGGTTCCTCAGCAAATAATGGCTATTGGTAATAATCGTTTTCTACCTAAGTATTACGTCGCAATATTTACGTGGCATTAGTATAATTAACGCCGTAAGGTCAATATTAACTTAAGTTTCATTTCTCGAACGCTAGCCTACATCAGTGACGGGAGAACCCAGGATTTAAACCCGCACTTACTGATCCGCAGTAGGATATCTTACCAACATCGCCACTGACTAGAGCTAGTGGCGATGTCGGTATATTGTGGTTACAAAATAAAATAATTAACTGACTGACTAATTGATTGAAAATTTGCTCTTAGGAGATCTCATGCGCTTAATTGGTAGTTTGTTTTGTCTTTCTATATTCATAATCTTGCCAGTTTAATTTAAGACTGATGGGGTCATTAAATTTTAGTAGAGAAATCGCGACTCGCTTTACTGACAGATCCAAAGAATTATGTAAAAGAACATGTACTTAGAAACGTATGAGAAATTCTACTTACGCAGCTGGGATAGGAGAAGCTTGTGGCTTGACCTCATCACCGAAGGCGGCAGTGACCGCCAGAAGAACGACCAAGAAAGCCACTTTGAATGCCATCTCGTCGTCTACTCTTCTCTGTGCTTGCTTGACTGTTGAATATGTTTATCTGGCTGTCTCTGTATGTTCCGAAGACCGTTTCTGTACGTCTCTTTCTCTTCCTCGGTGACAGATCTTGTTGTTTTGCTGAGATGGTTCTTGCTGAACGATCTCAAGTCAACTGATGCTCTTCATCTCTCAGAGCGAGGCTTTTATACTCTCATCCCAGCATTACCTCTGTGCCCAACAGCTGGACGACAGTTGTCGTGTTCCTAGCACGTTGTCCCCTCTTTCAGAACTCGTGTTCTGTGTTTCAGCGTCAGCTGCACAAGTGCCACGTCGAGTTTTCGCAACGTTGCGCGTCATGTTGAGCACAGCTGATGTAAATATATTCTACTTTCAATATACGCTCGTGATTAAAAATATGACAGGCGCTTCTGCTGCTGTAGGATCTGTATATGAGGCTACATTATGCGATGGTTGATGTTACCCTTTTCCTTTGCATGACTGAATACTGTAATATTTAAACCTTGCACTAGATCGAGATTTGGGTACTTCAAACCTTTCGGGCTCTTTTGTAGCATTTTTCTTGTAGAATTTGGCTATATTTGTTCTTTTTAACGTAAGCAATGTTTTTTATAATGTTCATTAAAGTTTCGGATTCTTCTTGCATGCCAATATCTGAAGAGATTTATCTAATTAACTTCATTTCTAATGGCAATACTTTGATCCAAGTCACTCGAAAATAAAGCAGTCGTATACTTTACGTATAGTAAATGATCATAGTAAGTAGGCACTAGCAAGCAAAACATTGGGATGTCTTATCGGAAGCTTATATTTTTCTCAGCTGGCGGCAATATCAACTCAGCCATTAATTATGACGGTATCGACTTCTTGGCATATTGAGTGCTCTTACATTTACTGACCTTTGAACCGTATAAGAAAATAAACGTTGTATATTTCTTATAAGAAGAACATTCCGGACTTAAGAGCTTCAGAACCCCCATTCAGCTAATTCAGCCACACTTGCGCCAGTCTAACATGTGTTCTCCATCTGTCGCCTGTTTCACAGATTATTTGCGGAAGTGTGTGGTGAGTAAACAGAAGAGACGAAGCAACAACAGCTGGTTTGGACTGGGCGTCTGTTGAACGCTGCTCAGTGTATAGAGTGCGACAAGGTCGAGCTCCGCAAGGGTTCGCAATTCTGCCGATAGCTTTGATTTCATTGTGCAGTAGTACATCGTAGAGATACCAGAATTTAGGGATAGACCAACGTCAAGTGCTTGCTTTATATCAAGTATATGCCCAATATCATGTAGTGTTCTAGACTAATATCCCGTGCTCTGATCGGGTCACTGGAGAATTGACCAATCGTAAATTGCACGTGTCTAAATAAGCAACTAATCAAGAACTGAGGAAGGCAACTTGGAACCATCTTGGAAGTCACTATTCCTAAGCTGCAGAGTACGTTCAAGCGTGAATAATCATTATGTGATGAGATTGACTCCTTGATACGTGGAGCTAGGGCGCTTTATGGAGCTTGACTGAAGACCGTGAATAGGAATGTGAGACATGGTCCTGCCTCTTACAGATCATTACGGATCTAGAGATAATATCATGCGTTAATGCATTTGGAAGCCTAATGTTAGGCATTTGTCTTATATCAGGTTAGGCCTAATATCAGGTAGAACTTATTATCATGTTTATACCATGTGATTGTGGTAGATGCATAGCCTACTTGAACAAGCGTATTGTCTCTTAAAGAAGAATACTGTGCGTTTGACTCAATAAGGTATAATATTATAACAGCAGGCATAGGCTAAATATAGGCAGTAGACATCTTATTTTTCTATTTTATTCATACGAACCGTGGACTGCACGTGTCGTATAGGACGACTAGGCACTAAGATCCAAACCTTCGTCAGAAGGGGCATTCGATTGGTGAGCGCGTAGGCTCCAGAAATTTAATTTGCTACTAAATTTTCGAATCTTGATCCTAGAATTTGGATTCAACTTGCTTAAACTGGGATTCAAGTAAGACGATGATGACGATGATGAAGAACTGAAATAAATGATCGGGTGACGGACAGTTTTCGTACTCGATTTCGACAGACTGATAAACTAAACTCCCCGTGAATTGTTAATTTTAACAATTTGATAGCTTTGGCTCTAGGGTAATATTCTATTCCTCTCCTAAGAATTTGAACTTTTTTCGATCTATTGATGGGGTGACTCCTGTATTCCTGATGATTGGTTGACGTATTTGTCGGGTGACATCGATCGATTGTTTTGCGCACTATATAGCGCTGACAGTTGTTATTCTGCCATTCTCAGCGTGACTCTCGCAACATCAGTCGATACTTCCCTTAACATTGTTGCTGCCAATTATGAGATAAAATATGAGTTATAGTTACGCAGAAACAAATTCGTTTTGAGATTATTTCCTATCTAATAGGAAATTAAAAATAATAGAAAATAAATTTCTTATCCTAAAAGGCTTTTGATAGATCTTCAGTTTAGATATTACTGAGTAAACAATTTATAGTTTAATTGACTATTGATGAAATGATTGGTTGTCACATTCTTGCTAAACTATTTTTTAGCTAAATTATAATATCACAACGACAGTCTTGGACAATCATGACTCTTTATTTTAATTTAAGCTTAATTTAAATTAAAAAGCAAAGTTATAAAGCCTCCGAAACCGCTCAAATAAGTTTATATACTAACGGTGTTTTTACAAATTCTCTGTTGTCTGTTGGGCCTGTGAATTATAAAAAAAACCTGAGTAGTACAGTGGATTTACCCGCGTAATGTTAGTCAACAGTAAGCTGCACATTTTTAAGGGCTTTTAAGCAGAAACTGAAGTTATTAGGCCTAAAAGAGAACCCATATTTTCACAAACTACCGGCAACTTTAAGATTTGGGACAGACTTTGCCGAGTGGTGGCAACAACAACTTGATGACCACACAGCTCTTCCCACCATACCCTTTTTATCAACTCATGTCTGACTGTTTTTGATTGGCGTTTAGGATCTTCTCTCTTTCTCTTCAGCACATTGTTTCAAGTCATTTGGGCGAATCTATTTGAAGTGACATGTGATGCGGGGACCTCCCTAACATGATCATTGTATGAGGAAACAGATGTTAAATATTTGCTATTATTGTTTTGCTATTATTGTTTAAATATTTGCTATTATTCTTATAGAAAGCTGAACGAAAATGGAACGAAAAATATATTTCGCAACTTTGCGTCCAGCCGTTCAAAATGAAGATTTATTCCACCATCTTTGACGCTAAAGTCATCTTCATCCACTAAACCTCTGGTAAGCTTTTCTTGTTTCTCTAATATACTGTAGACTTGACTTTTGATATTATTTTGATAGTATCGCCCTTACCTTACTAAACCCAATAACATGTGCTGTGAATCTTAATTTATTTGTAAAATTTTAAATTTTCAGTAGCCTATATTTGTATAAATCCTGAATATTTATATAGGCCTATTCTATATATATATATATATATATATATATATATATATATATACATGTATACAGGGTGAGTAAAAAAAGTGATAACACCTGCAAAAATCTGAATATTTCAGGCTATTGTTAATATTTTCGAATCAAACTTTTACCAATTACTAAAGGAGTAATTTTTGATGAGCTGGTCAATTTTTATCCATTTTAATGCATAGATTGGCCAGTTATGAAAGTTTCAGCAGAGCAACCCCCTTTTTTGAATGTACTGTAAATAAAAACTATATTTAACTTTATTCTTTATTTTTTTGGCCCTTAAAAGGGTCATTGTGGTGGTTCAGAAAGAACCATTTATATCTGCTTGTATTACTGACTATTCGATATGCTTTCCTCCAGCTGCCTTTCAGAACTGCAGCAGCTTTCGGAATGCTAGCCCAGCCTTGTTGATTGCAGCTTGGGGCAGTCTTTCCCAAATTGATGGTGGGTAGCACTTCCTGCAGTTCTGTCTTGTTTTTAGGCTTCGACGGGTGTTTCTGATAGAGATGAAGCATGGTTCCCCAGACATGGTAATCCAGAGGATTTTGATCGGGAGAGTTTTCACTCTGAAAAAAGAGCCATTCACTCTGCATGATGAAATGCGCATTTTGTCGCTTTTCCATTCCTGTACATGACGAGATGCATGAGCCGGAGCATCATCCTGCTGAAAGATGAAACCATTTGGTAGAAGAGCATTGCAATCATCAAACAGCTCCGGAAGCAAAGTATTGACGTAATACTGAGGGTTCACCTTTGCCTTCTCGTCAATGAAGTGCAATCTGCCCTTACCGCTGAAGCAAACGCAATTTTTAGGTAAAAAATGGGGGGTTGCTCTGCTGAAACTTGCATAACTGGCCAATCTATTGAATAAAACGGATGAAATTGGCCACCCCATCAAACATTAGTCCTTTGGTAATTGGTAAATTTTTGATTTGAAAATATTAACAATAGCCTGAGATATTCAAACTTTTTGCAGATGTTATCACTTTTTTTACTCACCCTGTATATATATATATATATATATATATATATATATATATATATATATATATATATATATATATATATATATATACATATATATATATATATACATACATATATATATATTATTAATATATTCTATTACATATTAATTTATATAATGTGAATATATATAGGCGCGCCAGCGTTGAAGATGACAAAGAACAAGTGTGCTTACTATATTTAGTCAATACCTTCTTGACTAAAGCATTAGTTCTGTTAACTGCACGCGTAATGAGCATAATCAATTATTATTCTATGGCTAATTGCATTAAAAATATTTATCAATATATATTTAGATTTTTACAATATATTTCAGAAAGCATTATTGCGCCATCAAACGGGCAACGATTACTCATAACCATGGCGATGAAGGAGGAAATGGCCCTTAACTTAATCAAGCATAGGCCTATTACGTGCTTCCTGACCCAGTGTGCCGAAGTATATTATGTTATGAAAAGCAGGCCCAGGAGCTAAAAAGGTATTTTGTGTCATAAGAAAAAATTGCAATGGTAATAAAATTCTGTCATGGTAATAATCTGGCTAAGGTTTTTGTCATTCGTGTTTTCATATCTACTTTATCTCGTTTTGAGTCTTTTCACTATTTAGGCTATTAGAATAGGCCTATATGAACTCTCCAGCGGCTGTTTGATTGCTATGAACGACTCTTCTATTGAATGGTAAAAAAGCTAAGGTTAGTTTCATCACTCGAAAGCGATGTCAGTGACGGACGAGCCCAGGATTTGAACCCGCACCTACTGATCCGCGGTCGAGTATCTTACCGACTTCGCCATTGGCTCCAGCCAATGCTGCTCTATTGTGTTGTATTTTCTCACACTAGAATTGTTTGGCAGAATTTTTCACTTTTCGTCGCTACTTTGAACACATATTGGACTTTCTCACTTAAAATATCGTTTCATGATATGAACTTCGTTCATGGATTAATAAATGGTTTGAGGGACTTCATGAATTATTCTTCCTGGACGGTGTAAAAGCTCTATAACGTCGTTAGGGAAAATGTGTTGAGCTTCGTAGATATTATGTTGAAAAATTGTGCAACAATTTTTATTGAGATTTGTTTTTTATTTGCTTTTCTCATTACTTGTTATCAACCCTACGCGTTAGTTAATTATTGTCTAATTAATTATTTTTTGAAAATTTTATATTTAGTATTAAAGCAAAATTTAAGCCATAATATTACTGCATAATATTACTACAATTGAACAGTCTTCTTCCTCTGTAAGACCTGTCTCTATAGGCGTCCCGCAAGGTTCCATTTTAGGACCACTATTATTCCTTATTTATATCAATGACATGCAAAATGCCTGTCCAGATATCTCATTTACTCTGCTTGCTGACGACTCAAATGCCTTCATAAATGGTAGAAATTTGAATGACCTATTTTCAAATGCTAATAGTGCTTGTGATATAATAGGAAAGTGGGCTTCTAATAATCACCTAACGATTAACCTGGCCAAAACAGCCTACATTATCTTTTTCCCGAATTTGAAGGATGAAGAGTTCATCTCTAATCACAAACTTAATTTACAAATTGATCAAACGACACTAACAAGGGTCAAATGCGTAAAATTCCCAGGTATGGAGATTGATGAAGACTTATCTTTCAAAGATCGTGTTGAGTCAATTATTAAAAAATTAAAAGCAAAATGGCCTATTGTTCTATTGAAGAGATCCAATCCCTATGTCATGTCGTCGTAACCTCTAAAACCACTACATATTATCTGCAACAGATCTTTAAGACTTTTGCAAGGTCAAAATCGTTTTAGTCATATTAAAGACCTGTATACGTCTTACAATACTTTACCTATTCGGTTGTTACACAAACTTTGTTCTGCCAAACTAATCCACAAATGTCTCTACAATAGAGCCTCAGCATCTAATGTTTTAGTTAAAATGTTCGACCTCAATTATTCTAATTACCCTACTAAATTAAGTGGATCTAGTTATTTATATAAAAAATAAGATAGGCCTATCTCATTTTTCAAAACTTACGTTGATACTGCTTGCACTAATTGGAATGGAATTCCACCTCCAATTCGAAATATGTATTCTGTCATCATTCATTACTAAATATAAAAACCATTTAATAAATAGTTGGTAAGAATATTCCTTACACACTGCTTGTGCTGTTAGACCAATCTATTTAATTCAAATTTATCTAAATTGTAAAAGTTTACGCCAATTTACTTTATTATTTTATTGTATGTTTCTGTTTGTCTAATAACTCTGGATAAATAGGTGTTCAACTAGATAGAATGATTCTCGTTCTCTTTGATGGCCTATTGCTTCAGCCTCTACTTAATTTGTTTGATTGATGCTGTTTTTTATTTTGCTTTTCTATTCAATTTTTTACTATTTTCGTGTGATTGTTTTCAATTTGTGTGGTATGTGCTCTGTTTCGATCTAATAAACATATTTCTCTCTCTCTCTTCTCTCTCTCTCTCTCTCTCTCTCTCTCCTCTCTCCTCTCTATTACTATTAATGCTCGCTTCAACATTAACGATAAAAAATGAACGAGTGCGACATACCTATTACCTACGCTATATGCATACTAATATCATTATTATATCCTTAGGCAATGTAAATTGCAAGAAGGATTGTCAAGTCACTTTAGTTTTTTAAGCTGCTCAAATCTCTTCTTTGTCGAGATAATCTTTACTTCATAATTGCCTATATTAATTTACATGTTAAATTATATTAGTATTATAGATATTGACATGAACCGATAAGAAAATAAAGGAGATGCAAAGAACATTAGTATAATGGGTAAAGATGAGGAATTGAAGACAGAACTGGAAGAAGAAGTAAATGAAAGATGGGGAGAATATGTAGAGGAATTGTATGATAAGACTGAGAAGCCAGTTCAAGCGGATTTAAAATGGAAGACGAAAATATAGAAGAAAACGATAAGGGGCCCCGATATAATGAAGGAGGAAATTTAATCTGTAATTGACAGTATGAAGGAGGGGAAAGCAGCCGGAATAGATGATATCCCAGCAGAATTCTTGAAAGTGTTGGAAGGAGAAACACTCAGTAAGTTAATGGAGGTATATATGGAAGTGTACAATGCAGGTATTTGGCCAAACGACTTTACCAAGTCAGTGATGATCCCAATTCACAAAAAAGCCAATGCTGTGGAGTGTTCGGATTACAGAGCAATCAGTTTAATACCTCATGCATCGAAGATCTCATTAAAGATAGTAAATAATCACATTCAATCGAAAGTAGAGATGATACTGAGCAATACACGATTTGGCCTCAGGAAAGGATGCGGTACAAGAGAAGCGATAGGGGTAATGCGGGTTCTCTGCGAAAGAAGCTTAGAATATGGAAATGACGTTTTTTATGCTTCATGGACTTTGAGAAGGCCTTTGGCAGGATTGATTGGATAACGACGATGAATATCTTGAAAAGAATACGAATTTACTTGAGACATAGAAGAGTAATTTTAAACTTGTACATGAATCAAAGAGCAGTAATCAAAATCCCACAAGAATACTCAGAAGAAGGTGAAATAGGACGTGGAGTAAGACAAGGTTGTAGCATTTCGCCGCTGCTGTTTAACATTTACGCTGAGGCAATGATGGAGGAAGCCACGGAAGACATGGACGAAGGAGCAAAAGTAGGAGGAAATTTATTGCAAGATGTACCATTTGCAGATGACCAAGGAATGATAGCGGGCAGCGAGATTGGATTGCAGAGGATAATGGATAAGCTGAATAATGCGACATTGAAATATGGAATGAATATTAACATCAAAAAGACAAGAGTGATGAGAGAGTCCCATAATGAAGGTGGAGATGAATGGAAAGAATTAGCTGGACTCTAAACTTTACAAATGACGAAGTTCTGGGGAGAGTTGGTAGGATAGGAATAGGCAGTTGATAAATGCAATATGAAATAGGAAGAAGAGTTGGATAGGATATATTCTAAAGGAGGAAACTGTATTAAAAGAGGTCATAGAAGGTAGAATGGAAGGAAAATGAGGCAGAGGCAGACCGAGATTAGGTATGTTAGATGATTTAAAGATCCACTCATATGTTACAACAAGATGAAAGCGGAAGATAGAGAATAGTGGAAGCGTTATATAAGCTTGACGGCGGGATTAGCGCACTTGGTTTAGTTGCGCGTCAATTATCGAAGTTAAGCTTCATCGACCTCGGTTAGTACTTTGTGGGTGACCACCTTGGAAGACCGAGTGTTGGTAAAAGCTTAGGAAGGAAAAATTCCCAGGGTAATAAAAGGTTTTTCTTGAATCCGCGAAGGCTACAATTGATGCGCCATCAAGAGGCAACGATTACTAATAACCATGGAGAGGAAGAAGGAAATGGGTCTTAAACAAGCATCTGTACTTCCTGACCCTGTGTGCCGTTATGTTATGTTATATACCATGGACCTGCCAGTAGGCAGTGCACTAAGACAGAGAGAGAGAGAGAAAGAACGAGATATTATATTATATTATAGGCATATTGTATTGTGTTGTGATGTATTTGATTGTATTGTATTGTAAAAGCTGGTAAAACTAAGGTTAACGTCAGTTTCCTCACTCGAAAGCGATGTCAGTGTATCATACTGTACTGTACTATACTCTACTCTACTATACTTTACTATGCTATGCTATGCTATACTATACTGTGGTATGGTATGCTATGCTATACTATTTTATATTATATTATGTTATATTATGTTATGTCATGTTATGTTATGCTATGTTATGTTATGTTATAATGTTATGTTATATTATGTTATATTATGTTATATTACATTATATTATATTATATTATATTATATCATGTTATATTATATTATATTTGATTACACTAGATTATCTTATATTATATTATATTAGATTGTAATTATATTATAATATTTTACATGTGTATTATATTTTAATATATTATAGTTATATTATACATGTATTATAATTATAATTTAATGTCTGATAACATTTCATTATTCTATTTGAAATTACATGTGTTCATATATGATATTGAGTAGGTCTACTGCTTAAATCTGTTTATTCATGATAGCACAAGGATGTACCGTACATCCTTGCGCAGTTATTACTAGTATTGTTTGAGATGATTGAGGGTTAAATTGATCGAAAAGCAGATAAAATGATCACCTGATGATGATAACCAGATCACCTTGGCTTGGTATGCTCGTCTTTGTACAATTGCGCAATTTTCAAAATATTTTTTTTCATGAATACTCAAAATGACTTTATGACTATATGTTTGAAATCCAATTACATTATTTGTACGTTCGATTTTATTTAACTATGTCTCATGTATATGTTGTTATAGATGAAACATAAGGCCTACGCCTATGATTAGATACTGCATTTTTTTTTTTTTTTTTTAGCCTCTTTAATTTAGTAAATGCGTAACTATTGCTGGTCACTTGATAGTTTGTCTATGAATTTAATGTTAGCCGTGTTTAACTTTTGGTTTACTTTTGGTTGTTTGTAATTGTTAAATTATATTTTACTGAATAAAGTATCTTTCTGTTTTGTAATGTAGGCTTACTATTTATCTGTGGCCTTCAGCAGCTTTTAGTTATCATCTCTCTCAATAACCATCTGTCTCATTAATCGAAGTATCGATACTCAAAATGAAACTAAATGTCTCTAGCAACGTTTGTGGTAGCTCTCTAGTGTAATATTGTTCAGTTTTCGCAATTGTGTTTTGTAGACTGCACTGCTTCGTTCGTTATGAGACACTTGTTATATTTGTTTAGCTGTCGGATAAAGATCTTCATTAGCAGCTAATAGGCCTATTGAATATCCGATGCAGTAGGCCTAATTGTGATTTATTAATTAATTTTAAAGTTGTGTCATTAGTAATCCATTGCTAGATTTCTACGCCTACACTTCAGTAATAACTATAGGCTACTTAGACTGTGATTTCTAAAATGTAGAAGTTTTGACTCATTGATGCTTTTAGTGATTTACTGTTTACTATACTATATTGATTGATTTTTGATGTAGATTGAAGATTAAATTGACCGAAAAGCAGATGGAATGATCAGCTGATTGACTCTGTTTGTTTGGTAGGTGGATCAGTCAATGAAATGTAATTCTAGATCTAATTGATTACTATAATGATAATTTTGTCAAATGGATTGCTAATGGGATTGATAATAGCGTTTTGAATCGCTAAATATCGTAGATGTAAATAGAGACTGATACTAATACTATACTGCAAACAATCTGCTGCGTGTACGTAAGAGGCGACTAAGGCAGGAGCTAAGGATGGCAAGAGGGGACCCATCTCACCACGAAATATTTTCCCTTAGGTTTAAATGGTAATTAATCCATCTAACTGAGGAAAGCTATGTGAAACCACCTCAGAAGCCATATTTTTTCCAAGCCATAGGCTACATATGATATGGATAAGGCATAGACTTTGTGAAGGGATTAACCTATTGATCTAAGAAGTGCTCTTATGGAGCGAGAAAGCAGACTTTGAGTATGAACATGTACCTTGAACCAGCCACTTCGCAGTGCACTGAAGAGAGAGAGAGAGAAATGCAGACGAAACTGATATCTGATTTGTAGCCAGTTGTTTGACAGTGGATCATTCGGTGCAGGATTCAAATCGAGGAGTTGATCTCCTCGTCACTGACGTGGATTAGAGAGAGGAATGTCAACAAGGCTGCTGATTTGTTACGTTCAGCCTCTAGAAGGATGATGAGCCCAGTTTAATTAAGTTATCGGCTTGCTAAAGAATTAATAAAAAGTCCAACTCAATCAATTGAATGCTGAATATCACTAGTTTAATCTGATCAAAGAAAAAAGTAATAGCATTAATAATAAACATGTAATAATAATATATGATAAATGCATTCACACAAACGACTATCATAGACTATATACATTAATGTTCGTCCACCACCTGGATAGAATGGAACATATAAATCATGAATTTTAAAAGGACAGCGACTTTGGAGGGTCGAAAAATTACTTGAAGTAAATGTAGTTGAAATGCGTCGAAATTGATTCCGTGGCAAGATTGAATATTTTGCTGACTGTTACATGGCGGAATTGGGGATGAAAATGGTAATGGAGTGCGCAGAAGAAAGTGATAGGTTCTTGGTGTTCTCTGTTGCACTGATTATTTTATTAGGGAATTTCCAAGAGCTGTGGAACTAGTTTTACCTATTGGTGAACAGCTTCCAGATGTCTATAGTAATGGACATGTTGAATGTCACAACATACAACGCTCATTACCTAGATCTCTGGCTGCTATTTCAGATTTTTGCTCTCTCCTTTTTTATTTTATTTAATTTCGGTTATATTATGTCAGGCCTAACTCTATTTCTATCTATCTGTATATTTTAGAATCTATTTTCTAGCTATCTATCTGTGAAATAATCCTATCTTTGATAGTAGATCTATCTGCCTTTATCGTAGTCCAAGTACTAACTCATTCACACTTAATCCACTAAATCTGATGCTATGTCTACGAGAATGTTCATTTTATGATCCGATGGGCGTGAGGCGAGAATTTGATGAACGCATTTGGTGCTGATATCTCGGTGGTGTCAAATGTCAAATCTGAAACATAACAATGCAAAGCATAATCAGGTTTAAAACGAAAAAAATTTGCAAACAACTGAATTGCCCTATTTAGATGGAATAGAACGAGTCTCAAATCTCAAATGTTTGGGAGTCACGATTTCGTGTAATTTTTCGTTTTCTTCTCACATATCCAATCTTATATCCTCATGTTCGAGTAATATTTTTGCTTTATACTCCTTGCGCACAAAAGGTCTATCAAATGAACTCCTGCTGATAGTGTTCCAGGTTTCTACTCTAAGTAAATTACTCTACGCGTCACAATTTTGGTGGGGGTTTACTTCTGCTGACGATAGAAACCGTCTAGAAGCATTTTTAAGACGTGCAAAATGGGCTGGTTTTTACAACAAAGAGCAAACTTTTGAGAATCTTTGCATGTCAGCTTACAGTAAGCTATTTAGCTCAGTCTGTAATAATCTAACCACTTGTTGGCTCCGCTTATGCCCTCACTAAACCAACACTCATATCAAACCCGCCGAAACGTTGCAAAAAGAAGTTATGCCATACCAACTAAGCGTAGCTCTTTGAATGATAAAAACTTCATAACCCGCTTGATACTAAGTGATGCTGTAAAACCATAGCTAATTTAATCTTGGTTTAAAATGCTTTGTTAGTAGGCTATTCCATTTATTCCTTTCAAAGCTTGTAATTTGTACGATATTTGGAAAGAGAAATATAAAATATTTCTTTTGGTAATTTTGATTTCACCAAAAGAATGATAATCATATAAAATTACTAATAAAAACAAGACTAGGCCTAAATAGAGAACAGAATAGTCAATACATCAGGCAAAAAGGTCAATATATTGGATATACGCAATAAATACACCAACTATACCTCAATTTAAAAGCTAAAAGCTATTTTTTTAAGATAATTACTTGGTTCAAATTTTCTAAAGAATATTTATGAGCCACAAGTTGAGTTCCTCGCTATTCCAATAAATTTCCTAAGCAGTAATCAATTATGAATTTAACGTCCGGTTCCTCGCCATAAGGCAATGTCAGGGACGATGATACAAGGGATGTTGTTAGGGACCCTAGTCTAACCTCAACATAACCCCTCAACCTAAAAACAGACATTGTACTCAACTTTTGCCCAGTTAATGACAAAATTCGATATTACATCTAACAGAATATTAGAGGAATGTTTTTATTTTAATTTTTTGTTAAATTTAGCAAATGACGTAGCACATCGCTTTTTAGTGATTTAGCAAAAGGTTTCATTTGAACTTTTACGTTACATCGATTTAAAAATCTGATATGAATTTATTTTAAATAGAATAATATAAGAAAAATAGTAGCGTGCATAATTCTACACCGTCATTATCTAGAGACAAAATAAAACATCATAAATGATGCACGAAAAGAAATTGTTATAAATCCTGGACCCGAGAGCAAAAGAGTAATTCTTTAAAGTTCTTTAGTGTGTGATCTAAGAATTTATAAAACTTACCGATGAGAGTTTAACCGACAGTGGTTGTCTCAGTCTGGATGGTCCTAGCGATCTCATCCCAGGTGTCTGTCTCAGTGTACTGGGTGGTGGTGGTGTTGATCTCGTCGCGATCAGCGTAGTGGGTGGTGACGGTGGTCACTTCCTGTGAGACACAGACTGACTTCATGTGACTGATCACGTCAGTCGTCGTCGTCTTGATGGTTGAAGAACCCTCCACTTTTGTGTCGACGCTCGTCTTTGTCTCCTCGCCGGTCTTCGTTACGACTGGAGTGCATCCCTTGTTAGAAGTGGAGGTCTCTGACCATGGGAAGGTCTTTCCACTGCTGGTTTCTGTGTTGGACTTCTTGACGACGGTTTGAGTGGTAGTTGCTGATCCGGCTGTTTTGGTTGCAGTGGAAGAACTTGAGCCTGATGACTTAGCGGCAGTTTTGCTGTCAGTGGAGGATTTGCTGCCGGTGGAAGTAGTCTTTCCAGCTGTAGTTTTTGAGGTAGAAGAGGTGCTTCCACTTGTGGTCTTGGACTTATCTGCCGTCGAGGTAGACGTGGCTGTTGTGGTCTTGGACTTGTCTGTGGTTGAAGATGCTGTCTTTGATTTGTCTGTAGCAGCTGTGGAAGTGGCTGTTGTGGTCTTGGACTTGTCTGTGGTTGTGGTTGCTGTCTTTGACTTGTCTGTAGCAGCAGTTGAAGTAGATGTTGTTTTGGACTTGTCTTCAGTTGAAGATGTTGTCTTTGACTTGTCTGTTGCAGCTGTTGAAGTGGCTGTTGTGGTCTTGGATTTGTCGGTGGTTGAGGATGTGGTCTTAGATTTGTCTGTAGCATCTGATTTAGATGAAGTAACTGTCTTGGTATCTTTGCTATCTATCTTTGTGCTTGTAGCAACTGTTTTGCTATCTTTAGCGTCCTTTGAGTCTGTCACCTTAGTAACGGCCACTGAACCAGTCGCAGTCTTTGTATCATGAGTAGCCGTCTTTGTGTCCTTGCTGTCTGTGTGCGTGTTTGTGGTTGTTGTCTTTGAGTCCTTCTCGTTAACCTTGGTTACAGTTCCGGTGACCTTGACATCTTTAGTATCCTTTGAGTCAGTTACCTTTGTAACAGATACTGCCCCAGTTGTTGTTTTTGTATCTTTGTTATCAGTGTGGGTGTTTGTGGTTGTTGTCTTTGAATCCTTCTCGTTAACCTTGGTTACAGTTCCAGTGACCTTGACATCTTTAGTGTCCTTTGAGTCAGTTACCTTTGTAACAGATACTGCCCCAGTTGTTGTCTTTGTATCTTTGTTATCAGTGTGGGTGTTTGTAGTTGTTGTCTTGGTGTCCTTTTCGTTCACCTTAGTTACAGTTCCGGTGACCTTGACATCCTTAGTGTCCTTAGAGTCAGTTACCTTTGTAACAGATACTGCCCCAGTTGTTGTCTTTGTATCTTTGTTATCAGTGTGGGTGTTTGTGGTTGTTGTCTTTGAATCCTTCTCGTTAACCTTGGTTACAGTTCCAGTGACCTTGACATCTTTAGTGTCCTTTGAGTCAGTTACCTTTGTAACAGATACTGCCCCAGTTGTTGTCTTTGTATCTTTGTTATCAGTGTGGGTGTTTGTGGTTGTTGTCTTAGTGTCCTTCTCGTTCACTTTGGTTACAGTTCCAGTGACCTTGACATCTTTAGTGTCCTTTGAGCCGGTTACCTGAATTACGGCTACTGAACCAGTTGTCTTTGTATCATGAGTATTCGTCTTTGTGTCTTTGTTATCAGTGTGTGTGTTTGTGGTTGTAGTCTTGGTGTCCTTCTCGTTAACCTTGGTAACAGTTCCGGTGACTTTGACATCTTTAATATCCTTTGAGTCAGCTACCTTTGTAATAGTTACTGAACCAGATGTGGTTTTTGTGTCGTGGTCATGTGTCTTTGTATCTTTGTTGTCAGTGTGTGTGTTCGTGGTTGTTGTCTTGGTATCCTTCTCGTTAACCTTGGTTACAGTTCCGGTGACCTTGACATCTTTAGTATCCTTTAAGTCAGTTACCTTTGTAACAGTTACTGCCCCAGTTGTTGTCTTTGTATCTTTGTTATCAGTGTGGGTGTTTGTGGTTGTTGTCTTTGAGTCCTTCTCGTTAACCTTGGTTACAGTTCCAGTGACCTTGACATCCTTAGTGTCCTTTGAGCCGGTTACCTGAATTACGGCTACTGAACCAGTTGTCTTTGTATCATGAGCATTCGTCTTTGTGTCTTTGTTATCAGTGTGTGTGTTTGTGGTTGTAGTCTTGGTGTCCTTCTCGTTAACCTTGGTAACAGTTCCGGTGACCTTGACATCTTTAATATCCTTTGAGTCAGTTACCTTTGTAACAGTTACTGAACCAGATGTGGTTTTTGTGTCGTGGTCATGTGTCTTTGTATCTTTGTTATCAGTGTGTGTGTTCGTGGTTGTTGTCTTGGTATCCTTCTCGTTAACCTTGGTTATAGTTCCGGTGACCTTGACATCTTTAGTGTCCTTGTTATCAGTGTGTGTGTTCGTGGTTGTTGTCTTGGTATCCTTCTCGTTAACCTTGGTTACAGTTCCGGTGACCTTGACATCTTTAGTGTCCTTTAAGTCAGTTACCTTTGTAACAGTTACTGCCCCAGTTGTTGTCTTTGTGTCATGAGAATTTGTCTTTGTGTCCTTGTTATCAGTGTGGGTGTTTGTGGTTGTAGTCTTGGTGTCCTTCTCGTTAACCTTGGTAACAGTTCCGGTGACCTTGACATCTTTAATATCCTTTGAGTCAGTTACCTTTGTAACAGTTACTGAACCAGATGTGGTTTTAGTGTCGTGGTCATGTGTTTTTGTGTCCTTGTTATCAGTATGTGTGTTTGTGGTTGTTGTCTTAGTGTCCTTCTCATTCACCTTGGTTACAGTTCCAGTGACCTTGACATCTTTAGTATCCTTTGAGTCAGTTACCTTTGTAACAGTTGCTGAACCAGATGTGGTTTTTGTGTCGTGGTCATGTGTTTTTGTGTCCTTGTTATCAGTATGTGTGTTTGTGGTTGTTGTCTTAGTGTCCTTCTCGTTCACTTTGGTTACAGTTCCAGTAACCTTGACATCTTTAGTGTCCTTTGAGCCGGTTACCTTAATGACGGACACTGAACCAGTTGTCTTTATGTCATGAGTATTCGTCTTTGTGTCCTTATTATCAGTGTGGGTGTTTGTGGTTGTAGTCTTGGTGTCCTTCTCGTTAACCTTGGTTACAGTTCCAGTGACCTTGACATCCTTAACATCCTTTGAGTCAGTTACCTTTGTAACAGTTACTGAACCAGATGTGGTTTTTGTGTCGTGGTCATGTGTTTTTGTGTCCTTGTTATCAGTGTGTGTGTTTGTGGTTGTTGTCTTAGTGTCCTTCTCGTTCACTTTGGTTACAGTTCCAGTAACCTTGACATCTTTAGTGTCCTTTGAGCCGGTTACCTTAATGACGGACACTGAACCAGTTGTCTTTATGTCATGAGTATTCGTCTTTGTGTCCTTGTTATCAGTGTGGGTGTTTGTGGTTGTAGTCTTGGTGTCCTTCTCGTTAACCTTGGTTACAGTTCCAGTGACCTTGACATCCTTAACATCCTTTGAGTCAGTTACCTTTGTAACAGTTACTGAACCAGATGTGGTTTTTGTGTCGTGGTCATGTGTTTTTGTGTCCTTGTTATCAGTGTGTGTGTTTGTTGTAGTTGTCTTGGTGTCCTTCTCGTTAACTTTAGTTACAGTTCCGGTGACCTTGACATCCTTTTGGTCTTTCGTAACAGTCACTGGACCTGTGATTATCTTGGAATCAGTGGAAGTTTTTGTAGTTGTCTCTGGCTTGGTGGTAGTCTTCGTGACCGATGACGTAGTATCCTTCTTTACCTCTGTCTTTGTTTTGTCTTTATCAGTCTTCGTGTTAGAGGCACTCTCGGTGACCTTTGTTGTTGTTTTCTTGTCAGTGTTGCTAGTAACCTTAGTAGTTGGGCTTGTTCCTACCTTTGTTACAGTTGTAGTCTTTGTATCTTGGGCATTTTTTACGTCCTTTGTTTTTGAGTCCTTCTTCGTTGTTTTGTCGCTGGTGTGCTGAGCGTTCGTTCTAATACTAACAGTAGTAACTTTTGTGTCTGTGTGAGTTTCTGGCTCGTCTACTTCGACATTCTTAACGGTCGTGTCTTTTTTAACATCAGTGCTTGTAGTGTGTTGTCCATCAACTTTAATGTTCACCGTTGTCACCTTTGTGTCAGTTTCTGTTTTCGTTGGAGTAGCTGGAGATTTAACTTCAGTTGTCTTTGGTGTATCAATCTTCTTATCATCTGGTTTAGCTGGTGTCTTTGGTGTCTCTACTTTGTGGTCATCTGGTTTGGCAGGTGCTTTTGGCGTATCTTTCTTGTGGTCATCTGGTTTTACTGGTGCCTTTGGTGTCTCTACTTTATGATCATCTGGTTTAGATGGTGCCTTTGGAGTATCAGCCTTGTGGTCATCTGGTTTTGCTGGAGCCTTTGGTGTCTCAGTTTTATGGTCATCTGGTTTAGCGGGTGCTTTTGGTGTATCTGTCTTGTGGTCATCTGGTTTTGCTGGTGTCTTTACTACTGGTGTCTTTGGTGTTTCAACCTTCTTATCATCTGGTTTTACTGGTGCCTTTGGTGTGTCTTTTGTGTGGTCGTCTGGTTTTACTGGAGCCTTTGGTGTCTCTACTTTATGGTCATCTGGTTTTGCTGGTGCCTTTGGTGTCTCTACTTTATGGTCATCTGGTTTAGCGGGTGCTTTTGGTGTATCTGTCTTGTGATCATCTGGTTTTGCTGGTGTCTTTACTACAGGTGTCTTTGGTGTTTCAACCTTCTTATCATCTGGTTTAGCTGGCGCCTTTGGTGTGTCTTTTGTGTGTTCGTCTGGTTTTACTGGAGCCTTTGGTGTCTCTGCTTTGTGGTCATCTGGTTTAGCTGGTGATTTTGGTGTATCTTTCTTGTGGTCATCTGGTTTAGCTGGTGCCTTTGGTGTCTCTACTTTATGGTCATCTGGTTTTACTGGTGCCTTTGGTGTCTCTGCTTTGTGGTCATCTGGTTTAGCTGGTGCCTTTGGTGTCTCTACTTTATGGTCATCTGGTTTAGCTGGTGCTTTTGGTGTATCTTTTGTGTGGTCGTCTGGTTTTACTGGAGCCTTTGGTGTCTCTACTTTATGATCATCTGGTTTAGCGGGTGCTTTTGGTGTATCTGTCTTGTGATCATCTGGTTTTGCTGGTGTCTTTACTACAGGTGTCTTTGGTGTTTCAACCTTCTTATCATCTGGCTTAGCTGGTGCCTTTGGTGTGTCTTTTGTGTGGTCGTCTGGTTTTACTGGAGCCTTTGGTGTCTCTGCTTTGTGGTCATCTGGTTTAGCTGGTGATTTTTGTGTATCTTTCTTGTGGTCATCTGGTTTAGCTGGTGATTTTGGTGTATCTTTCTTGTGGTCATCTGGTTTAGCTGGTGCCTTTGGTGTCTCTACTTTATGGTCATCTGGTTTTACTGGTGCCTTTGGTGTCTCTGCCTTGTGGTCATCTGGTTTAGCTGGTGCCTTTGGTGTCTCTACTTTATGGTCATCTGGTTTAGCTGGTGCTTTTGGTGTATCTTTTGTGTGGTCGTCTGGTTTTACTGGAGCCTTTGGTGTCTCTACTTTATGATCATCTGGTTTAGCGGGTGCTTTTGGTGTATCTGTCTTGTGATCATCTGGTTTTGCTGGTGTCTTTACTACTGGTGTCTTTGGTGTTTCAACCTTCTTATCATCTGGTTTTACTGGTGCCTTTGGTGTGTCTTTTGTGTGGTCGTCTGGTTTTACTGGAGCCTTTGGTGTCTCTGCTTTGTGGTCATCTGGTTTAGCTGGTGATTTTGGTGTATCTTTCTTGTGGTCATCTGGTTTACCTGGTGCCTTTGGTGTCTCTACTTTATGGTCATCTGGTTTAGCTAGTGCCTTTGGTGTCTCTACTTTATGGTCATCTGGTTTAGCTGGTGCCTTTGGTGTATCTTTTTTGTGGTCATCTGGTTTTACTGGTGCCTTTGGTGTCTCTGCTTTGTGGTCATCTGGTTTAGCTGGTAATTTTGGTGTATCTTTCTTGTGGTCATCTGGTTTTGCTGGTGCCTTTGGTGTCTCTACTTTATGGTCATCTGGTTTAGCAGGTGCCTTTGGTGTATCTGTCTTGTGATCATCTGGTTTTGCTGGTGTCTTTACTACTGGTGTCTTTGGTGTTTCAACCTTCTTATCATCTGGTTTTACTGGTGCCTTTGGTGTGTCTTTTGTGTGGTCGTCTGGTTTTACTGGAGCCTTTGGTGTCTCTGCTTTGTGGTCATCTGGTTTAGCTGGTGATTTTGGTGTATCTTTCTTGTGGTCATCTGGTTTAGCTGGTGCCTTTGGTGTCTCTACTTTATGGTCGTCTGGTTTTGCTGGAGCCTTTGGTGTCTCTGCTTTGTGGTCATCTGGTTTAGCTGGTGCCTTTGGTGTCTCTACTTTATGGTCATCTGGTTTCACTGGTGATTTTGGTGTATCTTTCTTGTGGTCATCTGGTTTAGCTGGTGCCTTTGGTGTCTCAGCTTTATGGTCATCTGGTTTAGCTGGTGCCTTTGGTGTCTCTACTTTATGGTCATCTGGTTTCACTGGTGATTTTGGTGTATCTTTCTTGTGGTCATCTGGTTTAGCTGGTGCCTTTGGTGTATCTTTTTTGTGGTCATCAGGTTTTACTGGTGCCTTTGGTGTCTCTACTTTATGGTCATCTGGTTTAGATGGTGCCTTTGGTGTCTTTTTTATTTCGTCCCTGGTTTTGCTTTAGCTGGTGCTTTGGTGTCTCTGGTGCCTTTGGTGTATCTTTGGTGGTTTTAGCTGGTGATCTGGTTTAGCTGGTGATTTTGGTGTATCTTTCTTGTGGTCATCTGGTTTAGCTGGTGCCTTTGGTGTATCTTTTTTGTGGTCATCAGGTTTTACGGGTGCCTTTGGTGTCTCTACTTTATGGTCATCTGGTTTAGCTGGTGCCTTTGGTGTCTCTACTTTGTGGTCATCTGGTTTAGCTGGTGCCTTTGGTGTATCTTTTTTGTGGTCATCAGGTTTTACTGGTGCCTTTGGTGTCTCTACTTTATGGTCATCGGGTTTAGTTGGTGCCTTTGGTGTATCTTTTTTATGGTCGTCTGGTTTTGCTGGAGCCTTTGGTGTCTCTGCTTTGTGGTCATCTGGTTTAGCTGGTGATTTTGGTGTATCTTTCTTGTGGTCATCTGGTTTAGCTGGTGCCTTTGGTGTCTCTACTTTATGGTCATCTGGTTTAGCTGGTGATTTTGGTGTATCTTTCTTGTGGTCATCTGGTTTAGCTGGTGCCTTTGGTGTATCTTTTTTGTGGTCATCAGGTTTTACTGGTGCCTTTGGTGTCTCTACTTTATGGTCATCTGGTTTAGATGGTGCCTTTGGTGTCTCTACTTTGTGGTCATCTGGTTTAGCTGGTGCCTTTGGTGTATTTACTTTGTGATCATCTGGTTTAGCTGGTGCCTTTGGTGTCTCCACTTTATGGTCATCTGGTTTAGCTGGTGCCTTTGGTGTCTCTACTTTATGGTCATCTGGTTTAGCTGGTGCTTTTGGTGTATCTTTTTTGTGGTCATCTGGTTTAACTGGAGACTTTGGTTTATCAGTCTTGTGATCGTCTGGCTTAGCTGGAGATTTTGGTTTATCTGTCTTGTGGTCGTCTGGTTTCACTGGAGACTTTGGTTTATCAGTCTTGTGATCATCTGGTTTCACTGGAGACTTTGGTTTATCAGCCTTGTGATCATCTGGTTTAACTGGAGATTTTGGTTTATCAGTCTTGTGATCATCTGGTTTAACTGGAGACTTTGGTTTATCAGCCTTGTGATCATCTGGTTTGACTGGAGACTTTGGTTTATCAGCCTTGTGATCATCTGGTTTGACTGGAGACTTTGGTTTATCAGTCTTGTGGTCGTCTGGTTTGACTGGAGATTTTGGTTTATCTGTCTTGTGGTCGTCTGGTTTAACTGGAGACTTTGGTTTGTCAGTCTTGTGATCATCTGGTTTAACTGGAGACTTTGGTTTATCAGTCTTGTGGTCGTCTGGTTTGACTGGAGATTTTGGTTTATCTGTCTTGTGGTCGTCTGGTTTAACTGGAGACTTTGGTTTGTCAGTCTTGTGATCATCTGGTTTAACTGGAGACTTTGGTTTGTCTGTCTTGTGATCATCTGGTTTAGTTGGTGTCTTTACAATTGGAGTCTTGGGTGTTTCAACCTTCTTATCATCTGGTTTAGCTGGTGCCTTTACTTCGGGAGTCTTTGGTGGTTCTGCCTTATGGTCATCTGGTTTAGCTGGTGCTGGTGCCTTTACGTCTGGAGTCTTTGGTGTTTCAACCTTATGGTCATCTGGTTTAGCTGGTGTCTTTACTTCTGGAGTCTTTGGTGTGTCCACCTTCTTATCGTCTGGTTTAGCTGGTGCTTTTACTTCTGGAGTCTTTGGAGTTTCAACCTTATGAACATCTGGTTTAGATGGTGCTTTTACTTCTGGGGTCTTTGGAGTTTCAACCTTATGGTCATCTGGCTTAGCTGGTACCTTTACTTCTGGAGTTTTCGGTGTTTCAACCTTATGGTCGTCTGGTTTGACTGGAGACTTTGGTTTATCAGTCTTGTGATCGTCTGGTTTAACTGGAGACTTTGGTTTATCAGTCTTGTGATCGTCTGGTTTGACTGGAGACTTTGGTTTATCAGTCTTGTGATCGTCTGGTTTAACTGGAGACTTTGGTTTATCAGTCTTGTGATCGTCTGGTTTGACTGGTGACTTTGGTTTATCAGTCTTGTGATCATCTGGTTTAACTGGAGACTTTGGTTTATCAGTCTTATGATCATCTGGTTTGACTGGAGACTTGGGTTTATCAGTCTTGTGATCATCTGGTTTAACTGGAGATTTTGGTTTATCAGCCTTGTGATCGTCTGGTTTGACTGGAGACTTTGGTTTATCAGTCTTGTGATCGTCTGGTTTGACTGGAGACTTTGGTTTATCAGTCTTGTGATCGTCTGGTTTACTGGAGACTTTGGTTTATCAGTCTTGTGATCGTCTGGTTTAACTGGAGACTTTGGTTTATCATCTATGATCATCTGGTTTGACTGGAGACTTGGGTTTATCAGTCTTGTGATCATCTGGTTTAACTGGAGATTTTGGTTTATCAGCCTTGTGATCGTCTGGTTTGACTGGAGACTTTGGTTTATCAGTCTTGTGATCGTCTGGTTTGACTGGTGACTTTGGTTTATCAGTCTTGTGATCATCTGGTTTAACTGGAGACTTTGGTTTATCAGTCTTGTGATCATCTGGTTTGACTGGAGACTTGGGTTTATCAGTCTTGTGATCATCTGGTTTAACTGGAGATTTTGGTTTATCAGCCTTGTGATCGTCTGGTTTGACTGGAGACTTTGGTTTATCTGTCTTGTGATCGTCTGGTTTAACTGGAGACTTTGGTTTATCAGTCTTGTGATCGTCTGGTTTGACTGGTGACTTTGGTTTATCAGCCTTGTGATCGTCTGGTTTGACTGGAGACTTTGGTTTATCTGTCTTGTGATCGTCTGATTTGACTGGAGACTTTGGTTTATCAGTCTTGTGATCGTCTGGTTTAACTGGAGACTTTGGTTTATCAGTCTTGTGGTCGTCTGGTTTCACTGGAGACTTTGGTTTATCAGTCTTGTGATCATCTGGTTTAACTGGAGACTTTGGTTTATCTGTCTTGTGATCATCTGGTTTAGTTGGTGTCTTTACAATTGGAGTTTTTGGTGTGTGTACATCATGGTCATCTGGTTTAGATGGATTTTTATCTGTTAGCTTTTTTGGCACATCTACGCTGTGTGTTGGTTTTCTTGGTTGCTGTGGTTTATGAAGATCGTTGTGTTGCGCAGTTGGCCTGAATGGCTTCTTACCAATTGGCGTGTGTTGGTGTGGCTTGGTATGCTCGTCACTATGCTTGGTGGGATGTGTGTCGTGGTGTGGCTTCTTTCCAATAGCCGTGTGGTGGTGTGGCTTGGTATGCTCCTCACTATGCTTGGTGGGATGTTTGTGGTCGTGTGGCTTCTTGTCGTGCTTTGCTGCAGCTGGTTTGTGATGATTATGCAGAAGCTTAGCAATGTTCTTAATGTCACGTTTGAGTGCATTAAGTTCTTTCTGAGCTTTGATAACATCTTGACAGCTGCAGCCGCCGAAGAATGGCCTGCACATGGTGCAAGCTCCCTCGACAGCCTCCGGGACTGTCAGCGCTTTGTGAGTTGTCTGGACCTTCTGTACTGGAGCTGGTTTTGGGAGTGTGGATGCGGGAGCGACGGCTGGAACCCTGCAAAATATGAATATATATTCGTTCTTATACTGATCGATACGTACCAGTCGTTCTGTAGGCTATTATAGCTGGTGTTTATAATTTCATACATTGTTTTAAGTTTTGAGCCTTTGTAACACCTTTTAATGTCGTAGTCCTGGACCTAGTTATTAGTATTTCCATTGTACTATTGATACAATGCGAGTCGATATGAGTAGAGGAAAGTCTTTGTCCATGTGTATTCGTCAACAAGTCTTAAGTTAAGAAAGAATTAAAGCTGAACTTGAATATAAATGTAGCTTATAAGGATTCGTTTTGAATTAATAAGTCAAATAATAATAAACCGTCAAAATGTCAATCAGGGTTTCAATCTAATGTTATGTTCTCTCTTTTCTGCATTTTAGGTTCATTTTAAATTCACATATTATAGATTACGTATTTAATTTGCACCATGCAATGGAAATGGGGTAAATTAGTAGTAGATCTAAGTCTGTATTATAAAGGTCATACTGACGAAAATATTAATTGATGAATAATATCGTTGGCCCCTACGTAGTGTAATTGTACCCAGTACATTAACATGGAGCCATTGCAATTACGCAGTGCAATTTGTTAATATGATTTAAGCTTTTATTTGGTTTTAATATAGGCTACATATTATACTACATTTAATAAAATAATGCTACATAAAATCTACTGCTAGTTTATGTTAATGTTGCTTTGTGCTTGTTTAGGCCTTGTATCGGGAGCTGTCTCGACGTATGTTGAATAACCTAATCTTTGTGATGGTAGCTCGAGTGTGTGTCGAGTCGTCTTGAAGAGAACCCTTATACTTCTGGAACTAATATTCGCGTCACGTGACAAGAATTAGCGGTCTAAGCCCTAAAGACTCTATGCCTAGGCCTATAATGTTGCCTCCGACAGTCACTGGAGCGGAAAAGGGAAAGGCACTTGAATTCCACACCAGTCTTGGACAGTTTACATCATAAAAAATAGCTCAGGAATAGGCTATAGTCATTCAAAAATTTGTTTCCTTTGTGAATGTTTTTGCAGTGTACATATTGGCTCTATAGTGGGCCTACCTTAGTTCCAATTCTTTTTTTAAAAAATCCAAATCAGGAATAGGCTATAGTCATTATGTTTATGGCCCTATGTTTTTATATCAAAATATTTTGCAGTTTAGGCCCCTATATATGCGCGAAATATGAATAATTGATGGCCTAGAATGGTACTGAGACGATCATATATCCATTTTGCACTACGCTATTTTATAGCCTAATATAACTTGTATGTTCTGTTGTACTATGTTATGTTATGTTATCGTATAAGATATTTTATGCGACTAGACTATGAGCTCTGAGCTGCAATATTAATTAGTGAAATAATGAAACACCTTACGATTTATTAACTAATAATGTTTTATTAAATACAGTAGGCCTACCTAATTGTCTAAGAATGAATAGATCGAAGAAGATCATACGAAAAGTGATAAAGATTGTAGAAAGTAGAGGATCTGTATAATAAAGGCTGACTCCATGCTTGGAACTGGATATCTATTGCAAGCTAAACTATGAATTAAAGAACGACTGTATTAATTATGAATATGCCTATTCATGATTAATTAGGCCTATGGTATTACTGAGAGTTATGATTGCAGCCAAACCTGCACCAAGGCAAAACTAGCTGGCTTAGAGGAAAACAGTGGAAAATCATCTCAAATCCAGTGCTCTTGAATTTCATAGCTTAAGTATATTACATCATAATGATACGCCTAAATAAATTGTATTTTTTTGATATAATGTATTAAAGGTTAATCGATGGCATTTCATTGCTTTAACGAATTAAGTAGGCCTACTTAAACAGTAGGCCTACTTAAACAGTAGGCCTACTGTTAGCAGTAGGGCGCATAATATCCTAATAGCAATAATATTAACAATATTAATACTATTAATATTAATACTATTAATATTAACAATATTAATATTAATACTATTAACCTCCAACAAAGCTAGGATATAGGCTACCCAGAAATAAGAACGTGTCACTTAATTGACCTATACCTTATCTCTCTTGAGCATGCCGTATTGGACGAACTCTAAAAATGCTACCAGTAAACATAATGAATTATAAACCACAGGAATTCATACTACATAGGCCTACCACTGCTATGAGAATCCTACACAGTGTGAACCTCTGAAAATCAGCCAACGCATTTCACCAAGGAGCTCGGTTAAAACAAAATCATGACATTATAATTTCCAACTGAAACTGACGCATCGTAATGAGGTACATGGACTTTAATTATTAATTTAACGTCAGTTTTCTAATATGTGAGAGGTACGAGGGAGGATTAACAAAAACGAGAAATTCTACTTACGCAGCTGGGATAGGAGAAGCTTGTGGCTTGACCTCATCACCGAAGGCGGCAGTGACCGCCAGAAGAACGACCAAGAAAGTCACTTTGAATGCCATCTCGTCGTCTACTCTTCTCTCTGCTTGCTTGACTGTTGAGTATGTCTATCTGGCTGTCTCTGTATGTGTAGTAGACAGTTTCTGTACGTCTCTTTCTCTTCCTCGGTGACTGGATCTTGTTGTTGTGCTGAGATGGTTCTTGCTGAACGATCTCAAGTCAACTGATGCTCTTCACCTCTTACAACGAGGCTTTTATACTCTCATCCCTGCCTCTGTGCCCAACAGCTGGACGGCAGTTGATCAAGGACGACGAGCTCTCGCTGATGTTGCTCTAGCCTCGCTGAAGCGTCAGCTGCACTAGCGCCACGTTGTGATTTCGCAACGTTGCACGACAAGATGACGGCTGTTGGCGTAAATAGTGCGGATAATCTAGTATGCATTCGTGATTTCAAACATTTACTGGATAGTTTAGGCCTATTGGGTGATATTAGATGAATTCTGATAGTTCAAAGCGTCATGTGTTTTCGGAGGAAGCGTAAGCCTCTCGTTAATTATGCGAATCACTAATCGGAAAACTTGCTCGTGCTGTGCCGTTAGCCCACTCTAATATTTGAGGAATGGAAATGGAAAGCAGATCAGGATGAACTCCGTAAGCTGTAGGAAGCATTAAGGTTCTTTTTATCATGTGGGCTTAACGTCAAGCACAGTAGCCTCAAGGGTTTTTTCTTCTAGATGAGCAACGTACGCTTTAAAAATAGCCCATAAAGGTTCGCAGAAGCTTAGCGTATGTTAGGTCAACATCTTTTTGTAGTTCGAGGGATTATTATAGAAAGAACATGAAAGCTAACCAGGAGTTTGCAATATATGGGCTCCTAATTTGATTGTAAGTTTTCTGATACATGTGTGAGTAGTTAGATAAATACTGTAGGAATTATGCTGCGTCAGAACATACGTAATACTTGTAATACAAGTCAATGTATTGTGTACTAAATAAATATGTAGCCCACTGCTTTGTTAAGTATGCCTTCTGAAGTAAAGGTGTCTACCTTATTCAACAACATACAATATATGAGCGAGATTAGAAGCATTTCTAAGTAGTAATGTAGATCTAACTCAACTATTATTCAGATGTTTTCGGATGGACATATTTAGGCTGTTGGATGTCAGAAGTCAGTAAACAGCGGGTCCGTAGCTGCAGGGTTCAAATCCAATGATCGCTCTGCCTCAGTCATGATTTCTGTATATAGTTCTGACGCTTAAGCAGTCAACTTTTAAACTGTTAATACTTGCTGATAGATTTTGTAAATGGTAGATAAAGCTGGTAAAGCTAAGGTTAACGTCAGTTTCCTCACTCGAAAGCGATGTCAGTGACGTGTCATAATATGCTTACAGACATGTTGCGAGTGAAAAAGAAGTATTTTTTGCAAAAATGTAAGTTATAGTTTTAGGCTCTATCAGTTCTTTCGATGTCGGTCGACCGCCGGTCTTGATCAAATCTAGAAAGGCCTACAAGTGATGAGTGCTAATTAATAGGCCTAGGCTACGTTTCCTCGCTTGAAAGCGATGTCAGTGACGGGAGGGCCCAGGATTTTAACTCCGCACATACTGATCCGAGGTCGAGTATCTTACCGACATCACCACTTGCTCCAGCCAAGAGATTAATATCATGCACTGTCGCGTAGTAGCTACTAAAAATTTCTCACGTCTCTTCTTCCCTCAATTCACCAACTCTTCACCCTCACGGGTCCTGAGTGTTGTCAGCTGTTGTACAGTGTGGATACAGTATTGACCTGCCTGCCTCAGATCTTCTTCTCACTGAGTCGATCTAACAGCTGCTCCTTCAACCCAAGCTATACATTGCGACGTGTGTTATGCTGTCAGATGGTTCAGAATTCTGCACACAATTGATCGAGTGTAAAACAGTGGTAAATCGATGAATTTAGAAGATAGAAATCGACTACTACGGCATGATCGTGGTACAATTAAGTCAGGGCAACAAGGTTTTTATATGATTGTAAAAAAGCTTGGATATGAAAATAGATTAACTGAATTAGGCCATATAAGAATATTATATAGGCCTACTGAGTTAACTTCTTCTTTAAAGATTAATTAATAGAGAAAAATTAGAGGCGCCTTAATGGAAATTTATCAGATACTCAATGGCTTTAGAGAAGTTAAGCATACATGTAGTATTTGGTTTAATTTATCTAATAACAAAAGGAAACATGTATTTTAGTTTAAAAGGTTACCAATTTAAATGTATTTCTTTAGTCAGAGAGTTAAAATTTATTGAAAAAGTCTGCCCAGTGAAGTTCTAGAAAGGCAAAATCAGTGAATGCTATCAAAAACAGATATTACAATTTTAAGAACCTATAACTAATTGTATACCAATTGGTATGTAGGTGTTGTAGAAATGAAATTTTAAATGTGTATCAGACCTAATACTTTACTTATTTTATATTCAGTCTTTATTACTTTAGTTTTATTTGTTCCTTTTTTATAATATCTCAATAGCTCAGTGATTAGAGGCGTTAGGTATAACGCCTTGAAGTTTTAAATTACAGATACTGTCGTGAATTATAACCCTAATTTAACCCAATACTATAACTTTATTCATTGAACACTCATTGGGTCGAATCCCAACCACACTAATCTGAGAGTAGAAGCTCGGATATTCACAGCTGCACTGATCACGTATCTACTAATTCGCTCGTATTCGTACCCGCGTGCTGGTAATGTCTCAGTTTGTTGGTCATGTTGATAGCGCACTGATCTTACAAGAACAGAGAGTCAAGGGTTCAAGATCGAATCTTTACAAGAAGAGATCAAGGGTTCAAGGTCGAACCTTTACAAGAAGAGGTCAAGGGTTCAAGGTCTAATCTTTACAAGATGAGGAGATCAAGGGTTCTAGGTCGAACCTCTGACAGTTTCATTGCCGGTGAGCTTTAGGCCTACTAGCACACAGACTGCACAAGATTCTTAGAGATTGACGCCATATTTTAACTTGATTGCAGTTTAGTTTTTGATCTAGCTTTCTCTTGTGGTCTTTCTACACTAGATCGTCATCGTGTGGTGATTTGGCGCCTGTTTGTACAGAGTCTTCAAAAGACGTTCCTGATATTGCCTTTTGGCGAGGGAACCGGACGTTAAATTCTTATTGGTTGATTGATTGATTGCTTACACTGTGCGTATGCTTTAATCGTATTTGTACTAGACAGTGCTAGCTGTTGTCACGGACGACTTTTTGAAGAGAGACCAGCACAAGAAGAAGAACTCAAGCGGAAGCGATTGTTTATTTCCTTTAATATAATAAATTAATCGTCACCAAAGTGAAATATAAAAGATTAAATGATAAAACAGGCACTCAACTTAACACAGCATAAAACAACTATCATTACTCAATACCTCCACGTGATCACGTGATTTAGCAGGCCAGTCATGAAGTCAAAGACTGTGGGGTAGATAATATCTATTAACCGTAGTGACGCTCTAGTTGCACCCATCAGCAACCTAATCCCAATCACAAATATGTGAAGTAAAAACTGCATACATTATCAATTGCTAAATGAGCACACGTGTATACATGTACTGTGCGCTATACGTGCACGTTATTGTTGTTGTTCCTAAGAGGAGGCTAATGCAATAGCTAATGGAGTGAAGAGTGTATCTGAGCATTGATTTCTCTGCAGTACACAAGTCACTACTGTCTCCAGCTTGAAATCTCGAGAATCTCTCGTTAACCAGAGACCACATTGGTTGTGACAGGCTAGACCATTGGACTCTCACTCGAAGTGCTTCTGAGACAGTGTTAGACATTGCCCTGCGTGAAAGACTACGACTGACTGACTGGCCCACACGAGGCTTACAGCCGCTTAAACATCTTACAAACAACATGGAAAACGCTTCAAACATTTATCACAGAATATACAACGTTGTCATACCGCATCAACAGGCACCTGTCAGTAAGAAATGATAAATAAAATGAAACTGAGTAACAAGTCAAACCCTACACTGCATCAAACTGCAATGTGTCTACACTGATGCACGTGAGAACTAGAGAACAGTCTAACACATGAACTATGACAAATAACGATAAGTTCTAACAGTGACATGCGGCAGATAGGATCAACAACACTTGTCTATAAAATTTAAAAAAGTCCATTTAGTAATTAAATTAGAAAAACACGCAACTATTAAAGTACAATAATATCAAAATCACGTGCAACTGCTGTCACTAACTGCATAGACAGGTGCAGCTCTATCACGAAACAGCTGCAGCTCTATCACAAGTTCACAACACAGCCGCAGCTCTATCACAACACAGCTGCAGCTCTATCACAACACAGCTGCTGCTCTATCACAAAACAGCAGCAGCTCCATCACAACACAGCAGCAGCTCTATCACAAAACAGCTGCAGCTGTATCATAAAACAGCTGCAGCTCTATCACAATACAGCTGCAGCTGTATCATAAAACAGCAGTAGCTCTATCATAAAACAGCTGCAGTTCTATCACAAAACAGCTGCAGCTCTATCACAAAACAGCTGCAGCTTTATCACAGGTTCATTAGAATTCTATAAAGCGACAGCTGCAGGAACAGCTAAACAAGGTTAGATGTGAGTTGTGCAGGAACAATTATTCATAGGAACTCTATAAAGACAACATATCTATATTCTGTCTGGTCCACCATGATCAGCTTTAAACAAGAGCTCTAGCAACAGAAAGGCTACATGCAAGCAACATTCAACACCACAATGACGAACCATCAGTAGAGTTGAACTAACATTTGTACATTAATTACTTTAAACTAAGCTTTGGTATGAGAGAAGTAGAATAAACCTAGAAACCAGATATACTACAAGAAACTGATGTAGAGCATTACAAACGTAGTGTTGCTTTCAACAGCATAAAACTATTAAATGGTAACACAAATCTTCAACTGGACAACTTGAAACAACACAGAACTCATAATACACTTTTGACAAATGCTAATCATACAAACAACGATATGCACTGATTGTGAAACACAGAAGTTACTGTAACTATCACCGAGAGCAGAGTATGTATGAAGCAGTTGAATGTTGAAGAGTTTTGGCTTTCAGAGTTTGTTAAGCATGTTCAGTTCTGCCTGTATCACCATTATCATCTTCCCTTGAATCCCAGTTTAACTAGGGTTGGGATACGAATAGACTGTCTCAAATCCTCTCTGTCTTACATCATATCATCAGCCAATCTCCTATTTGAGACTTTTCCATTCGTTTAAATTTTGTATAAATTTGTAGTTCTGCCTATATCTTACTCTTAAATTGTAAAATCAGCAAACCTCATAAATCTTCTTGCAGCTTATTATTTATACCTTTGAACATGAATTCGTATCTTTAACAATAAGTGAACATCCCAACCACTCTCTATTTTTAACCGACAGAAAAAGCTTACTTCACCACTACCCTAGAACTCCATTCTAAACACCTGACAGCTTGTTCCCAGCTCTTCGTCAAGCTGAATACTACACCTCTCTGCGGCAGGCAAAACCTCCACACCCGCTGCAGCAAGCCTAGCCGACATACCTACCCTCCAGCCAATCAGCTCTTCTGAATCGTGTGTGGGGAGGATCTTTACAACTCGCTGGTCCTCAGCGGCGTCACCACCGGCTCTGCCAGCAGCCACAGCCTCGACCAGCTGCTCCATCTGAGCAACATCAGGCTGGGCAGAGCTGAAGACGTACGTAGCGGCTCTCACGCAGCTGAAGAACTCGGCCTCGGCCGAGCGAGGCACGTAAACAAGGTCGACGTAGAATGGAGATCTCTTCTTACCTGGCGCCGAGCCCAACCCGGTCTTCTTACCAGCCACTGTGGTGGCACTGGATGGAGGTCGCTTGGATATACTGCTGGTGGATGAAGCTGGGCGCACGCCTGCCGCTTGATTGGTCGTCTTCAGCTGCTTAGACCCCGCCCTCGAGCTCTCGTTGAGTTTAGACTCTGAGCCTGCAGCCTTCCCTTCATGTCCGATAGGCGGTGGCAGACTTTGAGGAACGCCCCAGTCCTTGCTTGGGTCAAATTCTACAGAGCTCTTGTCATGCACTGCGTGTTCTTCCAGCGACAACTGATTCTCATCGGTCACCAAGCTCTCAGCCTTATCCACCCCACCTCTACTCTCTACTGCATCGTTTTCGTGCGACTTGTTTTCTGCGGCACCATTTATGTGCAACTGGCTCTCTGTGGCTCCGTTTATACATCGCTTACTGTCAGCGACACCATTTGTGTGTGACTCACATGCTGCAGCATCATCAATGTGTGAATCAGTATCCGTGGCATCATCTACGTGCAATTCTTTCTCTACATCATCATCTACATGATATTCTTTCTCTACCACATCATCATCTACATGATATTCTTTCTCTGCCACATCATTTACGCGCAATTCTTTCTCTACAGCATCATCTACATGATATTCTTTCTCTGCCACATCATTTACGCGCAATTCTTTCTCTACAGCATCATCTACAAGATATTCTTTCTCTACCACATCATCTACGTGCAATTCTTTCTCTACTGCATCATCTATATGCGATTCTTTCTCTACCACATCATCTATGTCCAATTCTTTCTCTACCACATCATCTACGCGCAATTCTTTCTCCACATCATCATCTACGTGCAATTCTTCCTCTACCACATCATCTCCGTGAAATTCTTTCTCTACCACATCATCTCCATGCAATTCTTTCTCTACCAAATCATCTACATCATCTTTCTCTACTGAATCATCTACGTGCAATTCTTCCTCTACCACATCATCTCCGTGAAATTCTTTCTCTACCACATCATCTCCGTGCAATTCTTTCTCTACCAAATCATCTACATCATCTTTCTCTACTGAATCATCTACGTGCAATTCTTTCTCTACCACATCATCTACGTGCAGTTCTGTCTCTAGATCATCAACTAGGTGCAATTCTTTCTCCGAATCATCATCTCCGTGCAATTCTTCCTCTACCACATCATCTACGTGTGATTCGTTCTCTACATCATCATCATCTTTCTCTAGTTCACTATCTATTTGTAACTCTTCTTGTTGATCAGCTAACACTTCTACTTCACTGCTTTCTTGCTGACCATGTTTCAGCACCTCTAGTTCAGCTGACTGCAGTAGATCAGCCGTGTTTTCATCAGTGGCTCTCTGTACCTCACCACACTCATCCAAGCTACGCTTCTCTTCACCTGTGGTAGAGTCGTTGACGTTAACATTAGTCATATTAACTTCGTAGAGCTCAGTGTCGTCATCATACACTTCTACATCGACGTCACCCTCGTTCACTGCACTCTCCACACGCCTCTCACTGGCCACCTCTGAACTAACATCTCTCTCAAGTAGATTTCCGTTGGCATCAGCTGCCTCAACATCATCACTGACGTTATCATTGATGACGTCATCACTAGTAGATCCTCTGTTGTCCAGACCACTGAGGTAGGCATCAAACCTCGTCTCCACGTCTGCCTCAGCCGTGGCAGGCTCTACCTGTATCTCAGGCAGGTCAGCAGAGTGGCTCGAAGGGTCCTCAGGGACTTCTGAAGCCACCTCAGCATCATCAGAGCTAAGATGATCAGGGGCTGCCGTGGAAACTAGCTGAGTCTTTACCATAGTGTCTTCTTCATTCACCACAGCTGAGGTGCTTCCTTCAAACTGTGGCACATCTGAGGTGCTTCCTTCAAACTGTGGCACATCTGAGCTGCTTCCTTCAAACTGTGGCACATCTGAGGTGCTTCCTTCAAACTGTGGCACATCTGAGGTGCTTCCTTCTAACTGTGGCACATCTGAGGTGCTTCCTTCAAACTGCGGCACATCTGAGGTGCTTCCTTCTAACTGTGGCACATCTGAGGTGCTTCCTTCAAACTGCGGCACATCTGAGGTGCTTCCTTCAAACTCTGGCACATCTGAGGTGCTTCCTTCTAACTGTGGCACATCTGAGGTGCTTCCTTCAAACTCTGGCACAGCATGGGTGACTGCTTCCGACTGTGGCACATCTGAGGTGCTTCCTGCTAACTGTGGCACATCTGAGGTGCTTCCTTCTAACTGTGGCACATCTGAGGTGCTTCCTTCTAACTGTGGCACATCTGAGGTGCTTCCTTCAAACTGTGGCACATCTGAGGTGCTTCCTGCTAACTGTGGCACATCTGAGGTGCTTCCTTCTAACTGTGGCACATCATGCGTGATTGCTTCCAATTGTGGCACATCTAAGGTGCTTGTTTGCTTTACTTGCTCATCATTCTTGACATTGCTCACCTTAGACACCTTCGAAGCACCGGCTGTCTTGCTCGACTCTGTAGGTTTAATAGAATGTTTCACAGTCTTGCTCTCTCCCGCAGTCTTTGCCTTAGCTTCAGCAGAGGAATGTTTTCCAGCAGTGTTAGCGGTAGTTTTAGCAGTAGATGTTACAGTAGTGGCTGCTGATGACTTAGCATCAGATACAGTCAGCTTATCAACAGGGGCAGCAGCTGATTTAGCAGCTGATACTTTGCTGGTAGCTGCGCTTGTAGATTTAGAAGTACCACTGGCACTGCTGGGTTTAGAAACAGCTGTAACCTTAGTGGCAGCTGTTGCCTTGCTATCAGCAGATTTAGCTGATGCAGCAGTGCTCGTCCCAGCTGCAGGCTTGCTGGATGTACTCTTGACGGCATTGTGATTACTCTGTGAAACATTGAGAGGCTTAGCAGCAGCTGCAGTAGAGGCTTTGCTAGCAGCTGCTGCAGTAGAGGCTTTGTTATTAGCGTCAGCAGATGCAGGCTTCTTAACAGCAGTAGACTTAGCAGCAGCTAACATAAAACTGCTGCTGTTATTGGCAGACTTATTCAACTGTGTGTCAGCTGAAAAACTCGTATTAGCCGAAGGTTTAGAGTTAACCGCAGGCTTAGAAGCCTGACTGAGGCTGGGGTAGCCTGCAGGTTTAGACTGGGTCAAGCTGGTGTTAGCTGGTGGTTTAGACTGGGTTATACTGGTGTTAACCGGTGGTTTAGAACTGGGTTTAGACTGGGTCATGCTTGTGTTGCCTGGTAGTTTAGAACTGGGTTTAGACTGGGTCACACTGGTGTTAGCTTGTGATTTAGACTGGATCAAGCTGGTGTTAGCTGGTGGTTTAGACCGTGTCACGCTGGTGTTAGCCAGTGACTTGCTCCTCGCTGCGGGTGAAGTGGCTCTAGGAGTTGCTCTGGCAGAACTCAGCTTGTTGACAGCAGGGGGAGGAGCTACAGCCCGACCACTCAGTGACTGCAGCACAGGCAGACCCCTCAGCCGCTCCAGCCCCTCCAGTATCTTGAGCTGTGGAGCCACACCGCTGAACATGATCCTAGTCACTGGCTCACTGGCTCTAGCCGGCGACCACACCAGCACGCAGGCCGTAGAGTACGCATCAGCCGCACACACGCCTGATTTATAAGTGTCCAACAGGCGAGCCCAGTCTAGCTTAGTGTCCTGGGTCGGAGTGAGCACATAGAGATCAAGCGAGCCGTGACCCACCTTGTAGTAGAGGTTGATTGATTGATTAGAGGTGGGAGAAGATTTTGAGAGAGAGGGTGCAAACAATGGGTGTGGTGGGGTGGAAGAGATGTGAGCAATGTTAGCTAGAATGTTTCCAGTCTCGTCTGATAGACTGAGCAGTAGACCTCCGCCTGGTAGTCTACACACAAAGACATACAGGCATAAACATATACACATACAGACACATACATACAAGCATATACATACAAGCATATATAGACACAAACAAGCATATAAACACATACAGTAAACACACAACTCTTACAAACATATACATACATATAGAAGTAAATGCTCTCTATATACATACATGTATGTACACAAATATACAAGTATATACACACATACTAGCACATACATACACGTTCAATTACATACATACACATACAAACATTCACGCACTCAATCTGTTTATGGCCTTTGTCTAACATTGTGACATGTATGATAAATGCATAAAATAAAATAAATACACACACATGTATACAAGCATACACAATATAAGAAACTGGCTTAAACGATATGCATAGAAGCATACAAAACGTTACCATCCTGTCTGATATATGCTGTGAAATAAGCCTAGAGCAGGCGGTACACATGAATACACACGAACAACAGATATAAATAGCAGCAGCCAATGAGTCACTTACAATCCTGTTTTAGTTGTACTAGCAGAGGTCTTTAGTTCACCTCCATTCATCAACACAGCGCCTAGTTCAGGCAGGAAGAGTCCTCCATCTCTACTCTGGGCTGAACTCAATGTAGCTGACGCCTTCTTCTCCAGGAGAGCATTGATTGATAGCACGTTATCACCTTAACCGATCAATTAATCGAACCAATCAATCAATTAATTACTGATTAATAGCACGTTATTACCTGAGCCAATCAATCATTGATTGATAGCACATTATCACCTGAACCAATCAATCATTGACTGATAGCACGTTATCACCTGAACCAATCAATCAATCAATCAATCACTGATTGATAGCATGTTATCACCTGAACCAATCAATCAATCAATCATTGATTGATAGCATGTTATCACCTGAACCAATCAATCAATCAATCATTGATTGATAGCACATTATCACCTGAACCAATCAATCAGAGAAAAGAGAGAGAGAGAGAGAGAGAGAGAGAGAGAGAGAGAGAGAGAATATTTAGGTGGAATCACCACACACACGTTTCACTGTATATATATTTAGGTGGAACCACCACACACACGTTTCACTGCATATATATTTAGGTGGAACCACCACACACACGTGTGTGTATACTTAGGTGCACTTACCGGACAAATGTGTGACAATCAGTGCGTCGAGCCTCGTCATGTGCTTAACAAAGGGCCAGAAGCACGGTCGCCTGAAGTGACCGCCGTTGACTAGGGCAGTGAAGCCAGGGAGAGAGAAGAGGGCGGCCTGCCCGTCACCCCCCGGGTAGACGTGGAGAGTGGGGCGAGTCAGCGCCACTGAGCCTGTGACCGATGAGCTGGGCAGCAGCTCCTCCAGTGAGGCTGCGTCCAGTGAAGTCGAGAGGCTATCTGCAAATCTTAATCAATCAATCAATCATTCATTGATCAATAATGCTGAATCACAGTGAGGCGTCGATAGGCTGTCTGCAAATCTTATCAATCAATCAATCAATCAATCATGTTAAAGTATAGTGAGGCGTAGAGAGGCTGTCTGCAAATCCTATCAATCAATCAATCATTAGTGTTGAAGCATAGTGAAGCGTCGATGGGCTGTTTGCAAATCTTATCAATCAATCGATCAATCATTATTGTTGAAGCATAGTGAGACGTAGAAAGGCTGTCCGCAAATCCTATCAATCAATCAATCAGTATTGTTGAAGCATAGTGAGACGTCGAGAGGCTGCCTGCAATCGACAAATCTTTCTAAAATATCAATTGCGTAATCAATCTGCAATCAATCAGTTGATAAACTTCTCTCAAATCTCTGATACTAGAATCTATTAAGCAAGGAGAATAGAGGCAAAACTTTGAAACATTAATCTAAGCTAGCAATATACAATCCATTTTACAAATTTAGCTGATCTCTTCAAATATTCCTCACAGCCTCGTTGATAAAATGCTCTAGAAACATCTTATTTCATTCTCACTAGCTCACCAGATTACCAAGTCACCAGCTAACCAGGTCACTAGCTCACCAGGTCACCAGCTAACCAGCTCACCAGGTCACCAGCTAACCAGGTCACCAGCTAACCAGGTCACCAGGTAACAAGATCACCAGGTCACCAACTCACCGTCTCACCAGGTCACTAGCTAACCAGGTCACCGGCTCAACAGATCACTGGCTCAAAAGATCACTGGCTCAAAAGATCACTGGCTCAACAGGTCACCAGCTCACTTGGTCACTGGCTCACCAGGTCACTAAGTCACTAGCTCACTTGGTCACCGGCTCACCAGGTCACCAGCTCAACAGTTTTAAGCAAAGTAAAACGTTCAAATCGCAGAGAAGTTAACTAACTTGATGATGCCTTCCTCAGCCGCCTCCAGCTCAGCCTTTCTGCCCACCCCTGGGTTAATTCTTACCTGCGTCTGCCCCCCACCCCCAATAGCCTTACAAATATTGCCCTCCGTCCACTCCCCCTCCCCAAATACCGACACTGCCACAATTCTCCTAGCTGAGCTCTGATTGGCTGACGATTTGTCATCAGGCGCTGGAGCAAGATGATTGGCTGAAGAGTTTGACCAATGAGAGATGGCGTGAGAGAAGCTGGAGAAGGTAAAGAGGCCATCCTGCACCACCCAGGCCCCTGACCCAGTCAACGCCAGGCCCGCGTAGACCAGGTGCCTGTAGCACGGTGCGTCAGTGCGCGCATGCAAGAATACACCAACTGTCTTGTGCAGCGTTGAGAGACAGGGGTTGATGAGAACCTCAACGGAGATCTTAGACGAGTCACCCAGCGTCTCCTCGTGGTGCAGATACTTCTCTCCTACATCATCAATCAATCAATTAATCAATCAATAACCTCCATACAGCAATATAACCAAATGTGCACTCCAAAAACGACATATTCCGAGAAATATTTTAAACAAAATCAGCAGTAAGCTTTAAGTTACCTCTTCCAAAGTATGAATGGTTAAGATGGCAATATCCAGAGAGAGAGAGAGAGATAGAGAGAGAGAGAGAGATAGAGAGAGAGAGAGAGATAGAGAGAGAGAGAGAGAGAGAAAGAGAGAAAAAGAGAGAAAGAGAGAGAGAGAGAGCGCAAGAGAGAGAGTAGAGAGAGACAGAGAGATTAGAAAGAGAGACAGAGAGAGATTAGAGAGAGATAGCGAGAGAGAGATGAGCGGCAGAGAGAGAAAGAGAGACAAAGAGAGATAGACAGACGTGCAGACCATTAGGACGGCAGGTGGGTTTAGGAGATGAGGCCGCTAATGTTCCCAGCACTCTATCAATGTCGCATCCAGCTTCCTTCACGTCCCATGAACTCAGCTCTACAATCAATCAATCAATCAATCGATCAATCAATTATATACTCTATCAATATCACGTCCCCCACCTTTTATCCCATGAACTCAGTTCTGTCATCATTCTATAGGATATCTTCTTCAGTGCACTGCCAAGTGGCGGGTTCAAGGTACATATTCATACTCAAAGAATGTTTCTCGCTTCATAAGAGCACTCAACAAGATCAACAAGTTAATCCCTTCACAAAGTCTATGCTTTAACCATACCTTAAGTAGCCTATGGCTTGGGAAAAGTATGGCTTCTGAGGTGATTTCCCGTTGCCTTCCTCTATAGGATATATTGATTGATTAATCAGTAGATCTGACTACACAAACATATACTGAGAAAGACATTCCGTGCCAGAACATACAGTATATACAGGTACTCTAATAATTGATTTACAAATACAAGTCACATCTTATAAATATAAACTGTAACTCAATATGCCATTCAACCCATCAGTACAGCACAGTCTCGTAGCTCTACAAGCTCTACAGTCTCCACTGTATCGCTGTATAGACTGATGAGAGCCGTAAACCACAGCGAGTCTATTCACTATCATACCCTAGACACCAGTATTAAAAATACATTAACTCAAAGACATAATAGTGCAACATTTCACTGCTAAGTTCAATAGTAACACTGTGCACGCGCATACATTATTGAAGCAACGAGCTTCCTAGCGTTATTACTCTACATTTAAAGCTAGCCGATTAATGCATGGTTAATGAAGCCTTCACAATATGAAAGTCTTCACATGAATTAAGGGCTTGTGGAGGAGTTCTTTAATGAAATATTACAAATTATGAGCAGTAAGTAAAATTACGTGCCTTGATACCGCTATTTAGAGAACAGAGAGAGAGAGAGAGAGAGAGAGAGAGAGAGAGAGAGAGATTTGAACAAATGAATGCAAGTACTTACACCATTCGATTAATATTTCCATTTAATGATGACGCACAAGTATAATAAAAGCTTTAAGAAATATTCAGATCATATTAGAACGACGTTATTGGGATCTCTATAAGCAGATATCTTTGCAATAAACCTTCCAGAAGTCGTTTATAATCTTATGCAGTTATTATTAATATACAGCCACACTTCCATGAAGTAGTTTTTGGAAACGCAGGACATACATATACTGTAGGTTCTAAAAGAGTAAACCCTTCCCAAGCCTCATTAACACATCAGTAATACAAGCAATTAAAAGTTTAAACTGTTGATCGCACCCAGCAGCGAGCTAAACTTCCTACCAACTACAACTATTGATCACTTAAAAGCTTTATTAGCAGTTAGAGCCGGTAGCATGTCGGTTATCTGACTTTGAATCTATAGATGCCGAGTTTAAATCCAGCGTTCACGCAGTCACTGCAGGATTCGAGACAGGACACCATGTAAACACCCGCTCCATCCATAACACACGACAGAGAAATGATCATATGAACACAGGTACTCGTCATTTTCTATTCTATTGTATTTTTTCAATGTTCAATATTTCAAATCCTCTTCTTCACTGTTTTATTGAATAAGAAGGACAAGTTCAAAAGCTAGAGAGCTGGACCCATTTCACCAGTTTCGCTTTGAAGCAGCAAGAGGCGCAGCACTGCGTGTAGAAATGTTTGACAGTACGTCAGTGTGATTAGCAGACAACTCTGCACACAAAACCACTTGACATTCCTCACAGCTAACAGCTGTTGTTATTATAGAGACTTCATTATAACGTAGCGCCCATGTACATGTGTCATCTGCCTGTATATACCTGACATATCAGTTATATATAGACCATTTTATGCCACTTCCTACTTGACAAAGTTCTATAAAACAGTCTTAAAAGAAATTTTATAAAGCACTTCCAAACTATTCTCTCTATCTCTCGCCCCCCCTCTCCCTCTACCTTAATGGCTCCTGAAAGGCAGGTCCATGACATATAGTACAAGCTCTGTCTGGTTTAAAATGGCTGTCTTCTACCAAATCGATTAACGCGCGTGGATAATTTCAAGCACTAACAGGACCGGTAAACAGAATATGATCTTTAAGTGCCTAACAGTTTAAACACGTAGTATTATACGCGATTTATATCATCACGGAAAGTTCTATTCTATATCATCACGGAAAGTTCTGTTTTATTGTAGAGCAAATCCTAGTTTATTTCACTGTTCGTAGGAAAGGTGAAATGCTCGAGAATTAATTGAGAGCGTGTCTAATACCTGTTCAAGTCAGCATGACAAGTAACAAGATATTAGCAAGACGACACGTACAGACTCTAATCATATTAACATAAGTCTCATCTGCATATACATGTGTAAACAGTGTCCGTAGTGTCACGCCATGTAACACAACACAATCAAGATTTAACGTCCGGTTCGTCGTCTTCAAGTTATATCAGAGACGTCTGAAGTGAAACGTACAACTACAATCACTTCCATAGACATTCAGATACTCGACCGCGGATCAGTTGATGCGGGTTCAAATCCTGGGCTCGCCCGTCACTGACATAGCTTTCGAGTGAGGAAACTGACGTTAACCTTAGCTTTGCCAGCTTTTTACAATCTCTCTCTCTCTCTCTCTCACACACACACACACACACACACAAACACATACACACACACACTCCTCAGCACATTCACATACATGGTTATAACATATGTATTTTCACTAAACTTCCAGATAAGACTTAAGTAGAGAGAGACGGGAAGAGAAAGAGAGAAAAAAATTAAAGAGCAACTCATGGGAGTATTATATTTAAAAAGTTTCTCTCTCTCCCTCTCTGTTCAGCCAAGTGGCAGGTACAAGGTATAAATTCATACTGGGGTCTTCGTTCACGCTCCATAAAGAGCACTACATAGAACAACAAATGAAACCCTTCACAAAGGGATATGCATTATCCATATCTTATATAGCCCTACTGCTTGAAAAATATGGCTACTGAGGTAGTTTCTCGTTGTCTTTCCTCAGCAGATTAAGAACAAATCGAATCAAGTAATTGTGCGTCCCTGCCCAATACAGTTACTAAATTAATTCTTGATTAACTAGATATTTCAATAGCGCACAGAGAATATAAATGAGAGATTGACTGGACAGTCGTGAGACATATTGATCTGTACAGAGAGATAAGTAGTGCTTAGTGCAGAGAGCCGTCTGTAAGTAGGATTACAGTTCAACAGAATAGTCAATAGTAGAGGTGACAACAAGTCAGCCTATCAACCAATAGGAGAGCTTCTCTCAGTCACGTGACTCGAGTGGGCAGCAGAATGGAGATCAAACGATTAATCAATCAATTAGTCATCGATTAGCTCTCTCTCCCTCCTTCCCTCCCTCCCTCTCTCTCTCTCTCTCTCTCTCTCTCTCTCTCTCTATGTTAGCTGAATTATTTAGAAGAAGGTGCACTTGAGACTTAGATATATAATTTCTTCTCATACAGTCTCTCTAACAATCTCTATCTCACACAAGATTTTTACTACTTTCACATTTTCTTAGTCAGTACTAGCTCTCTCTCTTTGCAATACTTTTTCAAAAGTTCTCTACCGCCTATAGGACTACTCTGATGCCAATATTAAAAAGTAGCTAAAATACATAGCTTCTGAAATTATTTTCCTTTGCCTTCCTGGTAGATATAATTGTATATGAGTGTATGCCTCTAACATGCTAAAGACTCCTCTAATACCATAATACGCATGTCAGTAGTAGTCATTTCAACCATAGTCTTTGCAACCACATTCTCAGTGCTTCAACTATTTAACCTGCCAGTCATGATAACCAATGAAGACGGTCTATGACTACTAAGTCTAGAAATTCTTCTAACAATAAAACTTGATTCATCAACTCTGAAAAAGATAGTTTACACAATGAGGGTTAAACTCATAACTTATCAACATATTCAGGCATGTACTATTTGATTAGCTTATTCAATAGCTTCTTTTTAGACCTCATTCATAAGAAAAAATTAAATTAAATTTTCTCTTAAAGTAAACATCTGTATATTATTATTTATGCATTTATTACTAGTTAATTCATTTAGACATAAATATCAAAGTCATTCTGAATCAATATAAAATTCTCTTTTGGGATTTAGGGTATTCTTTTTCAACTATATTATCTTGTACTGGTAACTTGTCAATGATCTACCTCTCTACAGATATGCAGTTTGATATTACAGCTATAGTTTTACAGATATTTGTTCTACAAGAGAACAAACGGATTAGTTGCTATATTTCTTCAGAAAGTGAAAGCTGTTCTAATGATACCTAAAGCCAGGCAAATCAACAACACTTAAACAGAACTGCAGAATACTTCAAGCAATTTCAGTTTCTTAATTTCAAAAATGAAGAGAAAATTGTAGACTGAGAAGAGTGAAGGAGTTAAATACTATAGGCCTGCCAATAGACAGTGCTAAAAGAGAAAGAGAATTGCTAAATATGTCATATAACATTTTCCACAAGAACCTCTTTTAAACAGTTACTGCCAATGAGTAAATACTAAACAGAACATGATAGTCCTCCTGAAGGTTGATAATATCAAATATACCAATGTAGGCAGATATAAAATGGATCTGAACATTCAAATCTGATTTAGCCAAGAAATCTGAATAGTAAATTTTATCAAATAGTTTTGCCCCATCAGAAAACATATAACCAACTTTGGACTCCTTTCTTCCAATACGGAAGCTAAGCCGAGATCCATGATCTGAGATACAGTGCCATGTTAGAGGCTTCAGTTGTAATGAATATATTCATATGGTTAAGACGTTTTAGCAAAATAAACTATAGACCAGCAACAACAACAGAACTAGAGTGCTACTGTCGTCCACGACAACACTGAGTACTATACCAAATCCAATCCGATGAGCAGAGTGTAGGGTCCAAAAACGATGCAAGCTAAACTCCGGGAAGTCAGTCCGAGGTAGAGTACTAGTGGAATAGAGGTTTACATGTTGGTCTCAGTTCCTGTGCAATGGTTGAATAGGAGAGATCAAAGAGAAAAGCCTTCAACCGTTTATGAAACTGTTCATACAGAAGGAAAGGGAGATCAGGAGTAGATGAGGGGGTGCGTAGAGTGGAAGGAAGAGAATTCCAGATCAGTGTGATGGAAGAAGCGCTTGAAGAGCTTACTGCGAGACTACGTTGATATCAATCACTTTATTGCATCGCTAAACTAAATAGGCATACAGTTTAGCCAAATCAGTTATGGTCTAGTGTTAATCTGAAATTATATTTGCAGCTCACATTGAATTCAATCTAACATCGCTCTTCTGCATATCAAGATCAGTACGGCTAGCAAACAATATTTTTATTATTTAGTGCCCTGTTGTATGCCTATTGAGCTACTGAGACAAAATAAGTTATCCATACACTCTGTGTCAAAAAATTATTTAAAAGTATCCATTAATAATAATAATGACAACAATTAGAGTGTTACAGTCATCAATGACAACATCGAGCACTATTGAGACAAAATCAAGCCGGCGAGCAAAAAGAAGGTCCAAAAACGGTGCAAATTCCAAAATCCAGATAATCAGTCCAAAGTAAAATCCACATTAGACCATTATTTCTGACCTTCAAAACAGTTGTGTCTAAAATAGGTATTAGTTCACCTTCTCCAAAAACCAAACTGCACAAACATGATTTTCAGAGCATAAAATTATGTAGTAATTTATTAAAACAAATACATTATATATTCTGCAATCTGCTGAATATGATCAGATACTGTTTGGCTCTATACAATACCAGTAAAAACACGAGCATTCGAATGTCAGATATCGTCGAGGTCAATCATTGAAATTATAAATTACAATCATTAAATTTTTACCTACAAAATATTTATTATTCCTTTTGCCGGCTTTAGGTAAACATTCTTGCAGAGTAACTAGTTATTACATACCGGTTACAATTCTTTCGAAAATTAAATCCTTTTGTTCAACACTGATCGGCTCGCCGACAATCAGCAACAGGGCCGCCCCGTGCGAAGAGGACCCGGCAGGGCTTTCTCCCCCTGTGGCCGAATCTGCCCCCAGAAAACTTTTTTCAGAAGTATTTACGACTTCAGCCATGTTTATAATCCGTCAATGTTAATGTGTACTTAATGCAAGTTACTCAGAAAGTTGTCGGCGCTCACCTTGTAAAAGAAGCTTCAATTGGTTAGCTAAAAATAGCTCATTTGTAAGAAAACTTGTAATTGGTGAACTATATTTAACTTCAGTGTAACAGAACTTTTGATACGTCAAAAGAATGTTGACGAACAAGGCTGTTAGAAGAATGTTGATTTTTTATGAGATTTGAATTAAAAAATTTAACATAAAAAATATTAAAGTCCATAAGCTATGAAGATATTAACCACTTTATAACGACATGCTAAAATTAAAAATCTATAGGTATTTTGATTAAGTCAAAGTTCAGGCCCTGTGTATTTCAGAGAGTTGAATCTCTGGCATAGTTTCTGCATCTCTCATCCGAAATAATTTTTCATGATTGTATAGCTTCGAACGTTAAAGTTAGTTTTAAATGAATTCGTTCAAGCCTACGTAGGCCTACGCACTATCCGAATACGTGCAGATTCATAAACACAAGGCCTGAATTTAGAAGTGTTGGAGAATGGAGAGCATACATATGCGGTAGTAGTGGAATAGAATATGATTAAAACATTGATTATTTGCATTCCTATGAGCAGTTCCACAGGTAGTTGAAGACCTATAGGCTCTCTTTTCCAACCAGTGTCCATGAGCAGCGACCTGCGCGTAAACCTCCTTTTCTTTAATTCCATTTACTTTGGACTGATTATCTGGCTTTTGGAATTTGCACCGTTTTTGGACCTTCTTTTAGCTCGCCTTCTTGATTTTGTCTCAATAGTGCTCGATGTTGTCATTGATGACTGTAGAACTCTAATTGTTATTATTGTTACTATTAGTATTATTATTATTATTAGTATTATGTATTTCTAGCTAATTTAATTAATTTTAGTTAACTTAGTTTTATCATTATATACATGTATATTTACAAAACAGTTTCTGATAAACAGTTTCTGGTCTCATCGCATGTGAGACAACCTATCTAAATGCAGTCATCCACTCATCTACTATAGGTCCTCTATCGTGCAAGTTAGCCTATATGTTAGTCTCAGATCATGAACATTGGGCTGCTAGGAGGTCAAAGAGACACGCCTTTAGTCGTCTATGAAGTGTTCATAACGAGGAAAAGTCTGACCAGGGTAAGATTAGGGGGTGCCAATAGTGGAAGAGAGTTCCAGATCTGAGGAGCAGTGTGCTGGTAGGAGCGCTTGGACTATGTTTTGCTAGTAGGAATTCTTGGTCTTTCTAGAGTAATTAGGCTAATTAGATAATTAGGCCTATGCTAGGATAATTACATAGTCTTCTATAGTTTTATATTACATAGTTTTATATTACATAGTCTTCAATTATATAGGCTAATCTTACAATACATAGACCTATTACATAATAATATGTAATTTATATGTAATTTTGGACTGAAATTAACTAGAATGTAATATTGTTGTGGCGTGTGATTCTGAAATAATATAAGCTCTCTCTCTCTCTCTCTCTCTCTCTCTCTCTCTCTCTCTCTCTCTCTCTCTCTCTACATGGTCTTACATTAGATAGCTATAGTCTTACGTTACAAAGTCTTACATTTATTCTTACATTTATTACATCAGCAGAACAATTCAGTCACGACATCCTGTTCTAATAGAAAGCCTTTTTAACAATTTTCATAATATAAAACTTTGGTTGAACAAACAAAACGCGAATAAAGAACAAAAAGCTTCACAACAAATCTGGTACTTAAACAAAACTATGTAAATAATAATATTAACAACAATTAGAGTGCTACAGTCATCAGTGACAACATCGAGCACTATTGAGACAAAATCAAGCCAGAGAGCAAAAAGGTCCAAAACGGTGCAAATTCCAAAATACAGCAAATCAGTCCAAAGTCAAATGCTACAGTAATAAAATATTTAATTAATTAATTGACTAATTAGTGTCGCTAGATAAATATAGAGACTTCAGTTAGCCTCAGTTAATATAGGCAGTAATAGCAACGACTCTCGTTATATCATTTTCAAGCAGAGCAGCAGGTGATATCTGTTTTTTTAAATTGAGAAAACACCATTTTAACCGTCGAAAAAGATCTTTAATACCTAACGAGAATTTAGGATATTTAATCATACTAGATTCAGTTACAACTTTCACGGATTATCTCAGAAATTTGGTTAGTAATTTGAATTATTCAGATATAGTTCACAGAACTGTTGTACATTCAATTGGAATAAATTAAATGTAGACGTTAACCAAATTGTTAGCATTTTTCAAACAAAACAACAATAGAATAGAGAGTTACTGTCATCCATGACAAAATGGAACAATATAGAATCAAAATCAAACCGATGAGCAAACATTAAATAGATATAAAACAGTGCAACTCATAAACACATGATAGGAGGATAAGTTAAAAGTCAAATATTTGATGGACTATTGAACTGTTCATAGTAAAGCAAAACGAGTGTAGCAAAGAAGAGAGACCAAGAAGAAACATAAAAGAAAAAGAATTGCATAAAGAAGAATTGTTCTCTTTTTTGGAAAAGAATTTAAGAAGCGGAGGTTACATCATATATACATATATATATAGACTTTAATCAATAAATCATCTATTTATTAGTGTCCCTAGTAAACTCAATTTACTGCAAAATTTATTGATTGGACAAAACAACTACACAAAATAATTCAATAGGAAATACAATATGAGACTAAAATGAGACTAAAATGGGATTAAAACTGAAATACAGAGTTAAAAACTGAAATCTCTCAGGTCACGAGATCATACATGTAATCTCGTATTAACAAGAAAATCAATCAATCAATGCTAAAGACTTCACGATCAATCAGTCAATGCTAATGACTTCACGATCAATCAATCAATGATAACAACTCCACGATCAATCAATCAATACTAATAACTCCACGATCAATCAATCAATGCTAATGACTCCACGATCAATTAATAAATGCTAACAACTGTATGATAAAGCTGGTAAAGGTTAGGTTAACGTCAGTTTCCTCATTCGAGAGCGATATCAGTGACGGACAAGCCCAGGATTTGAACCCCCCATATTATGATCCGCGGTCGAGTACCTTAACGACATCGCCACTGGCTCCAGCTCACACAGCCAGCACAACACACGAGGCAGCGCATTGAGAGAACATTGACTAACTCTCAGTAACAACAACAACATCTCTTTAAAGCTGATAAAATACGTTAAGAGCGTGTGACAGTGCGCAACACACGACCGATGCTTTGAACTATACACGCGTGACTGTGAGAGTAGAGAAATGTAGCATCATATTCCCATTGATCACAGCTCAAGTAAAGCTAATGTTAACGTCAGTTGCCTCACTCGAAAGCGATGTCAGTGACGGGCGAGCCCAGGATTTGAGCCCAGCACATACTGATCCGCGGTCGATTATCTTACCGACTTCGACAATGGCTCCAGCCAGTGCTAAATCTCCTAATAGTAATAGTACTAATAATAATAAAATAATAATAATAATAAGCTGATCACTTCGTGGTAAAGCTAGACTTCTGTAATGCTTTTAATTGCTTGAGTAGATCACGAATGCTCAGCGAAATACATCACACGATACCTGATCTGTATAGTTTCTGCCATCTAGCTTACTCAAGCCCTTCGTGGTTGAAGTTCGGAGACTGGTGCATTGAATCACAGGAAGGAATCCAACAAGGGGATCCCTTAGGGCCCATGCTATTTTGCTTGACTATTCACCCTCTCCTTACTTCTCTCTCTAGCGCTCTCACGGTGGGATACCTAGATGACATTACTCTTGGTGGTTCTGAGTCGTCGATTGCAAATGATGTACAGACTATCATCGACAGAGGCCAAGAATTTGGGCTTCAGTTGAATAATACCAAGTACGAAGTCATATCATCAGTTTGCAAATCTCCGGACAACTCAGTTTTGTCATCCTTTGTGCCAATGGGCCTATCCCATAGTACTCTACTCGGCGCGCCACTCTCTGGAGAAGGAGCTACTACCACCGCTTTATCTAGTCGCTTGGAGGTTCTCAAACGTTCAGCATCGCGCTTGAAGTCGCTAACCGCTCATGATGCTTCGACAATCCTTCGCTTTTCATTAAGTGCACCTAAACTTATGCGCATTCTGCGCTCTATTCCGAGCTTCTATAATCCGCGGCTTTTAGACTACGACGAGGCTCTTAGGCAATGCTTGTGCGCCGTTATCAACGCAGATTTGTCTGATTTGCAGTGGCAGCAAGCCAGTTTACCGGTGAGCAAAGGTGGTCTTGGAATTTGTCTTGTTTCCCATATCGCGCCTTCAGCCTTCCGTCAGCCTTCTTGTTTCCGTGGTACTTTTGGTGACATGGCATTTGGAGTGGACAGCAAGATTTTTTAAAAAGAATCCCCTTCTAAGGGGTATAAATTAAAGAAATAAAAATAAAAATAACAAAAATATTAATAATAGCAACATAATCGCTAGTAATTAGCAGTCTATGAGAAAACACAAGCATCAAAATCGTGAATTCACTACGTAACGACTAAGAACAGATTTAAAATAGCTTAACGCCTGTTTCTAATCACAATGTTGTTATTAGGTACGGTTCTGGCACAGAATTGTTCCTAAGATCAACTGCACTATAATAAAGCGTGCTGTTGACTTAATTAAACAAGCACTTATCCCTATAGGCTCATGTATAGCATGGTATACCCTGTGAAATGATCTACAAAACATAATTAGTGCAGCGAGATAATAGCTTAGATCTCAATGAGGACTAGAACTATAGGCGTCATAGAGTGAACTAGTGAATGACTAAATACGACTTCTAAGTTCAATTAAAGCTGGTAAAGCCGATTTAAACGTCAGTTTCCTCACTCGAAAGCGATGTCAGTGACGGGCGAGCCCATGATTTGAACCCCGCATATACTGATCCGCGGTCAAGTATTTTAACGACACAGCAGGACATAAGTTATAGAGTGAGCTAGTGAACGACTAAATATGACTTCTAGGTTCACTTAGCATGACATATGTCATAGACTGAGCTAGTGAATGACTAAATATGACTTCTAGGTTCACTTAGCATGACATATGTCATAGACTGAGCTAGTGAACGACTAAATATGACTTCTAGGTTCACTTAGCATGACATATGTCATAGACTGAGCTAGTGAATGACTAAATATGACTTCTAGGTTCACTTAGCATGACATATGTCATAGACTGAGCTAGTGAACGACTAAATATGACTTCTAGGTTCACTTAGCATGACATATGTCATAGACTGAGCTAGTGAATGACTAAATATGACTTCTAGGTTCACTTAGCATGACATATGTCATAGACTGAGCTAGTGAATGACTAAATATGACTTCTAGATTCAATAAGCATGAGACAGAAGGAAAAAGTGCAGGAAAACTCAGTCTGTCAAAAACAACTTACGAGCAAGAGAGCAAGAGAGACAGAGAAAAAGAGATAGACGGAAACAGAGTGATAGGAGAGAAGATAAAAAGATAATTATCCGATCGGAAAGAGACGCAGAGAGAATGACAAAGCGAGACAGACAGCGTGAAAGAAAGAGATGGAAAGATAGATAGAAAGAGAGATAGAGAGAGAGAGAGAGATATAAGAGTGACAGATAGAGAGAATCAGACAGATATTTCTTAGTTGAATAAAGAGCTAACATCACACGTGATTTTACAGTGTCAAATTGCTGCAGATTCAAAAACAATCTCGTAAAATAACGTCTAGAATTAGTTCCGCCGTGGACCTGCCATCTAGCAGAACACAGGAGCGACTGATGCACAAAAACAACCTCTATGATATCTATGTGCTCTAAGATCTTTAAGATTTTAAGATCTCATGATCTCTAAGATCTCTATCTACGATCTTTAAGATATCCATGATCTCTAAGATATCCATGATCTCTAAGATATCCATGATCTCTAAGATATCCATGATCTCTAAGATATCCATGATCTCTAAGATATCCATGATCTCTAAGATATCCATGATCTCTAAGATATCCATGATCTCTAAGATATCCATGATCTCTAAGATATCCATGATCTCTAAGATATCCATGATCTCTAAGATATCCATGATCTCTAAGATATCCATGAAGATATCCATGATCTCTAAGATATCCATGATCTCTAAGATATCCATGATCTCTAAGATATCCATGATCTCTAAGATATCCATGATCTCTAAGATATCCATGATCTCTAAGATATCCATGATCTCTAAGATATCCATGATCTCTAAGATCGCTTAGTTCTGATGAAGTACTTGGCTGCAGGATTTCTCTCATGCACAGAAATCATGTGAACCTTGTGATTCAAGCGTCTCTCTCCTATCACATAATAATGTGAAATCAATCAATTCATCTGTCAGTCAGTCAATCAATCAATCGATCGATCGATCGATAAATCAATCAATCGATCAATTCAACCACTCAATTGAGCAATCAGTCAGTCAACACTAAGATTCATGCCATTAAGATAAATATTTGCTTTCTAGACAACAATAAAAGAAAAATGGCTTAACAAAAGTAGTATTCTGCTTATTGCTTAACAGTGGTGACCTTTAATTGTGAAATCAATAAAATTATCTCATCATCGTTATAATAATATTATTGTCCATGTACATAGTATAACAATAACAATAATAATATATTATTATTATTGTTATAATAATATGTTATTGTTATTATTATAATTCTATAGTTTTTATTACATAGTTTTATATTACATATTATTGTTATAATAATATATTATTATTATTGTTAGAATAATAATATATTATTATTAAATGACATAATATGGCGAGCACTTTCGAGAGCAGGCATCCCTTCCTCTAAGGAGCCAAGTGGGTTGTCCAGATCAGACGGCAAGCGTCCGGACGGCATGACTTTAGTGCCCTGGTGCAACGGTAAATGTGCCGTTTGGGACGTCACGGTCATTGACACTATGGCAAACTCCTACCTGAATACGACTTCAGTCACAGCCGGTGGAGCTGCTGTTCATGCCGCCTCTAGGAAGTTGGATAAATACCGTTGATCTGTCCTTAGGATATGAAGTTGTTCCGGTGGCCATTGAAACCATGGGCCCGATGAATCCCGAAGGAGTTGACTTTATCAATGGCATAGGCAGACTTATCACAGAGCAAACCGGCGATAAGCGAGAGACATCTTTTCTTTGGCAAAGGTTTTCCATGACTTTGCAAAGATTTCATGCAGTCTGCTTCAACAATTCTTTTAAGCCGATTGATGCCCTCGAGTAGCCGGGCGGCGATTCAGCACGTATTGCTTGAATCGTTTTTATCAAACCCCAGGTTCTTTACACCGGGGGTAATTTTTTTAAAAAAAAAAAAAAAAAAAAAAAAAGAAAATTTATTATTATTATTAAATAATAAATATTATTATTATTGTTAGAATAATATATTATGATTATTATTGTTAATAATAATATTAATAATAATCCGCGGCTTTTTAGACTACGACGAGGGCTCTTAGGCAATGCTTGTGCGCCGTTATCAACGCAGATTTGTCTGATTTGCAGTGGCAGCAAGCCAGTCTACCGGTGGGCAAGGGTGGTCTTGGAATTCGTCTTGTTTCCCATATCGCGCCTTCAGCCTTCTTAGCATCAGCGATGGGAACGAGGCAGTTGCAAGACGCATCCTTCACAAGTGCTCCCTTTCTGCCGATAGATCCATTGACGTTGCGTTGTCAGTGTGGTCCAATAGTCTCACCTCCAGTGCTCCACCTTCTACCTCAGTTAGTAACCAGAAATCATGGGACCGTCCTATAGTGGATCGGATTTATAACAGTCGTTAGAATATCCCAGTCCAGTGCAGTAGACAGAGCACGACTCCTAGCTGTATCAACCAAAAGAAGCAGCGACTGGCTTCACGCTCTCCCTGTTGCTTCTTGTGGGCTTTTTTTAGAAAATGAGGCGATTCGAGTAGCCGTTAGTTTCCGTTTAGGGGCGAAAACTTGCGAGCCTCACATGTGCCCCTGCGGTCATGAAGTCGACGCTTTAGGTCTCCACGGCCTCTCCTGCAAACGAAGCTCAGGTAGAATGTCTCGCCATCACAATTTAAATGACATAATATGGCGAGCACTTTCGAGAGCAGGCATCCCTTCCTCTAAGGAACCAAGTGGGTTGTCCAGATCAGACGGCAAGCGTCCGGACGGCATGACTTTAGTGCCCTGGTGCAACGGCAAATGTGCCGTATGGGACGTCACGGTCATTGACACTATGGCAAACTCCTACCTGAATACGACTTCAGTCACAGCCGGTGGAGCTGCTGTTCATGCCGCCTCTAGGAAGTTGGATAAATACCGTGATCTGTCCTTAGGATATGAAGTTGTTCCGGTGGCCATTGACACCATGGGCCCGATGAATCCCGAAGGACTTAACTTTATTAATGGCATAGGCAGACTTATTGCAAAGCAAAACGGCGATAAGCGAGAGACTTCTTTTCTTTAGCAAAGGCTTTCCATGACTTTGCAAAGATTTAATGCAGTCTGCTTCAACAATTCTTTTAAGCCGATTGATGACCTCGAGTAGCCGGGCGGCGATTCAGCACGTATTGCTTGAATCGTTTTTATCAAACCCCAGGTTCTTTATACTGGGGTAAAAAAAATATTAATAATAATAATAATAAAATAGGAAGTTATAAAAATATAAATATTCTTATTATTATAATATTATCAAACTAATCTAATTATTGTTTTGCCTTCTAAAATCATAGTTATGTAATTGCCATTTTTATACTTATTTTAAGTTACCTTATGACAAAATCAAAAATTTAAAAAATTGTTAACATACCAATATTGCCACCAACTTCACACAGGAACAAATTCTCGAGCAGCTTTTTATCTAAAGCTTCGTTTGACTGCCTTACACCTCTACACATAGACAATAAATATGACACTAATTAAATGTCTCACAGCTCTACACATAGACAATAAATATGACACTAATTAAATGTCTCACAGCTCTACACATAGACAATAAATATGACACTAATTAAATGTCTCACAGCTCTACACATAGACAATAAATATGACACTAATTAAATGTCTCACAGCTCTACACATAGACAATAAATATGACACTAATTAAATGTCTCACAGCTCTACACATAGACAATAAATATGACACTAATTAAATGTCTCACAGCTCTACACATAGACAATAAATATGACACTAATTAAATGTCTCACACCTCTACACATAGACAATAAATATGACACTAATTAAATGTCTCACACCTCTACACATAGACAATAAATATGACACTAATTAAATGTCTCACACCTCTACACATAGACAATAGATATGACACTAATTAAATATCTCACACCTCTACACATAGACAATAGACATGACAAGATGTTGTCAGGGACGTCTCAAACACTCATGTCTCTAAGGTACAAGATGATGTCAGGGACGTCTCAAGCACTCATGTCTCTAAGGTACAAGATGTTGTCAGGGACGTCTCAAGCACTCATGTCTATACTGTACAAGATGTTGTCAGGGAGGTCTCAAGCACTCATGTCTCTAAGGTACAAGATGATGTCAGGGACGTCTCAAGCACTCACTTGGACGGTTGTTTTGATGGAGAGGTCACGTGTGAGATGACGTCACAGGCTGTGGTCGTATCGTGGAGTGGTACCATCGTCTCTGTGCTCGATTCCTCTAGCGATACGCTGATCTGTTTACAACAACATCATGATGATATCTATCATCTCTAATATATTTATTCATTGATTCCTCTAGTGATACGCTGTTCTGATGGCAACAACAACAACAACATCGTTCAAGATGATATCTGACATCTCTACATTTATTTATTCATAGTGAAATATTTATCCATTTCTATAACAGATTTCAATTCATTCTTCAATTTAATTAGGTTACTTATAGCTAGGTCATTTAAAGTTAGACCAGTTTAATCTAGGTCATTCATATCTGGGTCACTTATAACTAGGTCATTTAGATCTAAGTCATTTCTAGCTTGGTCATTTCTATCTAGATTATATATAACTAGGTAATTTATATCTATGTCATTTATAACCAGGTCATTCATAACCAGGTCATTTATAACCAGGTCATTTATAACTAGGCTATTTATAACTAGGTTATTTATAACTAGGTCATTATAGTTGTCAGATCCCATTTCTCTGATGGGCAGGTTTTGAGCAGTGCTACACTAACACAAAGCAAATGATGCAGTCAAATCACGTCAAGTAAATATGCGTACATGTTAGACGAGTTGAAGAATAACAACAACAACAACTCATACAATAACAACATCAGCAACAACTATTAGACATTTTATAGCACATTCCAGAATATCCTGTATATTACTGGCGATGTCGGTAAGATACTCGACCGCGGATCAGTATGTGCGGGTTCAAATTCTGGGCTCACCCGTCACTGACATCGCTTTCGAGTGAGGAACCTGACGTTAACATTAGCTTTACCTGCTTCTTTTACTAGGAACTTAGAGCGAGAACGAGACGGATATTTAGCAATACTCACACACACTGGACCGCTATTGTTGCTGATACGCACGTCTCCAGTGCTTCCCTTGTCTTTCTTTCCAGAAAACACACTCGACTTCAACCCCTGAACGTCATAATATATCAATACTTATCACAACATGTAATCATAATTATCATCTACCATTTAGACAACGATATCAGCTTGTCTTTTGTCTTAATAAATCAATACTTATTACAACATGTTATCATCTACCATTTAGACAAAGATATAAGTTTGTCTTTATCCAACTCTCTCTCTCTTTCTTTATATATATATATATATATATATATATATATATATATATAAAGTGTATACATGTACTGTACATCTACCTCTAAAATGTCTAGCATATGATTTAGCGGCCTCTAATGTTTACTAGAGTATCTCATTCATGGGCATCTCTTTCTGTACCAAAAAACAATTAAATAAAGTAAAAAACTAAATAAAAACATCACAAAACCATAGCACCATATGGGCGCTACATTAATATAGCTTAAATAACAAAATCTGAGTTTTGCTTAATATAGATCATAGTACAGATAATTTACAGGAAAGGTTCGCGCAAAAATATGCGTTTTAAGATTCTGTTTAAATTAAAGCCATCAGATGAAATAGAAAGTCTTATAAAATGTGGAAGTTCATTCCACATACCTGCTACAAAAAATTAGTCTATTATAAAAATATCTATCATAATATACAATGATAACAAGTGGCAGTCAAGTATATAAGTGGCAGTCAAGTATATAAGTGGCAGTCAAGTATACAAGTGGCAGTCAAGTATACAAGTGGCAGTCAAGTATATAAGTGGCAGTCAAGTATACAAGTGGAAATCAAGTATATAAGTGGCAGTCAAGTAATACAAGTGGCAGTCAAGTAATACAAGTGGCAGTCAAGTAATACAAGTGGAAATCAAGTATATAAGTGGCAGTCAAGTATACAAGTGGCAGTCAAGTATATAAGTGGCAGTCAAGTAATACAAGTGGCAGTCAAGTAATACAAGCGGAAATCAAGTATATAAGTGGCAGTCAAGTAATACAAGTGGCAGTCAAGTAATACAAGTGGAAATCAAGTATATAAGTGGCAGTTAAGTAGTACACAATTATGTTTATATAAACATCATCCATCATAAGATAGGTGATGTTTAAATAGAGACATTTATAATAAGACATAGATAGAGACATTTCATCATCATCGATGTATAAACATCATCTATCACAAGATAGATGATGTTTATACAGAGATATCTATCATCACAAGATAGACGATGTTTATGCAGAGACATCTATCGTTAATTTCTAACAAGAGAGGTCAGACCTTCTTCTCGTTCTCGTTCCTCACTTGAGATACAATCAGCTCCGGTACCTGTGAGCAAACAGATAATGTAAGATTAAACGTGCTCAGTGTAGATATGAGAGAGAGAGAGAGAGAGAGAGAGAGAGAGACAGAGAGAAAGAGAGAGAGAGAGAAGCGATAACGAGCAAAGCAGACTGCAGACTGAAAAATTGAGAGAAAACCACATAGGACTACTGTAGCATTTACACGTACTTATTTTTAACATGCAAAATTACACAACAAAAGAATCTGAGGCCAAACAGATTTGACATAAATTAACACCTCAATGATGACTTCGAACAAATATATACAGATCACAACGTCACATGTGTATAGTAATTCTTGTTATATAATTTCTGGGACTGGAGATTCCCACACGGTTAGCTATTTCCTAACAGTCTTCAAGACACTCAGTCTGTTAAAGACATCAACAAATAACCAGTATCGTGTCTAATAACCAGTATCACGGCTAATAACCAGTATCACGGCTAATAACCAGTATCACGGCTAATAACCAGTATCACGGCTAATAACCAGTATCACGGCTAATAACCAGTATCACGGCTAATAACCAGTATCACGGCTAATAATTATAACCATTATCATGGCTAATAATCATTATCAAAAGGCTAATAACCATTATCAAAGATCAATGGTAATTATCAAGATTAATAACCATTGTCAAGGCCAATAACCACCTTAAAGGCCAATAATCATTATCAAGGTTAATAACCATTGTCAAGGTTAATAACCATTGTCAAGGTTAATAACCATTGTCAAGGTTAATAACCATTGTCAAGGTTAATAACCATTGTCAAGGTTAATAACCATTGTCAAGGTTAATAACCATTGTCAAGGTTAATAACCATTGTCAAGGTTAATAACCATTGTCAAGGTTAATAACCATTGTCAAGGTTAATAACCATTGTCAAGGTGAAGGCAAATATTCATTATCATGACTTTTAAGAAAATCTTTTTATTACTGTTTACTGATTTCAAGAAACACCACGCACAGCAGCCGCTGTACTTGCGTCACTCAAACTATTGACTACTGATGAAGAAGATTAAAACCTGAAAGAGAGCCTCCTGATAGTTGATCATGAGCTTAACAACACTCGACGTCTCAGAAGCAGCCCTCAATTCGTCCTCAGTGGAGCCGAGTTTGGCCCCCCCGTTGCTGGCAGGGAGAAGAACCCCGGGGAGGAAGAGATTGGGCGCCATTATGAGAGATACGTTCTCCACTGTCATCTTGTTGTCAGGGCAACCAACCACCACTCTCAGAAACCTCAAAAGTAGCTGTCCATCAATCAATCAATCAATCATTATGAGAGACACGTTCTCCACTGTCATCTTGTTGTCATGGCAACCAACCACCACTCTCAGAAACCTCAACCGTAGCTGTCCATCAATCAATCAATCAATCAATCAATCATTATGAGAGACACGTTCTCCACAGTCATCTTGTGGTCATGGCAATCAACCACCACTCTCAGAAACCTCAACAGTAGCTGTCAATCAATCAATCAATCAATAAATCAATCAATCAGTTAATCAATCGAGCAATCAATCAATCAATCATTATGAGAGACACGTTCTCCACAGTCATCTTCTTGTCTGGACAACCAACCACCTCTCTCAAGAACTTCAACAGCAGCTGTCCATCAATCAATCAGTTAATCAATCAATAAATAAATCAATCAATAAATCACTCAATCAATCAGTCAATCAGTTAATCAATCAGTCGATCAATCAATCGATCGGTCAGTCAGTCAGTCAGTCAATCAATCAATCAATCAATCAATCATTCAATCAATCAATCAGTCAATAAATCAGTCAATTAATAAATCAGTTAATCAATCAATAAATCAGTCCATCAATCGATTAATCAATCAATATATCAGCTATTCAATCAATCAATCAGACAATCAATCAATCAATCAGTCAATCATTCCATAAATCAATATGTTAATCATTCATTAAATCAGTCAGTCAATAGGGCAGTCAATATATTTGTTATAATTGATTGCTTATTTGATTGTTTTTTGTTTTATTGATTGATTACAATTAATGGATTATATTTCATTAGTAGTCTAATTGACTGGTTACAATTGATTTACAAGTGACAAGTGATTTGATTGTAATTCATGAACATAATTGACTGATTTTAATAGATTGAACAAAATTGATTGCATATAATTGATATACTACGATTAATTGGTTAAAACTGAGTAATTATAACTTACGGGCTATATTTGATTAGATATAATTGATTGGTTCCAACTGATTAATAATAATTGATTTAATATAATGGACTGAATATAATTGATTGACTAAAACTGAGTAGTTATCATTGATTGATCATAATTGATCGGTTATAATTGATTAAATATAATTGATGGGTTATAATTGCTTGACTATAACTGATAGGTTATAACTGACTGATAATAATTGAGGGGTTATAATTGATTGATTTAATTGATGGGCTATAACTGATTGATTTAACTGATGGTGGAATAGACTACTATAGATGGAAGCAATGTTGTACTCACCCGCAGCATCTCTCTATTAACATCCGGCAGTGTCAACAACAGAAGATTTACCACTGTCATTCTCTCCACCTCATCAGCTATTCCTGCACAACAGTCGTCCACAAAAACATAGAGCATCAAGAGTCTATCCACAACAACATCTAGCATCAAGAGTCTTTAATCTGGTACCCTATGACACTAACAACGTGGGGCATGAGAAACATGTTGCTCATGCCCGCACACCTGTACTGGAAATTTCTTATCTGACCCCACTCCTATTCGCAAAACTATAACTTTCACGACATTCAACATATTCAAACAAAATTTCTCTATGTTTAATAGAATAGGACGCTGGTCAATTACGGTAAATTTAAATACCGTCAGTCAACTCGCTAAGACTTTATTGTAAAAACAATATGGGGTATCAGTCATAAAAAACACGGTGTAGAATAAAACCACTCACAGTAAGTTACATACTCAGCACTGCACAGAAAGCGTCCACTCGTGTAAGTTACGTGACTACAGTAGAAGAGAGGTTATGTTATAACTATACATACGTAGCACTGCGCTGAAAGCATCCACTCTCTCTAGGGTCAGCAGAGGAGCGGGCAGTTCTCTTAGAAAGAGCTTCAGCAGTCCAGCTAGGTCATGCGACGTCACAGTGTCAGGCAGCTGCTGTAGTCTAGCCTGACCATTGTCCAACTCCTCCCTCAGTGTCTGCAATATAACACCGTGCTAAATGTCATCTTATACATCACCGTGCTAAATGTCATCGTAAACAATACTATGCAATAACGGCTGAGAGATTAGCACAAGAGAAATCCATCGTGCAGAATTAGCAATATTTTATAGACTTAGCGCCACTGAGACATAACTAGGTATCCATTGTTATAGACTTGTACAACTCATTTAGAACTCTTAGTATCTTCTCAAAACTTAGACACAAATTCATGTTATTCTACATCTCTCTCTCTCTCTCTCACTCTCACTTGTGCTCTCACAAGCGGCAAGTCCAAGGTACATATTACTACTTATATACAGCTTTCACGCCCCATAAAGAGCACACCATCGATTAACGAGTTAGTCCCTTCACCAAAGACTATCCCTTATCCACACTTTAATGTAGCCTGTAGCTTCGGAAAAATATGGCTTCTAAGGTGGTTTCCCCTTGTCTTCCTCAGTTCTATAAAGGAATAACTACCATTTAAATCCTGGGGGAAACTTTCATGGCGAGGAGGGTCCCCTCAACCTACATCAGCTTGAAATAATTTTATAAAAATCCATAATTTTCAATGATGGCGTGAAAAGATTGTAACTTAGATTCCAGGGAAGTTTTCAGCATTGCGGTCTAATGCACTAGACTGACGTAAAATGAGAATAAATAAAAGAATGAAATAAGAAAGACCTTCATTCTGCTTTGATTTCCAGGAACTCTCAATAATCCCACGTCATGTACACCTCTCTTCTCTAACTGCTCTATCAACTGTATCAATCAATCGATCAGTCATTCAATCGATCAGTCAATCAATCTATCAATCTATCAATCAATCAATCAATCAATCCATCAATCAATCAATCGATAAATGAATCGATTCGTCCTTCATTATATCAGTCAATCAATCCATCCGTCAATCATTTGAAGTTAGAAACTGAAATCTTTCATTATAGTGATGATTACGAAGGTGAGGATGATGTTGATATAGATGATGTGATGATGAGGCTGACGATGAAAATGATGATGATGGTGATGATGATAATGCTAATGAGGCTGATGATGATGAAGATGATGAGTTCAATAATGTTATAGATGGTGATGATAATAAATATTGAATAAATAACCTCCGACAATTTCTATTGCGGTGTCATGGTTGGTGTCCGGTCTCAAAGACCGGACACCGACCTATTTGCTGAAAGCGAACACGCTTTTTCCGAGAAGAATTAAGAGATAAAGCATCGATTGCGAGCAGTTCTGCTTCAGTAGAAAATCCTATACCGCTAAGTTAATTCTATCGTCTCTTTATAAATGAAGATTAATACTAAATGGGTGAACGTCATCGCAGGAGAGTTACATAGTAAATTAAACTAATTAATTAGTTGATCAGGTAGAACCTGCTGAAAGATAGCCGGCACTTGAAGGTTTGCATTCTTCTTGCAGTCCTTGTCCAGCAGAGTCTGCAGTGGTACACCAAACACCCCTTGATCTACAATCAATCAATCAATCAATCAATGTGCTAATCAGTAAACCAAACAACCAATACATAATCAGAAATTTATGGCATAATCTTTTGTGTGCATCAAGATTTTGCATGAAGATAATACAAAACACTGAACCGGACCAAGTGGATGACCAGGTTACCTTGTGATGTAACCTTATTTTACAGAGCTACCTGACAGGGTAACCTGATAAAACTTGTCAGGTAGCCTTATCTTACAGGGTTACCTGACAAGTTTTATCAGGATACCTGACAGGGTATCCTGTTATATTATCGGCTTTACAGCGTTTTACATTACAGCTTCATAAACAGGTTTTATACATAAATCAATCAATCAGAAAACAGCTTAAATATTCAAGCTAAAAGAAATTAGTAATCTAAACAAGCAGCCTGAGATTCGAACAGATGGTATCCTATTTAATAGAAGAGCGTTCTATCCACTCGGTTATTAGACTAGTGCTGTATTTTATTTGATACTGCATTAAGATGATACGGCATCAGCACATTTCTTTTGCAGATAGGTCTGAGTGAATTGCTCAGTAGTGATATGTGCAGTGGGGACGCCCCTGACATCATTCTTGGATGAGGAAACGGACGTTAAACCTTTATCATTATTATTATTAAGACGAGTGTGAACACAGATGTTACCTTTGGGTTTCTTCTTAGACTTTCTCTTGTTGTACGAGATCCTGAACTTATCGAATCTCGTCTCGACCTCGAGTAGAGAGAACTTAGCGATTGACTTGACATCCTTCTTACCATAGTCCTCTATACTCGTCACATTGCCTCTATCTGCACATCCTCTAGTTCTCTACACATGCACACACTGCCTCTATCTACACATCCTCTAGTTCTCTACACATACACACATTGCCTCTATCTACACATCCTCTAGTTCTCTACACATACACACATTGCCTCTATCTACACATCCTCTAGTTCTCTACACATACACACAATGCCTCTATACATACATTAGAGGAATACTGCAGAAGGATTATGAAACGTAAAAAAGTTGCATAATACGTGGTTTCAATATACTTATTTAACAGACATAATTATTTAACAATGAATATCTGAATATAACCAGGTCTTCTTCTTAAGTGCACTGCCAAGTGGCAGGTTCAAGGCACATATTCATACTCAAAGTCTGTTTTCTCGCTCCATAAGAGCACTCCTTAGATCAACAAATTAATCACTTCACAAAGTCTATATCTTATCCATACCTTATGTAGCCTATAACTTGGCAAAATTATGGCTTCTGAGGTGGTTTCCCGTTGCCTTCCTCAGTTAGGTGGATTAATTAGCATTTAATCCTGGGGGAAAATATTTCATGGTGAGGTGGGTCCCCTCTTGCCATCCTCAGCTCCTGCCTTTAGTCACCTCTTACGTACACGCGGCAGATTGTTTGCGGTTGCCCTATTCTGCAGTTGTCCAAACACACCCGAGCACAACACGGCGCACAACCAGGTATATCAAATATAAATGAACGCATTGATTAGCGAGTTTTAAGAGCACAAGTACTAGGTTAAGAGTACTGGGTTAAGAGCACAAGTACTAGGTTAAGAAGTACTGGGTTAAGAATACTTACACGACTGAGCGAGGTCTTGGGTAGGCTATTAGCTGTTGGGCTCTCCACTACCACTATCTCTTCCTCCTCCACCTCAGCTGACTTATCCTGAGGCTTGTGAGGCAGAGACTGGTATGAGAGAGGTCTGTCGCTAGTCGACACCACACTCAGCAGGTTCACGCCTAAACACAAAACATTTACTTTCGTTACTGTAATGAATTCAGAGTGCTAGTCGCTACCCTAAGTTCTAAGCAAAATATAATCATAGCCTCTACCCTAAGTTCTATGCAAAATATAATCATAGCCACTACCCTAAACAAAACCACGTGTGCTAACTCCCGCCATTAAAAGTATTGTACTAAGATGAGAGTAAGTCTTAGTGACGAGATAACAACAACAACAATAGTAAGTCTATAAGTAGACATCGTCCCTGACATCATCATTGGATGAGGAAACGGAAGCTAAACCTTTATTATTATTAGCGCCCCACCTGATCTGATTAGTGAGACTTGGACGGAGGGGGGTTCAAAGTAACCGTCCTTCTCAAAGTGTTTCTTGAGTGGGATAGGAGATTTAGCCTGCAACACAACACAGCACCTCTATCATCCATGACAATATCGAGCCTGGTGTAGCAACAACAATGTATACTAAATAACAATTAAATAGCAGACTTTAACTAAGCAAATAAAATGAAAGAAAATAGGACAGAAAGTGACATACATAGTGATTCAGAAGTTCGTCAATGGTCTTAATTATAGATTTAGCGTTTAAGACGAAATATCTAGAAAATGCTGAAGAGACAGAATCGCTCTGTTACCTTTTAAAACATTTATCTTTGGTAAATCTTCTTACCTTTCTGATCTCCTAGTCCAATCTTCTCGTAAGCTTCGTTCTTCCGATACCAAACTGATCAAAATTCCTAATATTCTCACTTCGTTAGGTAGACGTTCATTTTCTTTCTCAGCTCCTACTGTTTGGAGCTCTCTGCCTCCTGATCTTCGCTCATGTTCTACTACTTTCACTTTGCATTGTAGGTTGAAGACACATCTCTTCCCACCATAGACTTTTTTCATCTTGCCTGACTGTTTTTTGATCACCGGACCGGCACCGTTTAGGATCCTTTTCTTTCTCTTCAGCGCATGTTTTTTCAGATCGTTTGGCTGGATCGATTTGTAGTGACATTGGATGGTGGACGTCCCTGACATCATCCTTGTATGAGAAAACCGACGTTAAACCTTTACTATTAGTAGTATTATTATTATTGTTTTTAATGTCCTGGGCTAAAAAATATGATAAAAAGAGACTTTATTTAATTGAAAGTTAAAAAATGAAGTGGTTAAAATAAATCATTACTATTATTTTTATTATTATTATTATTACTATAATTATTGTTAATGTTATTATTTTTTAATGCCCTGGGCTGTATAGGGCCCTGTGCTAAAAAAATAAGATAAAAAAGACTTAATTTAATAAAATTTTTAAAAAAACCAGGCGATTAAAATAATTCTTCTACACCCTGGGAAGCCGCATTAGCCAAAGTGCCACGGAATTATTATTATTATTTTTTATTTTTTTATTTTACCCCGGTGTAAAGAATCTTGGGTTTGATAAATGATTCAAGCAATACGTGCTGAATCGCCGCCCGGCTACTCGAGGTCATCAATCGGCTTAAAAGAATTATTCAACCAGACTGCATTAAATCTTTGCAAAGTCATGGAAAGCCTTTGCCAAAGAAAAGATGTCTCTCGTTTATCGCCGGTTTGTTCTGCAATAAGTCTGCCAGTTTATTATTACTATTATAATTACTATTACAAGGACAGACCTTAGGAGGCTTGACGCTGGGCTCAGGGTCGCTATATGAATAGATGGCAGACTGTCTGATCACTTCAGATGACTTGTCAGCTTTTCTAGGACTTATCTCGACCTTGCCTGATGAAGGCAACGATAAACCAGCTCCGTCTTCTGCATCCGTCTGCACAATAAAACACTCATTAGACTAGACTGACGTCCCTGACAACATCCTTATATGAGGAAACAGACGTTAAACCTTTATTATTATTATTATTAAACCTGATCTGAACATGAACAGCCAAAAAAAGGCAACGATTAGTAATAACCATGGAGGGGAAAAGGAGGAAATAACAAAAACTACAAAAAACAGCAACTAAGAAACTGTGTAGCACATGCGGTATGTTATGTGTGCATATGGAATCACCATCATCATCTTCCCCTGAATCCCAGTTTAACTGGGGTCGGGATACAAATAGACTGTCTCAAATCCTCTCTGTCCTACATTATATCATCCATCAGTTAATACCCTATTTGAGACTATGTTTGTAACTCTGCGGAATAACAAAAAACCAGATAGCTCATATCAAGATTACGGACGAATTTGACGTTCATTTCATCCGTTTAAAGGAAATCAAGGAATTAATGATAATCCAGGCAGGATTTGAACCAAACATCTACTAATCCACAGTTAGTAGTCTAATCAATGAACTAAAGAAGTAAATACCAGAACGATTTCTTTGACATGTCGTCTCTGCAGGGGTTTGGACACATATACATAGGGAAGTTTTCTTTTTTCACTGGCTGGAGCCAGTGGTGCAGTCGGTAAGATACTCGACCGCGGTATGACATTGTGTGGGGTTCAAATCCTGGGCTCGCCCGTCACTGACATCGCTTTCGAGTGAAGAAACTGACATTAACATTAGCTTTACCAGCTTTTTATCTCATAGGGTAATCGATAGGTGGAACTCTTTGGGTGAGGAGGTTGTGAATGCAGTGTCGGTGAATAGTTTTAAAAACAAGCTGGATGTTGTAATCATGTATGATTGGGGATTGAAATAAGTCATTGGCTATCTGCCCTTGTTCCTACTATCTAAGTTTGAAGAAAGAATGGAATAATGCAAAAATGGTAGCAGTTCTTAAAAAAATCAATGTATTGTTATTTAGCTTACTATTACTATAGAACTTTTTCTATAAAGTAGTCTGGAAGACCACGTACGGCCATGACACTGCTACATAAGTTTGCGTTGTGAATAATAATAATAACATCAATAATAATAATAATAATAAATCCTTTGCAAAGATTTAATGCTGTCTGGTTCTGTAATACTTTTAAGCCGATTGATGACCTCGAGTAGCCCGGCAGCGATTCAGCACGTATTGCTTGAATCGTTTTTATCAAACCCCAGGTTCTTTACACCGGGGTAAAAAAAAAAAATAATAATAATAATATAATGAACTAAAAACGTAAATACGAGAAATATTTCTTTGACATGTCGTCTCTGCTGAGGTTTAAGCTTGCGCCTGTGGGTCGTCTCGTGAAGTCTGCTGGCCTGTCGTTGAACTGTGGCCGCCTGATCAGCCGTCAACGTCGTTCTCAACTCAGCCAGCGCTGCCTCGTCTATACCTTCACCAGCTGTCTCAATCAATCAATCAATTAATCAGTCAATCAATCAATAGAATTTAACGTCGGGGTCCTCGCCATAAGGCAATGTCAGTGATGTCTAGTCAGTCAATCAGTTCATAAATTGACACGCAATATCCAAATAGCTAAGCCAGATTGTACTTGGCTAGATAAGAGAGTAAAGTATGTAAATATCAATCAACAATCGGTTAGGTTAATTTATTCTAAACAACTAATGCAGCTATTTGCAGCTAATGACAATCACAGACTATCTAGAAAATCTAAATGTATGCAGTGCATTGTGATTTCATTAATCAAAACTAAACCATTTCACGAACACTTGGCAAGTTCAGTATATAATACAGTCTGTTGTGTTTTTAATCAAAACTAAACCATTTCACCAACACTTAGCACGTTAAGTAGATAATATTCGAACCTGTTGCCTTCTGCCTTAGAATCAAGGCAGCTCTCCAAGTGACTATCAAATCAATATGTATAGAGATAATTAGTGAGAGAGAGAGAGAGAGAGAGAGAGAGAGAGAAATAGAGAGAGAAAGAGAGAGAACTATGTCTATTTTAATACAATGTAGTGAGGTCTATAACAGAATGGTCAAACCTCTAATTCTCTTGGCAACCTTTTCTAATCCAATAGCATTTAGAAATTCATATTCCTTTTCTCCTTCTGCAACAGGGAAATATATAACATCGTTATATGTTGATTCTTACATAGCTCGTCATTTAGCACAATCATTTACACGTTGCGTTAACAAATAAAGTAAAAAACACGCATTATAGTGAAATGATCAACTATGTTGATATCTATCACTTTTAATACTACATGTTTAAACCGTTAGGCAATTTAGACCATTTTCCGTATAACCAGTCCAGTGAATGTCCGAGATTTTATTCTCAGATCAGCGCGGCTGGGATTCGAACCCACGAGGGTTCAATTCACCTCAGGATCTGTCATTAAAAACTTCATGACGTTACCCCTACGTTATTGAGACATTCAACATAGAGTCGATCTCACATAATACACAACAACTTGTAAAGCTGATAAAGCTAAGGCTAACGTCAGTTTCCTCACTTGAGAGCTACGTCAGTGACAGGCGAGCCCAGGATTTGAACCCCGCACATACTGATCCGCGGTCGAGAACTGTGAAGCATAAATAAGAATAAATCAGATAATTACCATCTTCCTCGTTAGACTCTTCAGTGGTGTGCTCGCAGTTCTTACTGCCTCGCTCAGCGACAGAACTCTTTATCTCTTGGACCTCTGTCAGGTAGTCCGTCAGGTCCGGTCCCAGCTCACAGGAAGCCATTGTCACAGGTATAACCTCCTGGCAATCTCCTAACAACTGACTCACAACCTCCTGACAACTGACTGACAACCCAACCTCCTGACAATTGACTGACAATCTCCTGACAACCCAACCTCCTCACAACTGACTGACAACCCAACCTCCTGACAATTGACTGACAACTGACAGGTTAGACACTAATGGTATCTTACTCCAGCCAATTTAACTCCAGCTGAATGAAACAATTGCTAGATAGAATTTCTTTGTAAAACTTAATCTAATTACTATTTAGCAACAGAAGATCGCTTTCGATAGCTAAAATCTCTGTTTTATTAGAAGTCATTACAAATTACAAATAACTCAGATTACTCTTAACTGAAGTAAACAAGTAGAGAAAGAACAGTTTGAATAATATAAATATAAGTAAGTGTATATAGTATGTATAACTATTATGTATAAGTATACATGCATGTAGTAAGCATTTAGTAATATTCTTTGTAAGAATAATTTAGATGTCATTCCAAATCAGTTATTTTCTGTGATTTAGCAATGTTCGGCTTCTGAGATAAAGTTAAGCAAAAGCGAGTAACAGACGTGTATAGACAATGAGAGTGTCCACAACAGCTCAGTGTGTAATGATAACCTGAACTACCAATGTCACCAGATGAATAGGTATGTGGATAGATTTTACGACCTAACTAAGTATATTTGTTAAACATTAAAGCAGCACTTTTTGTTAAGTGCAGCACTTTAAAACGGTGTAGCACTTTTATTAATCAAGATTTAGCTGTAATAAAACAATCTAAGCTTACTACAAGAGCTCCACAGAATCACATAGGCTATTGCTTTATATAGAAGCCCTATATCACAATTACATTTATTTTACTGCCTCTAAAAATGGTATTTTCTTACATCATTTCAACAATTTTTTTTCATTTCAGCAATCGATCCATTAACTATCTCTCCACTGTTAAACTCTAAAACACCTAGAACAAACAATCGCAATCATCAAATACCTGCAAGGACAACCCTATCACTATGCTAGTGATGATCATACCATTCACTATCTCTAGTCACGTGTGACAGACAGACAGACAGAGAGAGAGAGAGAGAGAGAGAGAGAGAGAGAGAGAGAGAAAGAGAGAGAGAGAGAGAAAGAGAGAGAGAGGTAGATAGATAGATAGATAGAAAGATAGATAGATAGATAGATAGATAGATAGATAGATAGATAGATAGATAGATAGATAGATAGATAGATAGATACATACATACATACATACATACATACATACATACATACATACATAGATACATAGAGAGAGAGAGAGAGATCATCATCTCTAAGGACTTCAAGACTCTCACAGTCTCATCAGCTCAACCTCTCGTAGGTTCAGTTAGTTTCTTTATAATCTGACAACAGCTTTGAGTGGTAGCCTCCACATGGTAACGGGTTTCTTAGACCCTTCATAATTTGACGTAGTGACGGGAGCACGACTCATTTCAACTTTAAGGGAAATTGTTGCCCCTGTATTCAACATACAATGGACCTGCCAGTAAGCAGTGCACTAAGAGAGAGAGAGAGTATACCATCATGAAAAATCGACTCCAATAGTACTTGTTTAGAGCTTAGCGCCAGCGCTAGAGACAGTGAAATATCAAAACGTCATTTCTCACTTTATCTCATTTTCGTTTACCCTCTCTTTCTCGCTTCTCCCCCCCCCCCCCCCCCCCATTTCACTAGTAACTGCGCCTGAACAAGAGTTAAATAAACCTATAAGTCCATCAGTCGCTATATTCTCACGGCTTCGTCTCAAGAATAATAAACAAGAACTCTTCAAGTGCCTGCTACAAACCGCATCCAACAGATTCTTATTGCCTCACGTAGGCTCTTAAACTCACAGGTTAGAAGATGAATTGAATCATGTTTAGTTCACTTCAGGTAAAATCGTACACAAGAAATACACGAGGATGAAATGAGATAGGACACACAGACAATGAAAGCGCTAACATGTGCCCTGAAAAGTAACAAGTTGCTCTGTCACTTTAGAGAAGTAATGCCGAAATTAAATTTCTTACACTGTCGCAACTTGTATTTACGTATTTCCACATGCATTCGTAAATCATAGCATTGCAGTGGGAGGGCAAAATCTCACAATTATTTCATTCAATCCATTATCTAGCAGGTTAGCTTATGTACAGCTCAATCAGCAACCAGTGGGTGACTTATACAGAAGAGGTTAATATTACCAATCATGGACAAGAACTTTTCAAATGATTGCGGTTAACCAGATTACAGGTTAATGTAATATAATGTAATGAAATAACGTAATATAAATAATGTAATAATGTAATATAAATAATGTAATAACGTAATATAAATAATGTAATAATGTAATATAAATAATGTAAAAATGTAATATAATGTAATGAAATAATGTAATATAAATAATGTAATAACGTAATATAAATAATGTAATAACATAATATAAATAATGTAATAATGTAATATAAATAATGTAATAATGTAATATAATGTAATGAAATAACGTAATATAAATAATGTAATAATGTAATAGAAATAATGTAATAATGTAATATAATGTAATGAAATAACGTAATATAAATAATGTAATAATGTAATATAAATAATGTAATAATGTAATATAATGTAATGTAACAATGTAATATAAATAATGTAATAATATAATATAAATAATGTAATAATGTAATATAATGTAATGTAATAATGTAATATAAATAATGTAATAATATAATATAAATAATGTAATAATGTAATATAATGTAATGTAACAATGTAATATAAATAATGTAATAATATAATATAAATAATGTAATAATGTAATATAATGTAATGTAATAATGTAATATAAATAATGTAATAATGTAATATAGTCTCAAGACTTCTTCAGAAGAAGAAATGGATAAACTAAAAAAATAAATTAAATATCATGTGAGATGTCAGCTTTAGCATGCTCTCCTCTGTTATTTAGTTGTTTACACTCAGGCCGAAAACAGGATACCAAGTGAAAGGAAGCCCTGTTCTACAAGTGAAAGGAAGCCCTGTTCTACAAGTGAAAGGAAGCCCTGTTCTACAAGTGAAAGGAAGCCATGTTCTACAAGTGAAAGGAAGCCATGTTCTTCCAGTGAAAAGAAGCCCTGATCTACAGGTGAAAGGAAGTCCTGATCTTCAGGTGAAAGGAAGCCCTATTGGCCAGAGTGTATTAGCAGAGTTTCCCACATGCAGACATGTGTACATCTGATACCAATTATCTCCATTCCCTGATGATCTACCTCTAATAGTACACAGAGGCTTCAGTAATTAGAATCATCCCTATTCCTTACTCCAGCATTACATACAAAACATGCTGCTGTGACACCAGCCTACCACTTATCCAGCCTTTTAATAATAACAATAACCCACATTATAGTGAAATGATCAACTACGTTGATATCTATCACTTTCTAATACCGCATGCTAAATCCGTTAGGCAATTTTGTCCATTTTCTGTGTAGCCAGTCCAGTGAATGTCCAAGATTTTACACTCAGATAAGCGTGGCTGGGATGCAAACCCACGAGGGTTCAATTCACCTCAGGATCTGTTATTTAAAACACTTCATGACGTTACCCCTACGCTATTGAGACATTCATCTAATCACAATGCTAACACGTACTATATAATATCATCTAAGCAAGAATTGGTTATAAATGACAAAAGTTCATCTCAGATTTAACTTTAAAGCTAAAATTTAAACTAGTTTCACCACATTTAGCCCAGTTCAAAATAGCGGTTAATCCGAATAGATTGTCTAAGCATAAGAAACAAGTTTAGATATTTTAGTCCTAATTTAACACAGAGTTAGAAAACAGTAATCATTAGATAAAGTTGCAATACCACATATTAGTCATTTTATAAATTTTGTCTTTGCAGACTACAGAAATAATATAAACCTACTCTAATTAATTAATATAACAGGGAGAGTTAATGAGACGGATAGTAATGGACACAAACTTTTGATTGATTCAAGGCTAACAGGCTCTCTCTAAATTCAATAAACAAAGTTCTTGTATTTTGCAGCATTTACATTTATAGCATTTATTGTGCATTTACTTTTATTTTGTTCTTATTATTTATATTTATTTGTTTTTTATTTTTATTATTATTTATTTATTTTTTTTACATTCATTTATTTTGCATTTACATATGTAAATAATAGAAAATATTAGTCCCAATTCTTAGAAAGAACAGGTGAGTAGAAACAACTAAATCTTTGGAAGTAATATTTGATATAAAATCATCATGGTGATATCATATCGAGCTGATATAGCGGTATGTTGGCAATTAGTTTATCAGTGGATTAGTAGCTACAGAGTTCAAATCCAGCGCTCTCTCTCAGCACTGATATGCTAACAAGCTGGAAACTGACGTTAAACTACGCTTGGCTTTCTATATAGCTTACATTGCCATATAGAATTATATGACAAAGGTTACTTTCTCTTAAAATAAAATGACTGAAATACAGAAAATGCTCTAAGACAGTCATATACCTTTTACAACGAAATCTACTGCATTATCGTTTGAAGCTTTTAAAACATTAATCAATGAAATCAAGCTCAGGTGTGTACCAGTTACAATTCCAGTACCAGAGTCACACGAATTCTACATTTAAAGAAACTAAGCAATTTTAAGCCTTAAGATATTAAACGTTGTCATTGTTTGTTTCTAAATAAAGACATTCATATTATTATCTGGTAACTGGAATTCTCACTGAATAATTACGACATATTATTTGTCTTTTGATTCTCATCTATTACTAATATTTTCCCTATTTTAAATGTTTATGAGTATATATAATAATAATAATAAAGGGTTAACGTTCATTTCTTTATCCAAGGATGATGTCAGGGACGCCCCCACAGCACTCATCACTACAGATCAATTCACCCAAACCAATATGCAAAAGAAATGTCAATTTAATATATAAAATTAGATTTCAGTTGCTATTGTTGTTGCTTCTGAGGAAAAAAGCAACAGTTGGTTTGCTAAGACTTTGAGGGGGTTTGAAATCATAATATTAATTCTTAGTTCCTGCTTAGTAGCATCTCAACCTAACAAAGGCTAATCATTTCTGCACCCAAATAACCGAGACATTCGCTTCAAACCAAAAATTAATGCCTCAAGCGTTATAAAACTAGTATAAATTAAAAACTCCGCCGTGGATATAAGAGCCAACTTTCAGTTTGGCTTAGACTCAATAGATTGGGTCATAGCACAAGTTTCTTAATCACGGTTTTGTTTCACAATCATGCTTTATCTTAATCATCTTTTTAATTAACGTTATATTTTCGAAACATACTGTCGTAAATTTTTACAAATAATTTGCAGACCAATCTTTCCTTTATTTTCTAATTATTTACGATCATTAATGTCCCAAAAATACAAAATAGTAAGTTAAAGCTATGAGAATAGTAATAAATAGACTATAATTGATCTCATTCTTAAAGATTACCAAAAAAAAAAAAAAAAAGTATATCAATTTAACATTTTAAATTTTTACGTCAAAAGTCGTATATTATCAAGATCATCAGTTAAGTAAACTCTTATATATGACTTTAATACAATTTTAATTTTTTTATTTACATTAAACCTTTCATCATTTGTTTACACTTGAAGGCCTACCAACAATTAAATATTTTTCATTAGATCTCGAGCATTGCAAAAATTTATTTGTATACAAAATTTGATTAAGGGATGTATGGATAACATAAATCTTTTGCACGGTCATCATCATGATCTACATAGAACTATAATCCTAGTATAACGCTCTGGTATAAAATTTCAATATTAAATTATTTGCTGATTAAATATTTAAATATGCTCTACATTTATTTTTTGAGAGGGAGTAGGATCACCTGTCTGTTAAATAACGCCAGCTAACAAAAACAATACATTTGAGTGCAACTGTGGTCTATAACAACATCGAGCACTTTTGAACCAAATTGAATCATGTGCGAAATGCAGGAGTCAAAAAAAAGATACGAACCAAAATCCCGGTATCCAATCAAAGGAAAGGTGCTACTGTAATGTTACGTGTTGGTCTCAGTTTATGACCATTGGATGAGTAGAAAAGATCTAAGAGAAACTCGTTAACCGCCTATGAAATTGTTGGTAAAGAAGAAGACTGGTCCGAAGATAAGAGGGTGAAACACAATGAAAGAATGAGAATTTCAGATCTGTGGATCAGTTCAGGCTGGAGCCAGTGGCGATGTCGGTGAGATATTCGACTACGGATCAGTATGTGCGGGGTTCAAATCCAGGGCTCTCCCGTCACTGACATCGCCTTCGAGTGAGAAAACTGACGTTAACAATGGCTTTTTTGTTTAGTATGCTGGAGGGAGGCTCGGGCAGTTTGCTGTGAGAGAATGATTAACGGATTAAACCAGTACATGTATATTAACTTTCTAATAACTTTTTTTAAATCAGGATCCCTAAAAGGAATCGAAGGGACACAAGTCCGTCAGGGGCCCAATGGATGAGTAGATATATGTACGTATCCAAATCATTCCAAAAAGAAAAACAATTAAAACAATTGTTTAAAAAATGTGTACTTTAGAAGGAAATTTGTTTTTTCATTATTTAAAAAATTTTTTTTTCTTAAGTCACTAAGTTAAATATTATATTATTTGTCTACCGCCTGCACACTTTACAAGACACAGTGTGCAGCAGTAGAACGCTTCCCAATCCCCACCTAGACTAGATTGGGGTATAGAGGCAGAGGACTCGAATGAAAAATATCAAGACATTTTATTTTATAAATCCTGAAATAAAGCCAAAGCTAAGGTTAACGTCAATTTCCTCACTCGAAAGCGATGTCAGTGACGGGGGAGCCCTGGATTTGAATCCCGCACATACTGATCCGCGGACGAGTATCTTACCGACATCGCCACTAGCTCCAGCCTGTGGAATGATATGATAATATGTATGGATATGAGGTCAATATGAGGACTAGTTATGATGGGTGTACGTTCCATCCATGCCTCCCGCCCTTCCCACAAACATTACCATTCACTAACCGGACTACACACGAATACAAAGTTGTAGCCTGCTGATATTGAGCGTGTTTAATATCAGTGGGCGATTAATACTTTATTAATCAACTCATTCTAGCAAAGTTCTGTAGTTTAGAAAAGTTTTAGTAAATAAGAAAGTTTGACTTCATCACTAGTTCACAATCCACCGGTACATTTAGGTCAAAAGAAGAGAAAATAGCAGAACCAATAACTAATCAGTAAAGGATTTAAACCAGTGCACAAGTACTCGGTCCAAATCCATACACGTCAAAAGTCTCAAGTGACACTTTCCATGTTACACGTTTCACATTACATGTTCCATGTTACACGTTTCACATTACATGTTCCTTGTTACACGTTCCACATTATATGGTTTACGTTACACGTTCCACTATAAACGTCGCACATTCCACATTAAATATTCAAAGTTTCACATTCAATGTTCAATATTAAATGTTTCACATTCCATGTTAAATATTCAATGTTCCACATTCCGCGATAAAAGCCAAATTTAAAATAATCCGTTAAACGTGCAATGTTAAATATTTCACGCCAAAAATGTCCAGTCAGCTAGTTGACGAGTAAGCTTTGATTGGTACTGAAAGTTCTTTACAAAAATCAACATTCAGCAATTAATCATAAGGGAGTTAAATAAGAAAATAAAAATTTAAACACTTCTAAACAGTAAATCACCATATTTGACATAATTCACACAAACAACACCATTTATACGAAGCAATTCGGAAATCGATTAGCAATTTAGATACTAACATTGCGACAACTACGTCACGGTTTGACGAGAAAGACGCGACATTTGTGTGTGTGTGTGTGTATGTGTGTGTATATGTATGTGTATATATATATATATATATATATATATATATATATATATATATATATATTATAATATCTCTATCATATATATGTATATAGAATATATATATAATATATATATAATCTATATAATATCTATAGAGTATCTATAGATATAGGCTATATTATATATATATATATAGATATATCATGTATATATATATATATATATATATATAGAATCATATATAGATAATATATATAATATGTATATATATATAATCTATGTATATATATACATTAGATATATATATATATATATTATATATATCTCTGTATATATATCTACATATGTATATATATATATAATATATTTATATATTACTACTGATATATAGATATATAATATAGTATATATATATATCTACGACCTTGAAATCAGGATAGGAAAATTTTGGATGCACAACAGTAAACAATCCAAAAGTAGAAAAAAAGCAAAATTAAAGAAAATAATTCATCGTCAAATGGATAGCAGCTGCGGCCGAAAATATAATGATGATGATGAAGATGGTTAAGAAGATGATGACGATGTAGAAGATGATGATGATGATGATGTCCTCAGTGATATAAGAAGACTTCATAGAAGCCTATCATGAGCTGATATTCATTATACAGTTAAGTTAATATACAGATGTACACTGTAGATATCATGTTTAAATTAAATTAAACCCAAGCAAATAAAACAGGTTTCAGCACAACCCAAAACCAAGCAAATAAAAAAGGGTTTAGCATAACTCAAACCCCAAGCAAATAAAACAGGTTTCAGCATAACCCAAAGCCCAGGCATATAAAACAGGGTTCAGTATGACCCAAAGCCCAAGCACATCAAAAAGGGTATAAAAACCATGGTTCAGCATAACCCAAAGCCCAAACAAATAAAACAGGGTTCAGTGCAACCCATAATCAAAGTAAATAAGCAGAGACACATAGTGAAAAAGCTTCGATGAAATCAATCTTAACAATAGATGTCGTTTGCAAGCACTAATACAATGAACTGCTCATGCATTTAATGAGCTGAATAAATCAATCAATCAACAATTTTAAATTGGTCTTCCAGGTCCAGTTTGGAGAACTTTCGCAACGCATTTCATTAAGCTAGCAGTACAGGCCCAGTTTATCATTTACAGTTTCACTTATCAGAAACATTACATATATTAAAGAAAAATACACAAAACTGCTTGAGTGTTTGAAACAAAAGTAAATTAAGAGCCTGAGGTCTAGACTACAGACAGCCCTAGGCCTACACTACTTACAGCCCTTGGCCCATACCACATGCAGTTCTAGGCCCATACCACGTGCAGCCCTAGACCTATACCACATGCAGTCCTAGGCCTATACCACGTGCAGCCCTAGGCCTATACCACGTGCAGCCCTAGGCCTAAACCACAGGCAGCCCTAGGCCTATACCACATGTAGTCCTAGGCCTATACCACATGCAGTCTTAGGCCTATACCACATGCAGTCCTAGGCCTATACCACATGCAGTCCTAGGCCTATATCAGATGCAGTCCTAGGCCTATATCAGATGCAGTCCTAGGCCTATACCACAAGCAGTCCTAGGCCTATATCACATGCAGTCCTAGGCCTATACCACATGTAGTCCTAGGCCTGTAGTTTACAGCAGGAGGCCTACAGTTCATCGTGATATCTGTGGGTGTTGTAGGCCGGCACTGTGAGATGATCCACCTCAGAGTCTTTAGCCTGGGCCAGTCCCACACGATTGTTGCCGAAGTCAAACTCCGTGTAGAAGCGTCCAATGAAGACATCGCCCAGGATCCAGAGTGGACCAGCAGGTGGGGGTATGTCCATGGCCAGGAACCCACTCAAACACACAGTCTTACCCATCTGAGACACCTAGAGCAATCAATCAATCAATCAATCAATAAATAAATCAATCAGTCAATCAATCAATCAATCACATGAATTAATCAATCAATCAATCAAATCAATCAATCAATCATAAGTCAATCAATCACTCAATCAATTACTCAATCAATCAATCAATCAAATTAATTAATCAATCAAGTGTGTCTAAGTATCAGTAAAGAACAATCGGCTGCTAACCTCTGCAGCATAGATGAAAAAAACGTTCTTACCAAAAATAAAAAATGCATTTTTTCCCCAAAAAATAAAAAACCTAAAAAAGCGTTGAAAAAAACGTTAGTAGCGTACATGTAGGCTCGCATATATATTACCATGCCTTCATTCCATAACACTAAAGAATTTTATTACAAGTAGACTTGACCTAAAGTTCTAAAGTTTGTCCATAGACTCCATACAAATATAAACAAATACTTTTAGGTCACATACAGCCACACTGTCAGTCGTTCATAATTTTACAAGAAAATTTAACGTTAACAGTTTACGGTTTTTTACGGTTTTTATTTTATAAAAAATAAAAAACGTAAAAAAACGTTTTTTTCATCTATGCTCTGCAGATTATAATATAATAATTTTATTAGTGACAGAGAAAGGCAACTCAATCTGTCTAATCCCATTTATTCTCTTGATTTTAATATTTTGAAGTTATTTTACTATAGAAATGCAAAACAGATTTGCCTTGGTTAAGATAAAGTGTAACTTGCTACGCCTTGGAAAACTGCCAATGGAGAAGACACATTATCCCTTAGAATAATAAAAAAGCTAATGTTAACGTCAGTTTCCTCACTAGAAAGCGATGTCAGTGGCGGGAGAGCCAGGATTTGAACCCCCACACATACTGATCCACAGTCGAATATCTTACCGACATCGCCACTGGCTCCAGCCATAATAATACAGCAATAAGATCTCTGTCCTCTCTAAAACTGTCTCATTCAATGAGCTGTGCAAACATGCAGAGTGGTAGCTCTGTTATAATACACTCTGTAGAAGTACTACAGCAGAGTGGTAGCTCTGTTATAATACACTCTGTAGAAGTACTACAGCAGAGTGGTAGCTCTGTTATAATACACTCTGTAGAAGTACTATAGGTTAGCTTGATCATTATAGAGACAAGACAGAGACAAAGAGAGAGATAGGAAAGAGATAGAGAGGAGAGAGAGAGGAGAGAGAGAGAGAGAGGAGAGAGAGAGAGAGGAGAAAGAGAAACAAAGAGAGAGAGAGAAGAGAGAGGAGAGAGACAGTGAGAGAAGAGAGAGAAAGCTTACAGAGAGCACGTAATCTTTTCCAGCCAGTGTGAAAGATTTTCCTCCAATGGTAAAACTGATGGATGGCAGTTCATTGATCTTACTGCAGTTTATCATATACTGCAGTTACAACAACAGCAACAACAAAGGCATTTAACTGGAAAAATGCAAACAACCGGAATATTACTTAACATTAACTTAAAAAATAAAATACTCGTCAAATGTTTTAAAAGGCTAGATGTAATTTTGCATTTTTTGCACAATAAAACAATCATCATCAGCATCATCTTCCCTTGAAACTCAGGTTAACAAGGGTCGGGATACGAATAGACTGTCTCAAATCCTCTCTGTCATACATCGTATCATCCATCAGTCAATCCCCTATTTGATACTTTTCCATTCGTTTAAATAAAACACATGCACAATAAAACAATAGGATAATAAAATGAGAATGAAAATTTAGTTAAATAAAACGTTTTACTTACAGCATCAAATTAGAGCGTCGCCATCATTAAATTAGTTCTAAGCAATTTACTTTTAGGAAATTATGAATTAATGGCATATTCTACTATGTTTCTCATTTGCATCACTAAATTATAATTATCCAACAAATGGCAGCTCATACTCTAAGCAACTTTTAAACACATTTAACTCTCTTTACCACAACAACGCCTACTTATCACAACGACTCGAAAGACAGGATAACTGGTAATATTTAATTAACAAAATATTCAAAAATCAATAATATTATAGCTTTATATGCCAAATTCTATAAGAAATTGTCTTAGAGCTCAATTTATGCACAGCTCAATATAGGTAAGAATGATGTAAATAGGTTATTATACCTGAAATAAAGCAACAAAAAATAAATAAATAAATAAGTATTCATCATCATCAGTCACCCACCTCTCCCATGATGAGCGGAATAGCGCCTATCTCTTTGTTCAGAGCGTCAATGTCAGCCTTGGGCCCTGCTATCAGGGACGTCCCTGTATCAGCAATAGCCTGGCACCCCCCCTTACAGTACTGACCTCCCACTAGTCCTAGGCATTGAGAGCTAGAGCCCACCTGAACACTGCGTCAATCAATTAATCAACAATTCAATCAATCACTCGTTCAACAAATCAATCAATTAATTGATTAACAAATCAATCAATCGATCGATAAATCCATCAATCGATCAATCGTTCAACAAATCAATCACGAGATCAGCAAATCAATCAGTCGTTCAACAAATCAATCACTCGATCAAAAAGTCAATCATTTGATCGACAAATCAATCAATCAATCGATCAACAAATTAATCAATTAATCGATCAACAAATCATTCAATCATTTGATCGACAAATCAATTAATCGTTCAACAAATCAATCAATCATTTGATCGACAAATCAATCAATCGATCGATAAATCAATTAATCACTTGATCAACAAATCAATCAATCATCCGTCAACTGGACAGCTTGCATTAAAAATACTTATTAATATTAAAATGACTTGAAGCAAACTAATACCCAACTGAATACATTTAACACAAAAGAGAATTTTTTAAAATTACAAAAAATGCTTTAGCTTCTAATAAAAAATACATTTTAAAGTTCAGAAAAAACAAACAAGTCATCTGGTTAATAACTCAGTTCAGCCTCTCACATCAACTTTGGATTATACACAAACACAAACATTGAACGACGGCTAAATCGGTAAGATACTCGACCGCGGATCAGTAAGTGCGAGATTCGAATCCTGGGCTCGCCCGTCACTGACATCGCTTTCGAGTGAGGAAACTGACGTTAACCTTAGCTTATTAATTGAGGAGGGTAGGACTGACCTCTCGACCTCGAACTGCCAGTAAGCCTGCCTGGTGACGGGCATGTACGTGAACTCACCCGTGTAGTGATCGGGGTCTGACCCTCCCAGTATCAACTCTCCTCCAACCTTACTGTCTGGATCTCTATACACATCATACATTACAACATCTAGCACTGTATAAACATCACCCATTACAACATCTAGCACTGTATAAACATCATCCATTACAACATCAAGCACTGTATAAACATCATCCATTACAACATCTAGCACTGTATAAACATCATCCATTACAACATCTAGCACTGCATAAACATCATCCATTACAACATCTAGCACTGCATAAACATCATCCATTACAACATCTAGCACTCCATAAACATCATCCATTACAACATCTAGCACTCTAAAAACATCATCCATTACAACATCTAGCACTGTATAAACATCATCCATTACAACATCTAGTACTGTATAACCCCCTTAGTATCAACTCTCCTCCCACCTTACTGTCTGGATCTCTATAAATATCATCCATTACAACATCTAGCACTGTATAAACATCATCCATTACAACATCTAGCACTGTATAAACATCATCCATTATACATCTAGCACTGTATAAACATCATCCATTACAACATCTAGCACTGTATAAACATCATCCATTACAACATCAAGCACTGTATAAACATCATACATTACAACATCTAGCTGTTGAGATAGAAAGAGTAGAGTGATCGTAGCATAGACTTGTTGAGATAGAAAGAGTAGTGATCGTAGCATAGACCTGTTGAGATAGAAAGAGTAGAGTGATCGTAGCATAGATCTGTTCAGATAGAAAGAGAAGAGTGATCACAGCATAGATCTGTTCAGATAGAAAGAGTAGAGTGATCACAGCATAGATCTGTTGAGATAGAAAGAGAAGAGTGATCACAGCATAGATCTGTTCAGATAGAAAGAGTAGAGTGATCACAGCATAGATCTGTTGAGATAGAAAGAGAAGAGTGATCACAGCATAGATCTGTTCAGATAGAAAGAGTAGAGTGATCACAGCATAGATCTGTTGAGATAGAAAGAGTAGAGTGATCACAGCAAAGACCTGTTGAGATAGAAAGAAAAGACAGGTTGCTCCACAAGCTGCTGATCAATCATGTTGTTGAACACGGGCGGAACACCGTCCACGGATATCTTGGGGTAGGCCATTCCTAGGATGCCATCAAACTTCGCTGCAACGAACGTAATGCCGGGCTGCTGCGTGGCCTCTGCAAATGTCTGGTCCTTGACCTTCAAGTCTGCCACCTGTGTAAATCAGTCAACCCTCAGTGGCCATGATGAGAGCACGCTTGCTTCATAAATACCAGGTTACAAGTTCAAAATAAGACATCCAGTCACAGCATGGCAGAATGCACTAGCAGCGTGGTCTAATTACTAGATATTTATATTTGTTATATAATTAATATTTGTTATTACTTATATAAATATAATTAATGATATAAATTGTATTTACACGATATTTTACTATTTACACTAAACTCTTCATTAAACTGCATCTTAGTAACAATCTGATACTGGTAATATACAGGTACACAGTGAACAGCACAAGAGAGAACAATGGCACAGAGGCACAGTGAACGGCACAAGAGAGAAAAATGGCACAGAGGTACAGTGAACTGCACAAGAGAGAATAATGGCACAGAGGCACAGTGAATGGCACAAGAGAGAACAATGGCACAGAGGCACAGTGAATGGCACAAGAGAGAAAAATGGCACAGAGGTACAATGAATGGCACAAGAGAGAACAATGGCACAGAGGCACAGTGAATGGCACAAGAGAGAACAATGGCACAGAGGCACAGTGAACGGCACAAGAGAGAACAATGGCACAGTGAATGACACAAGAGAGCACAATGGCACAGTGAATGGCAGAAGAATGACTCACTGTGACGGTGTCTGTGCTTAGGAAGCCAGTAAGGCTGCCGGTGCCGTAGTGGATCTCAAACGATGTTCCATTAGCCTTGTACGTAGATGATTTCTTAGAGTCATACTTCCTGTGCAACCCTAACAACACACAAGTACAACATTACATAGTGCAACCCTAACAACACACAAATACAACATTACATAGTGCAACCCTAACAACACACAAGTACAACATTACATAGTGCAACCATAACAACACACAAGTACAACATTACACAGTGTAACCTAATGCAACACAAGTACAACATCAGACAGTTACAAAACACAGGTACAACATTACACTAAACATCGAACACAGAAGTTGAAAGAGTAGGCAATGTGAGTGTAAGCCGCAGCTTAAAAATAGTAAAATATTTATATCCTATGATGTTTTGAGTATTCACACCACTAGAGAAATATCAATAGCTACTTCATATAATAAATGACTTGCTATATACATGCAGAAAAAGCTAAAAAGCTGGTAAAGCTAATGTTAAAGTCAGCTTCCTTATTTGAAAGCGATGTCAGTGATGAGAGAGCCCAGGATCTGAACCCTGCACATACTGATCCGTTGTTGAATATCTTAACGACATTGCCACTGGCTCCAGCCAAGATATAAGTATGATACCCTTGAGACATTCTTACAAGAGAGAGAGAGAGAGTAAATGAAAGAGATTACTCAGGCTACAACAGACTGATGATCTTACAGCAGGCTATGTCGGTCCACTTGCATTTCTTGGAAGGTACCCAGAGGTTGGATGAACCCGTGTCAAACACGACCCTGAAAGACTGGGGTGGGGTTCCTATGCCAATCTCTCCGTAGTACTGGGCCTACAACAACAACAACAACAACAATCTCTTTATAGTACTGGGCCTACAACAACAACAACAACAATAATCTCTTTATAGTACTGGGCCTACAACAACAACAACAACAACAATCTCTTTATAGTACTGGGCCTACAACAACAACAATCTCTTCATAGTACTGGGCCTACAATAACAACAACAATAGCTTCATACTATTGACTGACAACAACAACAATCAATCAATTATAATGCAGTGAGGACTAAGCAGCCTATCATCATGTGTAGTTCTAGTTTTTAAACTTTTCCTAGGCAGCGCCTGTTGAATAGAAGGCTAATGTTTACATCAGTACTCCTGATAGTATTAGTATTACTTGCATTAATTCAATGTTTACATTGCTATAAATTTTTTCCCCACAAAGCAATCACAAATAATTGCAGTATGTACAACAAATTTAAACATGATGGAGAGAAATTGGTAATTTTATTTACGAATCAAAGTTACTACAGACTTAATAAATCGTTCTAATAAAATGAGAGTGCTACAATCATCCCCAACAGCATCAAGTACTAGGAACCCAAATCTATAATATTTAAACGCTCCATTGAAACTGCACATGTGAATCCGAAATAATTTCAGGATGTAGAGCTAGAAGCAATGAGTTGAATGCGTTGTACTCCAGAAAATCTGACGTAACAATTACACTGTGTGAAAGTAAAGTAAAAAGTAAACACGCATTATAGTGAAATGATCAACTATGTTGATATCTATCACTTTTAATACCACATGTTTAAACCGTTAAGCAATTTAGTCCATTTTCCGTATAACAAGTCCAGTGAATTTCCGAGATTTTACTCTCAGATCGGCGCGACCGGGATTCGAACCCACGAGGGTTCAATTCACCTCAGCATCTGTTATTTAAAACTTCATGACGTTACCCCTATGCTATTAAGACATTCTTGTGACCTGACAACTACAGTGTGTGACGTAACAGCTACACTGTGTGATGTGACAGCTACACTGTGTGACGTGACTGCTACACTGTGTGACGTGACAGCTACACTGTGTGATGTGACAGCTACACTGTGTGACGTGACAGCTACACTGTGCGACGTGTCACTGATGTTATGAGTAGACGTACGTCTAGATAGTTGACGAGGGGTTCAGGAGAGGGCGCTCCTGGGCTGACGTAGCGATGCCTCAGTGCCTCCACAGACGAGTCCACCTCCTCCAACGTTCTCTTCACCGACTTGAATCTCTGCAGCGGGATTCTAAACAAACCACAAATACAGGGATATGTTTTAGTTACTTCTTATCGACTGAAGTATCGATACTAAAAATTGACGTAAAAATAGGAGCTATTCGGAAGGAGATTTAGCGCACTCAATTAAGCTGTGCATCAATTAAACGAAGTAAAGCCACGTTGTGCGAGGTCAGTACTTTGTGGGTGATCACTTTGGAATTAACAAATTATTATTGAGGGTGACCACATCAGACAATGGCTGTTATTAAAGCGCAAACAAAAGGCACTATTACCAATAACCATGGAGGGGAAAAGGAGGAAACAACAAAAACTACACAAAGAGCAACAATAAGAAAGGAAACTATGTAGCACATGCTGTATGTCATGTAACTTACAGAATAAAAAAGTATCCATTTTAGTTTCTGATATCTTTACTAAATTTTAAAAAAGTCCTTTAAAAAATTAGAAATAGTTGTTTAGGTTCGCGATAACATCAAGTGATATCATTAGTATTCTGGAATACTCAGCATGTATACTGCAATGAAAAAAGAATGCATTGATGCTCTTTCATTTGACCTTCGTCATGTATGCAATTACAATCATTGCTAACCTTTTACAATATTTTTTCTTCTAACTAACGAAGACAACGGCGCAAAAGCAAAACTAATTCTTATGACATTTAATTCACAAATTATTCTATAAAGTGCGCAGCAACACTTTTCGTGAATTATATACGCGATCAAAAGCTAGTCAAGTCTTTTCCAACCCCAAAATTCAGTCATTTGATTTTTGTTTCAGCAAATTCACAGTTTTGATTTCGTTTATCATAACGATATATACAGGATACATGTCGATGATTTAAAGAACTCTGTTAGCACAGTAGCAGCTAAATATTCCAGTAAAGCCATACGAGTGAACATATACCTCTGCAGGCCTGAAGCACAGACAGCTAAAGCCAGGACAATAGATAGCGAGGCAATCAATCCCTTCATAGCGGAGATCAAATGTGCCCTAGATATAAAATGTCAATTCTAACAAATAAATATTTATTAAATCCTGATAAGCTATTTTATTAGAATCCAGAAACAGGATTCATTAGCAGATTAAAAGTAAACAAAGTCATATGATAGCCTAGCAGTGTTACCAGATGTTACAAATTTACTAGCCATTAAATAACAGTTTGATAAGCACAAAAATCACACGTAATAATTAAATTATTAAATAAGCAGCATCAAAGGGATAGAATAAATGTTTAAATTAGCAATTCGAATGTTTGCAATCCATAGCGAAGTTGTTCCGAAAAATCTAGAATTTTTGGAGAATGAATAGATAGATGATTCTTTTTTCTTTGCATTTTTTAGTTCTTAGTCCCAAAACTAAATGCAAGTTATACAACTGAGAAAGTTTTGATTTCATCTACGTACGTGTTCCAACTAGGCCTTGATTCTCAAAGTGAGATTTCTGCATGTTTCTTTTTAATTTTTCGATTGTCAGAAAACTACGGACATCTGACGAAAAGACTAAACATTCTAATTATTTCGTTTATACTTTTAAAACTAATAGTGCGCTTAAATTAGAGAATTTTACTTGCAAATGAATTTAATTTATAGGTATCTGTGATACAAATGTGAATGAATATTTAACTTTTAGTAAGTCACTTTTGTACTCCAAAATTTTGTTAAATACAAATGTTAACCAAATAATTTTATACCGATTTGCAAAAATAGTTCCGCTCCTTATTCATACGCGGTACAAAATTGTGCTTCGTAAATCAGAAACAGCTATATACAATACGAACTGAACTGTATGACAAATTAAATACTTATATTTCTATAAAATATGACTGTTACGATCTAAATGCTGCACACTCTAGTGTAAAAAAATTCATTTAGCATTATTGTGTTATATGCAACATTATTTGTTGTATTGACACGGTGCTAAGGCAGGTATCGCTGCACTTGTTTTGATTGGCTGATCGGAGGAGATATTATTAAATTAGTCGTTTTGTTAAATTTGATCAAATTTTAATTTATCAGCCAAACTTTTGACGTTAAGATGGTCGTAGTGGGGGACAAGAGCTACAAGCACATCGACGAGGGGCCGATACGAGCGGGTCGCCGCACCCGCAGCCCCACGACCACTGCCGACGATAGTAGCAACAGCGATAACGAAGGTAAATAATTTTTTGTGACATTTTGTGGTGGGGGGGAAGGGTGTACTTTCCAAATTTTGTACTTCTCTGCTAAATTTTACTTGTGAACAATTTTCGTCTTAGTGACACGAATCAAGACATTTTATTAGTAAATCTCTCTCCTGTGATTGATGTGATAGATTGTTTTGTTAAAGTTTAACGGATTTCTGGAAAAGTGCAATTTATTTTGCAGTGTGAGTTTAATTTTGATCATCGATAGATCATAGATTTAGATTTTTGGATTTTTCTATGTGAGAAAATTAATTACTAAATTTTATAATTATTATAAAACTTACTGGAGCCATTGGCGATGTCGGTAAGATATTTGACCGCGGATCAGTATGTGCGGGTTTAAATTCTGGGCTCGCTGAGGAAGCTGACGGTATCATTAGTTTTACCAGCTTTTTTATATTAGTGCAGTTCTAACTAAGCGTTGGAAACGCAATACTATCAGAATACTGTAAGGTGTGAATAGTTATTTGTTAATGTTATAGAATGTCTCAATAGCACAATGGTTAGAGATGTAGATAACGTCATGAAGTTTTTAAATGACAGATCCTGAGGTGAATTTAATCCTCGTGGTTTCGAATCCCAGCCGCGCTGATCTGAGAGTAAAATCTCTGACATTCACTGGACTGGCTATACGGAAATTGGACTAATTTGCCTAACGGTTTAAACATGTTTGTAAAGCTAAAAGCTAGGGTTAATGTCAGTTTCCTCACTCAAAAGCGATGTCAGTGACGGGCGAGCCAGGATTTGAACCCGCACCTAACTGATCCGCAGTCGAGTATCTAATCGACTTCGCCACTGGCTCCAGCCAGTGGCGAAGTGTATTATAGCAACTACGTTTCTATATTTTGTCGCCAGATGGAGGAATGAGAGTAGGAAGTGACTATCAGGCAGTCATTCCTGAGTGCAACCCTAGTAAGTATACAACTTTCACTTTAATTTATTTACATGAGAACTGTAGCAATTGCAAATTTTCTTTGTTACGAATTTGGTTTTCTTATATATTTACGATTAATTATAAGTATTAACTATTCTACGTCATGGACTGCTAGAAGGACCTCTGATAGAATAGACAAATTATTAATTATGTGCTGGTTGTGATTTTCACTCAAATATTTATTCTGATATAAATTCATACTGTATATTATTTTTGACTTCATACAACTTGTATGTAATATTGTAGTGGCGTATGATTATGAAATAAACATAAACTCTCTCATGGTTATTCCTGTTGTCTTAATATTTGTGGGATTCTTCGAATACTTTGTGTATTGTAAAATACTTTGTTTATTTTTAGTCTATCTCTTCTGTGCTTACAGAAGAAGTTTAGGACAGTTTTGATTGATCGTGCTTACAGTTAACTACATTGATGCTACTGTGGCTTATTGTACAGAGCTGTGCTCATGTAAATTCACTTATTATTACTATTGTATGACGTACATCTGCACGATAGACAGTGTGGATGTTGTCATTGATGACTGTAGCACTCTAATTGTAGTTGTTGGAGTCATTAACTCTGACAGTTACAATCAGTATCGTAGTAGAACATCACTGGTGTATTGAATTAGATGTGATAAACGTTACACTACAAACGACTGATTAATAAATTGATTGATTGATTTAACTCGCAGATGGTAGACCAGAGAACAAGAACGAGGCCATGCTTGTTTGGGCACCTTGCACGCTGCCAATACCTGAAGAGAAGAGTAAGTTGCCTGCACGTTGCCGCACCACTATATCTAGTTATCTGCATGTTGCTGCTCCTCTGGTAGTCACTCTTTCTGTGGTAAATTGTTGAAAAAGCAAACGTTTTCAATGCATTTGCATCGTACTATTGCCAAAGGAAGTTGGAACATTTGTTTAGCAATAGACATGCATAGTTTGTTTTCAGTCTGAAACTTTTAGATGATGATAATGTTGATGATGACGACGAAGTGTTTAGATGTGTAGATGATTACGACGATGATTTAGATGTTTCTATTCGTTATTTCTCTATTATTTATTATTTCTCTATTATTTATTATTTCTCTATTATTTATTATTTCTCTATTATTTATTATTTCTTTATTATTTATTATTTCTCTATTATTTATTATTTCTCTATTATTTATTATTTCTCTATTATTTATTATTTCTCTATTGTCTGAATAGAGACTCTGAAATTCTGAGTCTGACTAATCCGTGCCGTATTTTTCGCAATATCTAATCAAACTAAAACAAAGAGACAATTGTTATTGTTGCTATTAAGCGTCTATTAGCTTTCATATCATCCTTCTACTGTATGATAGCTTTTCTCGTGATATTTGAATTTGTACATATGTGAGATTGATTTTATAATGATGCTATTATTGCTTGCACAAGCATCATTATAATATTCTATTTTATAATGCTCAATATATAAAGTGTATCTAGTTCATTTATCAAACTACAGTGTACTTCTTTCTGTATTTCTGATGAGTTAATGTCAAGTTACAGTTAAATAAAGTCTGTATAGTTATGTTTTAGTCTTTTGTATTGTATTTTACTTGCTATTGATGTTACTGGAACTGCTATTAGTAGTATTATAACTACCGTATTGTATTGTAAGTATATTAAATATTGTATTTTATGTTGCTGTTGGATCTTCAAATCAATTAGGAGTGTTAGATGATTTAAAGATCCACTCGTAAGTGGACAAGAAGAGGAAAACGGAAGCCAATGATAAGTGGAGGTGTTATATACCGTGGACCTGCCAGTAGGCAGTGCAGTGAGAGAGAGAGAGATGTTGCTGTACTGTAATGTAGGTATTAGTAATATTGTATTCTACTGTTTTTTGTTTTTGTAGTTGAGGAGTACACGCAGGAGGCCAAGGAGAAGCACGGGTATAACATGGAGCAGGTACGAGTGTCGCCGCCTGGTGAATCAGTTCTAATCATTTACTGGCTTGATTTCTAAGCCTATCAGTTACATTTCTAATCTTACAGCGAGGTAAAAGGCAAAGAGGAAGACCTAGCAATTTTTTGGTTCAGCACGCTTAACAGAGATTTGAAAGCATTGAACATTACATCTCTCGTGTAACGGTACACTGTGGTGGATTTATTGTGATCGTTGCTATTTTAAATGTATTATTATCTGAGATTAGTTGTTCGAGCTAATTTAGTATTGTGTAGATAATTGATTGATTGATTAAACTATAAACCATTTGATTTTTTTTCTTTAGAGCTGTGTGCTTAGATATGCTTGCTATATACGAAGCATTGAATGATGATGATTGATTGATTTCGTGCGCAGGCACTGGGCATGCTGTTCTGGCACAAGTATAGCATAGAGAAAGCTCTCGGCGACCTGCCTAACTTCACCCCATTCCCAGATGAGTGGAGCGTTGAGGACAGGGTTCTGTTTGAACAAGCCTTCAGCTTCCACGGCAAGAGCTTCCATCGCATACGTCAAATGGTACGTTGTTGTCGTGTGCTAGTGTTGAAGTGTGAGGTTGTGGAAACCTATCTCAGACTTCTAATGTATTGATGTATTGATTGATTGATTATTAATTCACTGAATGCTGTATAGATTGATTATTGATTCACTGCTTGATGTATTGATTGGTGAATTGATTGATTCACTGATTGATAGGTAGCTGCCGGACAAGTCTCTCGGCTGCCTGGTTAACTGTTTATTCGCTGCTTGATGTATTGATTGATTCACTGATTGATGTATTGATTGATTCGCTGCTTGATGTATTGATTGATTCGCTGCTTGATGTATTGATCGATTCACTGCTTGATGTATCGATTGATTCACTGATTGATGTATTGATTGATTCGCTGCTTGATGTATTGATCGATTCACTGATTGATGTATTGATTGATTCACTGATTGATGTATTGATTGATTGATTAGTAGCTGCCTGACAAGTGTATTGGCTGCCTGGTTAACTGATTGATTCACTGACTGATGTATTTACTGATTCACTGATTGATGTATTTATTGATTCACTGATTGATGTATTGATTAACTGATTGATGTATTGATTGATTGAATGATTGATTGGTAGCTGCCTGACAAGTCTATTGGCTGCCTGGTTAACTGATTGATTCAATGACTGATGCATTGATTGATTCACTGATTGATGTATTAATGATTCACTGATTGATGTATTGATTTATTAACTGATTGATGTATTTATTGATTGACTGATTGATGTATTGATTGATTGATTGATTGATAGCTGCCTGACAAGTCGATTGGCTGCCTGGTTAACTGAGTGATGTATTGATTGCTGTATTGATTGACTGATTGATGTATTGATTGATTGATAGCTGCCTGACAAGTCCATTGGCTGCCTGGTGAAGTTCTACTACTCGTGGAAGAAGACGAGGTCGAGGACGAGCCTGATAGACAGACACGCTCACCGCAGTGTGGCGGGGAGGAGCGGAGAGATGAGTGAGGAGGATACCAGTGATCAGCCCAGTGACGTGGAGCAGGATAGCAAGGACGCTGTGAGTGATTGATTGATCTGTTGAGTAATTGATAGCAAGGATACTGTGAGTGATTGGTGATTGATTGATCGATTGATTGATTGATCAGTTGATTGGTTGATTGATCAGTTGATTGGTTGATTGATCAGTTGATTGATTGATCTGTTGATTGATTGATTGATCAGTTGAGTGATTGATTGATTGTTGAGTGATTGATTGATCAGTTGATTGATAAGTTGATTGATTGATTGATCAGTTGATTGATAGCAATGACACCGTAAGTGATTGATTGATCAGTTGATTGATTGATTGATCAATTGATTGATTGATCAGTTGATTGATTGATTGATCAGTTGATTGATTGATCAGTTGATTGAGCTAGGTTGTGTGTGTGCAGAAGGAAGGCGGTGCAGGAATGATGACTGGGCGTGCAGGCATAGCGACGTCACGTAAGCTCGACCACCACGCTCGCCTGAAGAACAAGAGACGCCCGCCCAAGGGCATGTACCTGAACAGAGAGGGGCTGCTGAGCATTGCCACAGCTCCTCCGGGGCAGGGGGACGTCGTCCTCAAACAACTACAGATGGAACTAGTCAAATTGAGGCGTCAGGTCTGTCATCATCGTCATCTTGTAGCTAGCTAACTGTCATCATCGTCATTTTGTAGCTAGCTAACTGTCGTCATCGTCATCTTGTAGCTAGCTAACTGTCATCATCGTCATCTTGTAGCTAGCTAACTGTCATCATCGTCATCTTGTAGATGGATTGATTGGTTGATAGATTGACTGACTGATGAATTGATTGGTTGATAGATTGACTGATTGATGGATTGGTTGATAGATTGACTGATTGATGGATTGATTGGTTGATAGATTGACTGATTGATGGATTGATTGGTTGATAGATTGACTGTTTGATGGATTGATTGGTTGATAGATTGACTGATTGATGGATTGATTGGTTGATAGATTGACTGATTGATGGATTGATTGTTTGATATATTGATTGATGGATTGACTGATTGATAGATTGAGTAATTGATAGATTGATTAATGGATAGACTGATTGATGGGGAGACTTATTGATATATTGATTGGTGTGTAGGTGCAGAACAACAAGCAGTTGATCAGTAGTAGGAGAGAGAAAGTTTTAGCGAGCATTTCTCAGTTCAGAGTACCTGAGGTGTGTGGTCATGTATACACTGTGCTGTTTTATAACTGATACCCCACACTGCTTTTAAAATAAAGTCGTAAGGAGTTGACCTATATTCCGGAAATTTACAGTACTTGACCAGCAGCCAATTTTATCAAACATAACATGACCGTAATTGTGTAGTAAGTTGTACAGTACATCAAGTACCTGACTTTTTTTTTTGAGTGAACAGTCGTTAACCTTCTACTACTACAGATATTCAAGTGCTTTGCTCTGTATTTATCATTGATTTGCTAGATTTTGCTGTTCATTTCTCATTAGTTTGATGATGTGATTAGTGCAGCTATTGATTGATTGATTGATTGAGAGGCGTTGTGTTTTTAGACAAATCAGAAAGTCAACGGACGCTGGACCACAGAGGAACTACTTCTCGCCGTTCAAGGTTGACCAATCTGTTCTTCTATGTATTCTACCTCTCTGATACCTTCCGTCTGTTCTTCTATGTATTCTACCTCTCTGATACCTTCCATCTGTTCTTCTATGTATTCTACCTCTCTGATACCTTCCATCTGTTCTTCTATGTATTCTACCTCTCTGATACCTTCCATCTGTTCTTCTATGTATTCTACCTCTCTGATACCTTCCATCTGTTCTTCTATGTATTCTACCTCTCTGATACCTTCCATCTGTTCTTCTATGTATTCTACCTCTCTGATACCTTCCGTCTGTTCTTCTATGTATTCTACCTCTCTGATACCTTCCGTCTTTTCTACTTGATTCCTATCCAGCTATAAAAGACGAACAACTGATTTAAAGTTTTTATATAAAGTGTCGTTAAATCAAAAAAATAGGTTGAATATCAATTGGTCGCGGTTGTCAGGAATTCTGAAGACTGATCGAGAGGTTGATTCATCGGTGGAAAGAATGAGTGATTGAATTAGTGGTGGTGTATGAAATTATGAAGGTAGATATGTAGTTAGATTAACTGATTGATTGATTGATTGACTGATTGATTGCAGGAGTGAGGAAGTACGGGAAGGACTTCAAGTCTATAGCGGAGTGTAGGTAGATAGATTAACTGACTGATTGATTGATTGATTGATTGCAGGAGTGAGGAAGTACGGGAAGGACTCCGCTATCGCGGAGTATAGGTAGTTAGATAGTTAAATTAACTGATTGATTGATTGATAGACTGAATGATTGATTAACTGATTGATTGATTGATTGATCGATTGCAGGTGTGAGGAAGTACGGTAAAGACTTCAAGGCTATAGCGGAGGTGATAGGAAACAAGACGGAGTCGCTGGTGCGGAGCTTCTTCCTCAGCTACAAGCGCCGCTACAACCTCGATGAGGTCGTGGATGAGTTCCTACGTGACACTGGCTGCAACGGTGCAAGCAGCTCTGCTCAGGACGTCACCGACACGACACCGGTACGACTCTGACTTCTTGAAGCATTCGTTGCGATGAGACGATCCTGATGAAGAGGCGCTTGTTAAACGTTGATTGTAATGAGAGTTTATGACGGCTTGGCCGTCTGGTGAATAAGTGAAGTTAAAGTATCTGCTAGTGATAAAGACTGGTCGAGTAGATTGTCTGTGGTGTAATGAGAGATTTCAAGTGTTTATTCTCTTCTTCTTATAGCGTATGTAGCACTCATTCAACCATCGTTTGGACGTCATGCGTGTCTGTTGATTGTCTGACACCTGGTTGATTTAACTGACTGATTGATTGATAGGCTGACTGACTGATTACTTGGTTGGCTGACTGATTGATTGATTGACTGACTGATTGATTGATTGACTGACTGACTGATCGGTTACTTGGTTGGCTGACTCATTGATTACTTGGTTGGCTGACTCATTGATTGACTGACTGATTGATTGGCTGACTGAATACTTGGTTGGCTGACTGATTGATTGATTGATTGGCTGACTGACTGTTTAACTTTTTGGCTGGCTGATTGATTAGTTGGTTGGCTGAATGATTGATTACTTGGTTGGCTGACTGATTGATTGCTTGGTTGGGTGACTGATTGCTTGGTTGGCTGACTGACTGATTGAGGTTGATTGATTAATTTATTGACTGATTGATTGGTTGAAGCAGATGGCTATGGAGACAGACAGTGTTACCACGTCAGGTGCTGTATCTAACCTGCCGCAGAGTGGCAACACTGCGCTGATCAGCACTCTCTCTAATATCCTAGCTGAGAACAATATGACTGCCTTGACAGCTGCCCCAGCCACTGCCTCAACGACTGCCTCGACGACAAGCAGGTTTGTAGCTGCCCTGCTGCTCTAATAGAGTCCAGCTGTGCCTGCCTTGCTGCCTCAATATAATCATTCAATAATTTAAAAAATCATTTGAGTTCTCATAACATAACAAACACTGGGTCGCACTCGAATCGACCGCGAATCATTTGAATTGTTCTCGAATCATCCTCAAATCATTCAATTCATTCTCGAATCACCCTCAAATTATTTGGTTCTTTCTCGAATCGTTCAATTCATTCTCCAATCATCCTTGATTCATTCGATTCATTCTTGAATCATCCTCAATTCATTCTCGAATCATTAGATTCATTCACAAGTAATTCTCAATTCATTTGATTCATTCTTGAATCATTCTCAAATCATCTTGCTGTCTGCAATACCATTCAGTAAAGCTTTGATTAGTTTTTTCTGCTGGACTTTTATTTGTGTTCGTTTCTAATTTACGAGGCATTTGAGAAAAATATGTTATAACAGTTGTAGGGGCAGCAGCTTAAGTGCCTGTGGGTGGTGAAGGATTAATTGATTGATTGATTGTGTTGCAGGGGAAGCAGTATAGTAGGAGGAGCCAGCGGGTGATTGATTGATGACTCTAGAATCTTATGGAATCTGATGTATGGAAGAGCTAAGTGAGAGCTGAATGTAGTGTACTCTGGCGCTAATGATATTTCACATCATTAGCGCCAGAGTAAACTACATCATTCATTATCAGGAGTCTCTCATTAGGCAAATTTAGTAAACAAAACTGGTGAATACTATCAAGCGAGTAATCTGGGAAAGTTAACATCCGCATTTCTATATTTAGTCAAATAATATGTTAATATTGGAAACTCTAGCGGTGGATTCTTGCCGTCTCTTCGGTATTCTATGTACGTAAGTTTAGTCCTAGGTGATCTGTTCATCATCCTGTTGGTTTAGTTCACCTGTTGGCGTCCTTCTGAACTGATGCGAAACTGATGCTTAATACAGACTGGGACATAAAAGAATAATCCCTAATTGAAATCCCAATAACTTTGGCCAAACTTAAAAATTTTACGAACATTTTTTGGAGCTTATCGAGGAGGAATTTTTACATATATCCTGCAAGTTTTGTGAAAATATATTCTGTAGTAGCAAATTGCAGCGTTTCTACGAGAAAACGCCCCTGACATTGCCTTATGGCGAGGAACAGGATGTTAAATTATTATTGATTGATTGGAAAGTGCTAAAATTAATTTTAACAAGGCTTTGTTAAACAAATGTATCGGGAAATTACTTAAAATTTTAGGAATAATTTTAACTGAAGAAAGAATTTTAAATATTTTATTAGAGCAGCTGAAATGTGTTGTATGCTTAAAGCTCTTCTATTCAGATGCACTACAGCTCCAGACATCATCGGCCTAAGTAGGCCCTGCCTAGGCTGCTGCAGCACTGAGACAATAGCAAGAAAATTACCGCGCCGAAATAATAACGTGGCCTGGCCGCAGGAGTCAAGAAAGCCAGCTATTCTTGCATTTTAAAAACTGCAGACATGCACTCAAGCCGAGTATGGTCATGTTGAGCATCTACTGAATAGATGATTGGAAGTAAGCGGCCCTTTTAAGAGCTGTTAATTACTTTACAAGGAACGACTGACAATCCCAAAAACCTTGTTAAAATTGATTTTTGCACTTTTTTCTTGGAAGCGCTGTAATCTTTTTACTATTGAATATTTTTCACCAATTTTGCAGGTTATATATAGTAATACCTCCTATAGTCTCTCAGAAATTTTCATTTAAATATTTTCAGTTTTATGGAAGTTATTGAGATTTTTCAAGAGGATTATAATTTTTGCTCCAGTCTGTAGTCCCATGTTAATATATGTCTTTATAGCTGTAGATGTGGCCGAGATGAAGCTGTTCTCTTTTAATTCTTTGTTGTGTTTAGAATGGCTGGAATTTAATGCGGATCCATTGTTCGTAGCAGATCCCATTTCTAATTAATTATTTGCGCAGACGGCGCACAATCGCCGTTATTCCATCAGTAGTGAAATCAACGTTACCGGTGTGTAGCTTGTTAGATGATTTGTGTCGATCTGCTCATTTCTAATGCAATTTGTGAAAGGTTTAGACGTAGATTGCAGATGGGATCAAATCTAATTTCATTTCACCGAAAAATGATATATTTTAAATCAAGGACTGCTATAGTATGTGACAGTGTATTATTGTGAATATGATATGGATCTGTTTTATTGTATATATTAGAGGTGGTCAGATCAACTGGATCTATTGATAGACTCTATTGTGAATTGAACTCAGGATGTTCTCCGTCTTGTTGTCACTGTCCCTCTCTCTCTCTCTCTCTTGCTCTCACTGTCTCTCTCTCTATCTCTCTCTCTCTCTCTTGCTCTCACTGTCTCTATCTATCTATCTATCTATCTATCTATCTATCTATCTCTCTCTCATTATTCATATAATTATTACTGCCTCTCGTCTCTCTTGGTCGTTACAGTTGTAGGATATTATGAACATTTCATCTCAATAGCAAATACGCTGCGATTCTCGTCAATGTTTTGTGTTTTTTTTGTACTGAAAACTGTTTAACTTAAATTTGTGATTTATTTTTTAAGCGTAAACCCGACACTGGTTGAATTGTTGGCCTGAATTCTCCATCTGTGCGTGTTGTTAGGTTTCTGTTGTGGCTAGGTTTATTTCAGATGATGCCTTTGGACAGTAGTATCTCGACAGTAGCACCTGTTAGAACTGATTGTTTTCTATCTCGCATCAGTCAGGTGGTCTCTGTGTGTGTATAGGAGATCCTGTGTGGTTGTTGGTTGTGTCATCATTTTATAGCATTTTAATTTTGCTAGAACCTATTTATTGTAGACGTAACAGAAAGTTCGCATTTCGTGTGTTTTCGAGATAAGTTTTGTTAGGACTTGTCGATACGTTAGAGTTGTTCTAGTGCACTGTGTGAACCATTGGAGTGTTGTTGAGATTTAACGTTCATTTCATCGTCTACGGGTGACTTGAGGGACGTGAATGTATCCACAACAGGCCTGTCGTCATCATTAGAGCTGCCTGGTTGCGAGTGCTAGCTTGGAGTCGAGATATAATCTGATCAGTGAAGAAATTAAATCTAGGAAGAAAACAATTGAAGGCTCTTAAACAAGCCTCTCCTGATTATGAATATTCTCAGAATGGATCATAAGTTAGAGTTACTACAGACTCTATGCCTCAAGTTAAGAACGGAATTTCTTTTCAGTCTTGTTCTCTTATACTGTTCTATGTATTAGATACACATACAGTACAATTCTTACAGTTATCCTCTGTCCCGATAGTTTCTAATAAACCTATAATTAATAGGTAAGATAAGTGTTTAAACGACACAGTCTAACTGTTAAAATCATGTAGAGTCTGTGTTGATTAGAAATAGGTTGTTTATCTTCAACTCTAGTCTTACACAATTAGAAATATTAACATGTAGAAATAAGAAAAAGCACTGAAACACTTCCCACTTCATGATTAGATTTAATATGAGACATTTTATTGGTTACAATGCATTGGTATGACACATTATTGAGATGATGTCAGAAGTTGTGGATGAATATCATTCAGCAGTACACACAACACATGTTTTATCTACACATTACACATGTGCAATATTAACACATTATACATATATTACACATGTGTTATATTAACACATTACACATGCTTAAGTTGTGCTCACACTATGTTATATCAACGTAGACTATATTGTCCATTGTCTGGTCGTTTAACGTCCGTGTCGTGATCAGGAGGTAATAAAGAGACACAAGAATGTACCCCGTCATTTACATAACCTACACAAAACATGTCTAAATCAGTTGATCTAAAGAACAACAGGGTATTGTAGTATTTAACTCATCTACCAATTCAACATTTGGATAGTCAATTTACATACCGTACAGAAAACATGTCTAAATCAGTTGATCTAAAGAACACGAAGGTATTGTAGGATTTAACAATCTACCAATTCAACACAAGAATAGTTAATTTTTTCTCAACAAAGCTTTACTGAATAGTGACGTAGCTAGGGTTAAGTTCAAGTGAATCTCAGTGTAAACGGCACGTCTAACCACAGTGGACACAACACAACACTGACAAAAAATTTCAACCGACATCTTGAAGAGAAGCCCTCGGCTTCTGATCAGAACGTTAGACACACTATCAACAACAAAAGATTTCAACCGACATCTTGAAGAGAAGCCCTCGGCTTCTGACCAGAACGTTAGGCACACTATCAACAACAAAAGATTTCATCGACAACAACAAATTCAAAATAAAGACACTTTAGCACCTACACATCCGTCTCTATACAATACAATCGAGTCCAATATACCCGCATCCTAATACAATTCACATAGGCTAGTGCAGCTTATCATAACTCAGTCAATGGCTAAAGAGGTCGTTGTATCTACTGAAGTACAAAACCACGTTAAAAGCTACAACATAAACTGAAACAATTCTGCAGAAAAACGTTTAGTTATAGAGTTCCTACTAGAGGCAATTAAAAATCAAACAATTCTCGATTCACGATGAAAATGAAATTACAGTTTAGTCGTAAAAGTAGAGTTAGGAAAGACGCGCCAGTGTAATGAATAGACAAACCTGCTTGACTTAACAAGGCTTATTTCACTTTTAACGAGGCTTATTTCACTGTTATGATATCTACTAAAGTAAAGTAAAAAGTAAACACTCAGTATAGTGAAATGATAAACTATGTTGATATTTGTCACTTTTAATACCACATGTTGAAACCGTTAGGCAATTTCGACCATTTTCTGTAACACCAGTCCAGTGAATGTCCGAGATTTTACTCTCAGATAAGCGCGGCTGGGATTCGAACACACGAGGTCTAAACTAGACGATAAACGAAGTAAAGGTAGGCAGAGGAGGACGTTCATTAAGAGTCTAAGAAAACGGATGAAGATAACGGAAACATAAATGATCAGAGCAACAATGAACAGAGAGATATGGAGGAACATGACCATGACCGCCCAGGCTTGGAACAGGCACGACACCTGAAGAAGAAGACTTTGTAAGAGTAGAAAACGACGTGAAAACTGACCACTAAACATTCACTGCACTGATCATATAGAATTCATGATAGCACATTATACTATCTGCATAGCGGATGATGATGATCTGTATATTACACTGAAAGATATCAAATCCATTACACGACTAGCACCAACACTCTGCTTAGAATCTGTCAAACATTAAAAGTCCTATCACACATTTAATCAATTAATAGAAGTCCAGTCAAATATCCTATCACGCGCCACTACAGATACAACTCCACTAGAAACAATGCTGTAAACAATGGTTTAGTAACTCAGATTACTCTATGCGAATCTCTTACAGCACTAGGAGATCACGTAATATTACAATAAACACTCTTCTGGCAGCTCATACGTGGGAGCTCCTCTCAATGTAATCAAATCAGTAAACATTAGGAGACATTCGTCATTACGTCGACGTAGATATCCTTAGATCAACAGATTCGGTGCACACAAACGTCTGCGCGATATCTAACCCTGACTTCATATCACATAGTCTATAGCAGCTTATCGGCTTTTAAAACAATTTTCTATCAATCAATATATAGATTTTATTAGACCCACATGGATCAAGGGCTGGATTGCCCCACATGGATCAAGGGCTGGATTGGATCACATGGATCAAGGGCTGGATTGCCCCACATGGATCAAGGGCTGGATTGCCCCACATGGATCAAGGGCTGGATTGCCCCACATGGATCAAGGGCTGGATTGGCCCCTTGCAAGTCCGCAAAATATTTCAATCACTTACGTTGATGGGAATGGAAGTCAAACCTCTTCTCTCGCTATCAAAGTGCTTAACCAGAGAGCCACGGCGCCATTGAAGCACTCTTAGAGATGTTATATGTTAGGCAGTGTCTAACAAGAGATGTTATTACTACAATGCCTCACGTAGTGGTGTGCCACATTAACTCTTCAATCTCTCTCATTACCTAGTGGAATATATTATAAACAGTTCAACGCTTAGCGCCCTCTTATCATCAGATGATGTTGTTGAAGACTTGAGCAAATAATCTACAGATATTACTGATATCAGCTAATTAATAGACCGTTCAAATGGAATTATATCTAATAAACAATTAATTAAATTAATCGAATAAAATGAGGGTGATTGGGTTGTACTGAAATAAAGTTGATAATAGTAAGTTAAATATATTATAGATACATAATTTTTAAATTAACAAATAATTGATTATATAATTGATTAATTAAACAAAGAACTAATGGAATTTCACTCTCCAGAGTAAAACAAAATAGCAGCCAATGCGCAGTATTAGGAAGAAAGCGCATAGAACAATAAAGTCAATGTAGAAATGAGCTCCGTCCACATCTAATTGCTTGAGCACATCACTGCTGTCCTGGAATATACACGGGTGAGCTTCTACCGAGTCCGTGTTGCAGTCTAGAGTCCCACGATCAAATCCATAGATAGCCTGTAGGATTCCTTCAAACGAGTACCTGTCCAATCAATCAACAGGTAGATTATCGGTGATGTTTATTAGATATACCTGTGTCTATCAATCAACAGGTGTTGTATATTAGACACACCTGTGATCAATCAATCAACAGGTAGATTATAGATGATGTATATTAGATACACCTGTGGTCAATGGATCAACACATAGATTATCGATGACGTATATTAGATACACCTGTCCAATCAATCAACAGGTAGATTATAGATGCTGTATACTAGATACACCTGTCCATTCAATCAACAGGTAGATTACCGATGACATATATTAGATACACCTGTGGTCAATCAATCAACATGTAGATTATCGATGATGTATACTAGATACACCTGTGGTCAATCAATCAACATGTAGACTATCGATGATGTATATTAGATACACCTGTGGTCAATCAATCAACAGGTAGATTATCGATGATGTATATTAGATACACCTGTCCAATCAATCAACATGTAGAATATAGATGCTGTATACTAGATACACCTGTGGTCAATCAATCAACAGGTTGATTACCGATGACATATATTAGATACACCTGTGGTCAATCAATCACAGGCTGATTATAGATGATGTATATTAGATACACCTGTGCCATTGAATCAACAGGTAGATTATCGATGATGTATATAAGATACACCTGTGATCAATAGATCAACACGTAGATTATAATTATAGATGAAGTATATACAGAGACCAGGTGACCAGGTGACCAAGTCAACAGCTCCAAGAGTCTCTCAGAAGATACATCAGACTGGATTGATTGTGTATAAGCATAAGACTTATTTCTTCAAATACTCTAATCAGAAACAGATTTATAAATATTAAATAAGACAACTCTATTTTTTTCTGCTATTTTTTTAACCCAATAATTTAAATTGAAGAGAGTTATATTACATACTAAACAAAACCTTGCATTGTTTTTATAATTGAGAATTGCGTTTAAGTTATATTGTACAAAACTAATAAAAGGTGTTCAAACGAGTAACAAAATTTGTAACAATTTGAAACGTTTCAGAAAATGTTAAACTTTAATGTTTCCAACAAACAAAAAGCTTGTAATGTGTTTCAGAAATCAAATGAATAACTTCAGTATAAACTATACTATAAGAAATTCTTTTTATTACCTCTGAAAGTGAATTAATAAAATTATTGTACCTCTACACAGTACATAGCCACAGAAGTAGATGATTTCATTAGAAGAGGAAACAGGCTTGGTAAATTTAAGAAAATTAATAAATTTTCATTTAAAACTACGAGACTGCAGGACTAACCTGATGTAGGACAGATAGGACAGCCAATGCAGATAGTTGGGCATCGTGTCAAAGTTGACGAAGAAACCGCTGAAGAGCAGAACTGGTATAGAAGTGACTGGACCAAGAAACACTGCCACCTGTCGACCATCATAAAACACCACAATTACGATACAATCACAAACTACGAAAACACTGCCACCTGTCAACCATCATAAAACACCACAATTACGATACAATCAAAAACTACGAAAACACTGCCACCTGTCAACCATCATAAAACACCACAATTACGATACAATCAAAAACTACGAAAACACTGCCACCTGTCGAACCATCATAAAACACACAATTACGATACAATCAAAAACTACAAAAACACTGCCACCTGTTGATCATCATAAAACACCACAATTACGATACAATCAAAAACTACGAAAAACACTGCCACCTGTCGACCATCATAAAACACCACAATTATGATACAAACTAGAAAAACACTGCCACCTGTCGACCATCATAAAGCACCACAATTATGATACAAACTAGAAAAACATCGCCACCTGTCGACCATCATAAAACAACACAATTACGATACAATCACAAACTAGAAAAACACAGCCACCTGTCGACCATCGTAAAACACCACAATTATGATACAAACTAGAAAAACACTGCCACCTGTCGACCATCATAAAACACCACAATTATGATACAAACTAGAAAAACACTACCACCTGTCGACCATCATAAAACACCACAATTACGATACAATAACAAACTAGAAAAACATAAACTATTACAATATAATTATCTTTACTTCTTTTTCTTGATTACGCCAATATTAATTCTGTCATGATATGGTACACAGCAGTTCTAGTTACTGCTTGGCTAATAACAAAGGCCTACCAGTGACTTGCCAGTAAATTGCTGTTACTTAATCTTTGCGACGGTAGCTTGAGTGTGTCGAGTCGTCTTGAAGAAAAGCCTTGTGCTTCTGAATCTTGACGTTAAACACACTACAATCTACTAATTATCTATAATACCGTGCACAAACTCTCTGGTCGAATTAATTGCTTAGAACAACTTGCACAAAATTACAATGATGATCGCATGATCTCTGCTGCAGCAGCTGCAGACCGCAGCAGTTCTACAGCAGTTCTATTACAACTATTTAATTATAATTAGATTTTTAATTAGCGTGTATTTTTTAATTTTATAACTCAAAAACTGTCGTTCCTCTCACATACATACCAAGAAACAGTACTGAAAAATGATACCCGCTCTTTTACTTCATTTAATTCAATATATTTTTTTGGGAAAAAAACAATCATTAAATTATGTTACGTAGATATTTTAACTTGCAGACTGACACAAACAAAAAGGGCAAGAGATACATCCATACTGAGAGACATATGCAAACTGAAAAGCAAGCATACACCCAATCATACAGAGAAATACAGACACTAAACTACAGACACAGACACAAAATGACAAGAAGACAGACACAACAAAAGAAGAAGATATACACACATCAAACAACGGCAATACATACATAGAGAGAGAGAGAGAGAGAGAAAGAGAGAGAGAGAAGCAGAGATGCAGAGAGAGAGACAGACAGAGACAGAGAGAGAGAGAGAGAGAGAAACAGACAAACAGATAGACAGAGAGAGAGAGAGAGAGAGAGAGAGATAGAGAGATAGGAACCTGCATGGATGTGCCGGCACCAATGAGAAGTCCCAGGGATTGAGCAACCAGGGATGTTTGTGTGGACAGGGTGAGGAACATAACAAAGCGTAGGAAGTTGTTCGGTTGATTTGTCATCCAGTAGACGATGCTACCGTATACTATAGGAAATATGATCTACACAATGGACAATAATGATATCATCTGAAATATGATCTACATGTACACAATGAACAACAATGATATCAAATACTATAGTAAATATGATCTACACAATGAACAACAATGATATCAAATACTATAGGAAATATGATCTACACAATGGACAATAATGATATCATATGAAATATGATCTACACAATGAACAACAATAATATCAAATACTATAGGAAATATGATCTACACAATGTACAACAATGATACCATATACTACACGAAATATGATCTACACAATGAATAATAATGATATCATATACTATATATACTATAGGCAATATGATCTACACAACGTACAACAATGATACTATACATCGTAGGATTTATGATCTACACAGTGTACAACAATGATACGATACACTATAAGAAGTATGAACTACACAGTGTATAACAACTATTTATACCTCTGAGATTGTTAAAGTTATCAGAAGTTTTGTAATTGATCATCTTACATTACAGCGCAGTTAATTATAACAAAATATGCTGCTAATGTTGTCCCTGACATCATCCTTGGATGAGGAAACTGACGCTAAATCTTTATTATTACCATTAGTATTTTTTACCCCGGTATAAAGAACCTGGGGTTTGATAAAAACGATTCAAGCAATACGTGCTGAATCGCCGCCCGGCTACTCGAGACCATCTAGCGGCAATGTTATTATTATTATTACAACTATTAACAATGTATAACTCACATTAAACATATTAATATAATTGACACGTAATAAGTGACTGTATTAGCACTGAGAGAGCGAGAGAGAGAGAGAGAGAGGGAGATAGAGAGAGAGAGAGACAGAGAGAGAGAGAGAGAGCAACAACAACATCAGCTTGAAGAAGGACGTACCTGAAAAGGCATATCGGCAAGGGTCTTAGCGAGGTAGTAGGCCTTCAGGCTGTACCAGTAGTTTAGATGTTCTCTTATAAATACCGTCATCTCCATGGGAACTAGACATACACACACACAGATACATAGAGAAAGTGAGAGATGTGTACAGGTGAGAAGAGAGATAGAAGGAGAAACTGCAGATCAAGAGAGACTTAGAGAGAGAGATACATATTATATTATGCATTGAGGGAGATACTCAAAGATAATAAGTGAATAATAGAGGGATGATCATAGCTTAGATAGTAAGATATATTTTCCTAGTTTATTAGAAAATAACAGAAACATTCAGAGATGATTAGATAATACCAGAAATATTCAGAGATGATTAGATAATACCAGAAATATTCAGAGATGATTAGATAATACCAGAAATATTCAGAGATGATTAGATAATACCAGAAATATTCACAGAGCATGGAGGTAGAGAGAGACAGAGAGAGAGAGAGAGAGAGAGAGAGAGAGAGAGACAGAGAGAGAGAGAGAGACAGAGAGAGAGAGAGAGACAGAGAGAGACAGAGAAAGACAGAGACACAGAGAGATAGAGAGACACTCACAGGTCATGACAGTAGGCATGAGAGCAGTAAACATGAGGAAGAGCATGCAGAAGTAGAGACAGCCTGCGTTGTTGAAAGCCTTGCTAGACTCATTGCCAATGTCGAGATAGAGCAGCCCAATCAGAATGCCTATAGTCAGGTGAGACAGTAGGCGTAGCCTAGTTAACGTCTGTCAATCAATCAATAAATCAATCAATCAATTAATCAGGAATAAACTAAATGACCTATAGATAAATCATAAATCAAGCAATACATCGAATCGATCCACTAGTCAATGATAAATTCACTGAAATTTGAATTTATTAAACAGACACTAGCGCAAGTTTTCATATCTCATTCTATCTCTCATCAATATATACAGTATATATATTTACTGATAATCTACTGATAATCTACTGATAATCCACTGATAATCTACTGATATTCTACTGATAATCTACTGATAATTCACTTATAATCTACTGATAATCTACTGATAATTCACTTACAATCTACTGATAATCTACTGATAATCAACTGATAATCTAATTATAATCTACTGATAACCTACTGATAATCTTCTGATAATCAACTGATAATCTACTGATATTCAGCTGATAATCTACTGATAATCTACTGATAATCTACTGATAATCTATTGATAATCCATTGATAATCTATTGATAATCAACTGATAATCTATAATCTACTGATAATTCACTTATAATCTACTGATAATCTACTGATAATCACTGATAATCTAATTATAATCTACTGATAACCTACTGATAATCTTCTGATAATCAACTGATAATCTACTGATAATCAGCTGATAATCTACTGATAATCTACTGATAATCTACTGATAATCTATTGATAATCCATTGATAATCTATTGATAATCAACAGATAATCTATAATCTACTGATATTCTACTGATAATCTACTGATAATTCACTTATAATCTACTGATAATCTACTGATAATTCACTTATAATCTACTGATAATCTACTGATAATCAACTGATAATCTAATTATAATCTACTGATAACCTACTGATAATCTTCTGATAATCAACTGATAATCTACTGATATTCAGCTGATAATCTACTGATAATCTACTGATAATCTACTGATAATCTATTGATAATCCATTGATAATCTATTGATAATCAACAGATAATCTATAATCTACTGATATTCTATTGATAATCTACTGATAATTTACTTATAATCTACTGATAATCTACTGATAATTCAATTATAATTACTAATAATCTGATAATAACTGATAATCTAATTATAATCTACTGATAACCTACTGATAATCTTCTGATAATCAACTGATAATCTACTGATATTCAGCTGATAATCTACTGATAATCTACTGATAATCTACTGATAATCTATTGATAATCCATTGATAATCTATTGATAATCAACTGATAATCTATAATCTACTGATAATTCACTTATAATCTACTGATAATCTACTGATAATCAACTGATAATCTAATTATAATTATCTACGGATAAGTAAAATATAATCTACTGATAATCTACTGATAAGATAATCTAGAACAGTCTAGTACACATAACTAGGACTGACCGTGTCTCTGATGATGGAGATGAAGGTTCTAACAAAAAGAACTCTGAACTGAGTGAGACAGCTCGTGGCAAACGTTCTACACTCAGGCTCCTGACTACACAGTGCTGCCTCGTTAGAGTCTGCTGAACAGTCGGCGGTCTGATCAATCAATCAAGATGAACATTAGGTAGGCAGCTAATCAATCAATCAATCAAGATGAGGATTAGATAGGCAGCTAATCAATCAATCAATCAAGATGAGGATTAGATAGGCAGCTAATCAATCAATCAATCAAGATGAGCATTAGATAGGCAGCTATTCAATCAATCAATCAAGATGAGGATTAGTTAGGCAGCTAATCAATCAATAACTCAATCAAGATGAGGATTAGTTAGGAAGCTAATCAATCAATCAATCAAGATGAGGATTAGATAGGAAGCTAATCAATCAATAAATTAATCACATTCAATCAAGCCATGCTGAAATCATAAAAGTTTTACAAATAAAGCCAGCGTAATATAGAAGGATACCTAAATATGCATTTCTAGATAAACAAAATAGTCCCATATTTCTGAAAATTAAAAATATAAACAACTGAGGAAACTGTGCAACAATATTTCTGGCAACGACTAAACTTGAGATAAATTATTGGTCAATAAACAAGAATTGGAAGTAAATCAACATTGACGATGTCGGTAAGATACTCGAACGCGGATCAGTATGTGCGGGATTCAAATCCAGCGCTCGCCCGTCACTGACATCGCTTTCGAGTGAGGAAACTGAAGTTAACTTTACCAGCTTTTATCTAGTCATAAGCGCTTCTGACCACAAAATAATAATAATAATAATAATAATAATAATAATAAAGGTTTAACTTCCGTTTCCTCATCCAGGGGTTGATGTGAGGGACGTCCCCAACAAAAACACACGGCAGAGAGTTAAGAGCATTGAGTGGCAGTAGACAGAGAGGTAGCAAACCTGATTCTGAAGCAGACGGTCTGAAGCACAATTACTGGCAGAGGCTGAAACCTTGACGCTTAGCTCAGAAGCCTCCTCATCTTTACAACAGCTGCTACCCAGCAGAACAACTGCTTCTTTAGCATCGTAGATCTTGTCGCAGTCAAAGCTAGCAGCTGATGATTGGTTATTGATTTCCTCACTATCAGGACTCTACAGAGTAAAATCAATACTTTTTCATGAAATATCGATCAACTAGTAAAAATGTAACTTTACAGCGTGTTTAACAGTAGATAACGAGTCAATAGCAAGACTGCCATTTCTCTACATTTAAAAAATAATTACAGAAATATAATAAACCTCAATTTTGAACAACTGTGAAAGGAAAATATCATGCCTATAGGTGCTGTTGCATGCGTTGGTCAATTGTAACCTGTGCGGTTTAAGTGCTAACCATAGTTATGTATTGCATTGGTCTACCTGTTGAAATGCAGCGTATTGTTTTCTTTGTATTACTTTGGACTGAATTTCTGGATTTTGGAATTTGCACCGTTTTTGGACCTTCTTTTTTTGCTCGCCGGCTTGATTTTGTCTCAATAGTGCTCGATGTTGTCATTGATGACTGTAGCACTCTAATTGTTGTTATTATTATTATGTTATTCGTTGCTTCGTTTGTTGCGCGTTTGCGCTTTTTATTATGTTCTGTATGTGATTTGGTTGCCCAAGTGGCGTAATAAAGATTACGATAGCTACGAGGCCACGGGTTCCAATACCCGCAGGATCATAATAGATCAAATTCGTAGTGTATGAAAGCAAATGCTGAGCTTTAGTTTCTTTCTATAGTCGATAAGAGAGCCTAGAAAACATAAGGACATAGAATGGATTCAGCTATATAGGCCCAATCTGTACAAAACAAAGAATACTTAAATAAATATTAAAATCAAATGGCAGATCCCAGGTTTATACTTCTACTACAGTTTGCCACAGCATCTGTATTGCTGCTCCACACTGGTAGATTTAATAATAATAATAGGGTTTAACGTCCGTTTTCTCATACGAGATGATGTCACAGGGACGTCCCGCCATCAATTGTCACTACAAATCGATTCTGATTTACATGATCAATACTTCAAGAATTGAGCACAACTGAACAGAGTTGAAAATACATTCACTTACCGCCATGACTTTCTCTGAATTGATCTCTTTCTCAGAATTGATCTCTTTCTCAGAATTGATCTCTTTATCACAGTTGATCTCTTTCTCCTCACATAGACCACTGGGTGTTTGGTACCTGGCACAAGTGCCATTTCTCACAGCAACCACCAGTGTAGGCACATAGTCCCCATACTCACCACACGCTGCCTCCATAACTACACCAATCAATCAATCAATCTATCTATCAATCAATCAATCGATCAATCAATCAATTGATATCAATCGTCACGATGTCCATTGGTTGATGGAGACTATAGGTCCTACGCTAAAGCCGATACGCTTCTATTATTCTTTCTCTTTACATCAAACAGTCCTGACAAGCTAACCCACTTAACATCTCCAAATAGCAGCAACATATGACCAGCAGCAACAACAAATGATGTTGATACCAAATAATAATAATAGTAATACCACTGACAATTTCTATAGCGATGTCATGGCCGGTATACGCCGGTCTTCGAGACCGCTTTACAGGTTCCTGGCAGGTTACTATTAATCCTTTCTGTGGTTAATCATATCTTTGCTATTGATAGCGTCAATCGTCAGCATGCTCTGATACAAGATGGGCCAACCTTCCATGGGCCCAAGGGGATATCCATCATTTGCTGACTGACCTGGGCTTTGAACCCAGGCCAATTGTATCCGAGGCGAACACTCTAACCGTTACGCCATATTTCCTCCCCAAATAGATAGAAAATAACATAATTTCATAAATCAATCATGAACTAATCAATCAATCGAGACTTTGATTATTGAGAGAAATAAACCAACCGTAGTCAGCCGGGTTGTGATAGGCTGGACACACGAGACCTTGAGAAGAGAGGAAGGGCACCAGGCCCGGGATGTGACCTTGATAGATACACTGACCTTCAGCTAGCATGTACAACTACACATACAAGCACACATACAAACGCACATGCAAACGATGACTTTTGAATCTCTTATAACAAATGGTGGATTAAGATTTTACGATGATTTGTGAATCTACTATAACAAATGGTAGATTAGGATATCATATAGACTATGATTAATGAACCTATTATAACAAATGGTAGATTAAGATTTTACATAGAAGATGACATGTGAACGCATTAAAAGAAATGGTAGACTAAGATTTAACAAAGACGACGCTTAATTCTAGACTCACATGGTCAAACATCTCGAAGAGCTTGGCACTGGGCTGATGTATGGTACAGATGATGGTTCTACCTCCCTGTGCCAGAGACTTCAATAGAGATATACACTGATAGCACGATGAACTGTCCAAACCACTGTCAATACCATACAATACAATACGATACGATGCAATACAATACGATACGATACAATACAATACGAAACAATACAATACAATACGATACAATACAATACGATACAATACAATACAATACGATACAATACGAAACAATACAATACAATACCATACAATACAATACAATATAATGCAACACGATACAAATACAATACGATACAACATAGTAGAATATAATACGATACGATACGAAACAATATAGCACAATATTATACAATACAATACAATAAAGTACGACATAATACAATACAAAACAATACATTACACACAGTACAGTCCATTATATTACTATGCTGTATAGTGCACTAAAACTTTAAATTACAATATAATAAATTACACAGCAATAAGGTACAATAAAATAATAATAATAATAATAATAATAATAATAATAAAGGTTTAACGTCCGTTTCCTCATCCAGGGATGATGTCAGGGACGTCCCCAACAGCACACATCACTACAGATCAATTCACCCAGACCAATCTGCGAAAGAAATGTGCTGAGGAGAAGTAAGATCCTAAACGAAAGCCAGTCCGGTGATCAAAAAATGGTCAACGTAGATTGATTATGCCTATGGTGGGAAAAGGTAAGTTTTTAAGAAATCAATATATTATACTGAAGCACGGTACATTACAATATAATTATTAAAAAGAGTACAAGAATATAAGTATCACATACGAAAATATCTTCAAATCGTACAAATTCGCAGTCACTTCTATCAGAAATGTACTTGCTTTCAAAGCACAGCTACCTTTAAAATTTAACCAAACAATAAATATTAGCGTTACGCTAAACAGACATAGTTCATCGAAGAACATGATTGGAGGATTGTTTACTGCTAAACTACTCTGGTTGGTTCACCGAAGAACATGATTGGAGGGTTGCTTACTGCTAAACTAACCAGTTGGTTCATCGAAGAACATGATTGGAGGGTTGCTTACTGCTAAACTAACCTGGTTGGTTCATCGAAGACTATGATTGGAGGGTTATTTACTGCTAAACTAACCTGATTGGTTCATCGAAGAACATGATTGGAGGGTTGCTTACTGCTAAACTAACCTGGTTGGTTCATCGAAGAATATGATTGGAGGGTTATTTACTGCTAAACTAACCTGATTGGTTCATCGAAGAACATGATTGGAGGGTTGCTTACTGCTAAACTAACCTGATTGGTTCATCGAAGGACATGATTG
>CAJHZI010000033.1:127500-182740 GCA_905160935.1 Enchytraeus crypticus
TCTCGCTTGATCGATTTCGTTTAATTAATCTGGCTTGGTCAGGATAGATCTGGTTAGATCTGGTTGGATCTGTCTTGATCAGTATAGTTTTGGTTAGATCTGGTAGAATATAGCTTGATCTAGTTTAATCTGGCTTGGCCTGGCTAGCTTCGTATAATCAAGCTTGATCTGACTAGATCTGGTTTGATTAGGCTTGAACTGGCTAGATCTGGTTTAATCTGGCTGTATCTGATTTAATCTAGCTAGATTTCGTTTGGTCCACAGAAGCGTACAGTATGGCTTTGGAGAGTCAAGAACTCTATTTTGAATATTTTGATTCACTTAACACACTTAATACATGTAATACGTATAGTAATTATCTCGTAAATGGCGCCTCACAAAAAGCTATTATTGCGTAGATTAGCTCGCAAGGTCTGGATAAACTATTCACTATTGGCATGCCCATTATAACAGCGTCGTACAAGCATCACTACGCGGCAGAGTTACAAAGCGTCGCATGTCCCGTGTATAGAACGTGCGGTGTTTGACGTCGATTAGACTGAATGCGCTCAGTACAGCTCTACATAGTGTAGAGGAAGCTGAATGAATGATCGTCTAATCACCGAGTTATCATCTAAATATATCGCCTCTATCAACCTCTAGTGCCAATGTAACGATTGTATAACAATGTACCAATGTAATGAAACGATTGTATAACAATGTAATGCAACAGTGTAATGTACCAGTGTAATGTAACGATTGTATAACAATATCAATGTAATGAAACGAGTGTATAACAATGTAATGCACCAATGTAATGTACCAAATTACTAATGTAATCTAACGATATAATATATAACAATGCAATGCACCAATGTAATGCACCAATTTTATGTAACGATTGTATAACAATGTAAAATGCACCAATATAATGTATCAATGTAATGTATCAATGTAATGTAACTTAATTTTTTTAAAGTAATGCCCTAATGTAATATACCAATAAATTGGACCAAAGTAATGTACCAATGTAATGTAAAAATATGTCAATATAATGTACCACTGATAGCATTCACTTCTTTCATTTCTATCTGACAACTGCAGAATGAAAAAAGAGCAAGATTTTGAAAATACATGTAGATTTTATGAATTGGCTACTTTGATTCTTTGCTGGGAGGTGCCGATTAAAAGATATTCGGTTTTAGAAGGATTGACAGAGAGACGATAGGAAAACGGAAATTGGAAAACAAAATTGGAAAATGGAAAACAATTTAATGTAATTTCTTTCTATCAATGCTTGATGAAGAAACCACAATCCAGGATTCTGTAAACATGTCTACACTCGTGTCTACACTCGTTTCTACACATAATGAATGTGAGGGGATGCCGTTATGTTAAAACACATCATCACGAATGAGTGCACATAAATCAATCAATAAGGATTTAACGTCCGGATCCTCACCATAAGGCAATGTCAGGGACGAAGACTTAATAAATGAATTTGCTTTTAGAAGACTTAAACATATTGAGATACTGCGTACATAGAAATAAATAGAAAAAAAGGAAAATGATTAAATACTACGTATAGTAAACTGCAGTGAACATTTACTACGATGAATTAATGCTGAACCCAAAATATAACTACCACACAATCTGTTGAGATTTTACAATCAATTTCTTGAACTTTTCTCAGGACGTGGCACCGCTGTTTGAAGCTAAACCACTGGGATGATTTAACCAAATAAATCAAATAAATAAATCTTGTAATTTCTAAACGAAATACAAGATCAATCAATCAATAATAATATAACGTCCGGTTCCTAGCCTAAAGGCAATATCAGGGACGTCTCTTGCAGACGCTACACCAACAGGCACCAAAGCACCACACGATGACGACTTAGTACAGAGAGACAACAAGAAAAAACGAGATCAAAACAGTGCAAGTCCAAGATCAATGATGCGCTCTTTAATGAGTGAGACAGTAGATAGCAGACAATGCACTTAAGTACAGAATGAAGAGAGATGTAACTATATATTTTGAACACTTGAGCGAGCGGTAGAATGATATTTAGCAGCGCTGCTATTGGTCGACAGGTCTGAGAAGACTCTCAGATGATCAGGGAGTAAAGGTCTGAGAGAGATAATGGATCTAGCAGACTTGTAACTTATTATATAACCTGTCTCGTACTGTCAGGCCTGTACCCGGTGGGGGGAACCTTATCATGTTCAGATCCCCCTCTAAACAGCCTCCTGCAAAAGCTAAAAAGCTAAGGTTAACGTCAGTTTCCTTACTCGAAAGCGATGTCAGTGACGGATGAGCCCAGGATTTGAACCCCGCACATACTGATCCGCGGTCGAATATCTTACCGACATCGCCACTAGCTCCAGCCGTTTGACACTGATGTAAAAAAACTAAAGCTAAGGGTAACGTCAGTTTCCTCACCCGAAAGCGATGCCAGCCCAGGATTTGAACCCGGCACATCCGCGGTCGAATATCTTACCGACATCGCCACTGGCTCCAGCCAGTGATTTAGTACCTGATCCATTGACATGTTAGGATTATTCCCTTGCAAACGTTGAGACCGCCTTGCTCAGGGCTGCATATTATAGGCATACTATGCCCAAGAATATACATTATACTAAAGGCCCATCACGTCCAGGGTTGTGAATTCTAGGCCCATCACGCCCAGGGTAGTCAATTATGGCCCCGTCATGCCCAGGGTTGTGAATTCTAGGCCCATCACGCCGAGGGTTGTGAATTTTAGGTCCATCATGCCCAGGGTAGTCAATTATAGGCCCATCACGCCCAGGGTAGTCAATTATAGGCCCATCACGCCCAGGGTTGTGAATTTTAGGCCCATCACGCCGAGGGTTGTGAATTCTACGCCCATCACGCCCAGGGTAGTCAATTATAGGCCCATCACGCCCAGGGTAGTCAATTATAGGCCCATCACGCCCAGGGTTGTGAATTATAGGCCCATCACGCCCAGGGTAGGCAATTATAGGCCCATCATGCCTAGGGTTGTGAATTCTAGGCCCAATAATACCAGGGCTGTGTGTAATGTCTAACAGTCTAGAGGCTACTTCAACTTTCATACTAAATCATATAGACTAGAAAGAAATAGAAAGAGATATAGCGCTTAATAGAAATTTATTTGTTACTTTTGAATTTTTCTTTGCGGAATTATAGTTACATAAATATTTAAGTAACATTCAGGTAGTCTATTCACGTACACAGTCCAAATCAATTAAGAACAAAGTGCTCGTTGTTAAACTGTCATTAATGCAAATCCAATCTTTCACTCCGTCAATCAACTAGAGATGATTTCACGATCATTTTCTCAATGTCAGCGAAGGAAAGCAATGGAAAGCAACGTGAGAGAAGTTGATAAGAAATCATCTTCAAACAGTGACAGCACACTGAGGTGATTATACAAGACTATGTACCAGTAGCGCTGTGCTAACGACATCTCTGAACTGATTGACCGTCAAATACCTGATACTACACGTAAATAAGCTAAAGCTGGTAAAGCTAACGTTAACGTCAGTTTCCTCACTCGAAAGCGACGTCAGTGACTGGTGAGCCCAGGATTTGAACCTCGCAATTACTGATCCGCGGTCGAGTATCTTACCGACATCGCAACTGGCTCCAGCCAATGATATCTCTTTCATTTACGATATCTCTAATAAGTACCTCTCCCATTTGTTCTCTTTAATATAACAGCCTTCGATTGCTTTGAAAGCATTATTCATCTATTTATTATTACAGCCTTCACTTCCTTGTAAACAGTATTTATCTATTTATTATTTAGACTTACTTGAAACAGTTATTATCGAAGGCAATAAAAACTTTCTTTTCTCAGAAATCCATAACAATTTACAGAGGAAGGATTCAGACTATAACACAGGAAAAGATAACCACTCAGTATTCTCAGAACATGCCACAAATCCATAAAGATGTGGATAGAGTTACTTATAAGCACGGACGTCCCAGGGATTCGGAGTTCAACTATTGCGCAACAGCCTATCACGTTCAGTGCAGCCTCCATAGATCAGGCAATCATCATCATCATCATCAGCATCACCACCACCACCACCACCTCCACCACGACCATCACCACCACCACCACCACGACCATCACCACCATCACCACCACCTCCACCACGACCACCACTACCACCACCACCACCACCACCACCACCACCACCACCACCATCATCATCATCATCATCATCATCATCATCTTCCCTTGAATACAAGTTTAACTAGGGTCGGGATACGAATAGACTGTATGGCTCCAGATCCCATACATCATTCAATAAAATCTGGATATAATCCGTGAACCCAGCCAGAGACTGAGCGGCTTAAAACAATCCTCAACCAGTCAGAAGTGATTTAGCGGAGAAAGGCAACAACAGGTTTAACAATCAGTTGCCACGAGACATTAGCCCTATGGCAACAAAGCTGCTGTATTAATACAAGATAATCCCAGTAAACTTTAAGCAAACTACACTAATTTAAATCAACAGCGCATTGAAAGCGTGAAACATTGGAATCATCTTATATTTCAAGTACAACTGGACCCACATCTTCAGGTTAGTTCTAATTTTATAATATTGAATGCAATATTCTATGATAGCTAACTTTATGAGAATAACAGTAAAGCTGTATCAGCAGCGGCAACATCAGCAGTAGAAGCAGCTGTTGAAGCAGCAGCAGTAGCTTAGGCAGCAGTAGAAGCAGCAGAAGCAGCAGCAGCTGAAGCAGCAGCTGAAGCAGCAGCTGAAGCAGCAGCTGAAGCAGCAACAGCTGAAGCAGCAGCTGAAGCAGCAGCAGCTGAAGCAGCAGTTGCATACATGACAAATGTCAGAGTGTCATTAATGACTAACAGCTGTTTGAATACATATCAGCTATTTGAATACATGATTTAAATACATAAATTTATCTGAATGATTTGAATACATGAATATATAACAGCTGTTTAATTACACCACATCTGTTGGAATACATGACTTCTGTTTGAATACACATCATAAACAAGTGGCAGAGCAGAGTGTCATGTATTTAGTTCAACCACACTACACACACAATGTGCCGTTGCACATTCATAATAACTGTTCAAGTCAAAACATTTTGCTTAAGTTCCTGTTTTTATCTACGCCATACTCTGATGTATCCCTATGCGGAGTGATCCACAGCTCAGCCGGTGTAACAGGAAGTGGATTGATATCTAGACGAGCCCTGATGTGAGACATGAGTAAACAGGGATGACCTACATGAACTCTCCAGCAGCTGTACCAGTGTGTGCATGCCTAGCACAACACACTACTTACTAATAGTAACAATAACATTAATAATAATAATAATTAATAATAATGGTGATAGTAATAATAATAATAGTAATAATAATAATAATAATAATAATAATAATAATCATCATCATCATAAACATCCTCATCATCATCTTCTTCTTCTTCTTCCCTCAAATCCCAGTTAAACTATTATTATAATAATATTAATAATAATAATAATAAAAATAGTAATAATAATAATTTTTTTTTTATTGCCCTGGGCTATATAGGGCCCTGTGCTAAAATATAAGATGAAAGAAAGACTTTATTTAATTAAAAGAAAGATGAAAAATATTTAAATTAGTTCCTCTACGCTCTGGGAGGCCGCATTCGCCAATGAGCCACGAATGCATACAGCATTAAAACGCTGGAGTGCAACAGATAGGCGCTGCCATAGAAAGGCTTTTTCACGCTGGTCGCGTGTAATGGCACTGGTTCTCCTGCCTAATTCGTTAATGAAGTCAGACGCGGCAGAGTTGATGGGGCCTAATGTCTCAAAAGCAATCGGCAGGAAGATGTAGCTGCTAGAGACTGCGGCATATTTAAGTGTCTTCCTATTGGCAGCGGCTGAAAAAATTATTATTATTATTATTATTATTATTATTATTATAACAAAACACCTGATTCACTACTCCTAGAGCAGTCGTGTACGTATGAAACAATCGATGTCAACATGATTAGTGAATTAATAGCGCGATGATTAGTGAATCAATATCGCGATGATTAGTGAATCAATGTCGCTATAATTAGTGAATCAATGTCGCTATGATTAGTGAATCAATATCGCTATGATTAGTGAATCAATATCGCGATGATTAGTGAATCAATGTCGCGATGATTAGTGAATCAATGTCGCGATGATTAACGAATCAATGTCGCTATGATTAGTGAATCAATGTCGCGATGATTAGTGAATCGATGTCGCTATGATTGGTGAATCAATGTCGCTATGATTAGTGAATCAATTTGACAGCGATTATTGATTAATTAATGTCACGATAAGTAAAGACAGCAGAAGATAACGTATGATAGTACACGCCACTTGGAAAGGAATAAATTATCAGATCTGAAGTCATTTGCTGCATCATTTGCCTCTAAACAAAAACAGACCACTCGTTTTATTAACTTAACTATACGTTGATCCTTATCTAAGTAAGAATGTAGAGTACAAGTTATATGCTGTTGCTTATTGATAGGACCAGGGGCTGTATGTAACCTTCAGTAGAATAGTCCTATCTATATACTATAGTTGGTTACAGTTGAGTTTAAAAAACATTTTAATAATTGCTTTACAAGTCATTATACAAATACAACCATTCGACACTAGGAGCGTTCGTCATTGGATAGACTGAAATAATAGTACTATAATTATGAGGACTATTTAGTTTGCTATATGGCAGGAAAATTAAAGAGACATAGACCTGGGGAGGGGTAAAGACTTTCTGCCCCTCCCCCTATATCCCCTCCCACCCAAAAAAGAGTTAGGCTGCAGACCTTACAAGTAAGCTACGTCAGCAAGTTGATTAGACCATCTCTGGTCGTGTGACTAGAGAAGAGTTAGTAGGGTTCAGGGTCATCATAAGCTGCTGCTGCTGCATCCTGGTGCTCTCAGTCTAGTTCTGTACTCTGTATCAGCCCAGCTACATGTATGTGTGTGTATATATATATATATATATATATATATATATATATATATATATATATATATATATATATATATATACATGTATATATACATGTATATATATTACATACCTCTCTCCGCGCACTGCCTACGGTCCATTGTATATAACGCCTCCACGAATCTCTATCTTCTGTTTACCTCTTCATGTCCACATAGAAGTGGATATTTAATTCATCTAACATTCTTTTATATATACCAGTATTCTTGGGGGACTCTGCTTTGGCGAGGTGGGCCCCTATGTCTTCCTCAGCTTCGACTAACATTTATATAGCAGGGGCGTCATTTATATATATATATATATATATATATATATATATATATATATATATATATACACGTCCTGTGAGTACTCGCATCTCTACACTGTGACGTCTATGTGCTAATCACTTCATTCAGGGAACATCCATGAATGTAACCCGTGTATTCACTAAACAATTACAGGCCTACATGTATGATCAGAGAGAGAGAGAGAGAGAGAGAGAGAGAGAGAGACAGAGAAAGAGAGAGAGAGAGAGAACTCGACTGAAAGCAGTAAACATGTCTAACATACCAGAGAATAACATTTGAATCCCTCTTACATTTTCATATATCTAAGTTAAACCTAAAGCGGAAAGGTCATAGAAGGTAGAATGGAAGGACGAAAAGGCAGAGGCAGACCTAGATTAGGAATGTTAGATAACTTAAAGATCCACTCATGTATGGGCATGAGGAGAAAAGCGGAAGATAGAAAAGAATGGAAGCGTTATATGCCATGAACCTGCCAGTAGTCATGGCACTAAGAAAAAAGAAAAATAGAGAGAAAAGAGAGAGAAGAGAGAGAAAAAATGAGAGAGAGAGAGAGAGAGAGAGAGAGAGAGAGAGAGAGAGGTTCCTACCCTATATGTTCACCATGTATATTGATAAGTTAACTCAGAGGAATGTAAAACAGTAAACCTGTACTTTTCTCATGTACTAATCTATCACGCGCCCGTTGCTCATTGGTCCAGTTTACTAAAACACTAAAGGTCAGTCTAGCAACAAAGACTTCTCTTATAACTCTGAAACAATGCATCTCTCTGAGACCTTGACACATTTATTTATTACCAATCAGTTGATTGATCAATCAATCAATAAACAGTCAAGTCGTACATCTCTTCAGTGCACTGCCAAGTGGCAGGTTCAAGGTACATATTCAAAGGTACTCAAAGTCTGTTTTCTCGCTCCATACGAGCACTCCTTAGATCAACAAGTTAATCCCTTCACAAAGTCTATATCTTATCCATACCTTATGCAGCCTATGGCTTGGGAAAATTATGGCTTCTGAGGTGGTTTCCCATTGCCTTCCTCAGTTAGGTTGATTAATTACCATTTAATCCTGGGGGAAAATATTTCATGGTGAGGTGGGTCCTCTCTAGCCATCCTCAGCTCCTGCCTTTAGTCGCCTCTTACGTACACGTGACAGATTGTTTGCGTTTGCCCAATTATGCAGTGGTCCAACCACACCCGAGCACAACACGGGGCAAGTCGTACATATCCATTTTAAAGCAATACAGCAGCTAGTCACTGTAGATCTCTTCAAGTCAATAGAAAACCCATGTTACCTAATTACAATTTATTAACCTCCTACATTTAACATAAGCAGCCAAGTCTACCCTTTCCAGTTTTCTTAATTTCTACTTTAGTTTTTATTTCAATCTGTCAACAGACGACTAATTAGAGTGCAATACTCAACAGAGAGCGCATATATATGATAAATCTACAAAGAGTACGTACAAATGGGGAGGGGATTTAGCGCATTCAATTAAGCTGCGCGTCAATTGAATGAAGTAAAGCCACGTTGCGCGAGGTTAGTACTTTGTGGGCGACCACTTTGGAAGACCGAGTATCGACAGCTTTGAATGAAATCCCCAGGGTGTTGGAAGGTTATTCTTAAATCCGCGCCTGCTGCTACTGATGCGCCAACAAAAGGCAACGATTACTAATAACCATGGAGAGGAATGGAGGAAATAACGAAAACTACAAAAACAGAAACTTAAGAAAGGAAACTATGTAGCACGTGCGATGTAAGCTCTTAACATAGGCTCAGAATTCTAGTTTTGAACCTGACTATTGTTTGTTTGTCGGCTTGGCTTTGGTTCCATAGTGTTCAATGTTGTCCTTGACTAAAACAAGGCTTTTAAGGGTAAAAATAAAAATAAAATACATAAATAAATAAGTTTAAACATAAATCAAGAATCAAGTATGCTTTAAAGCATAAGAGCCAGTGACGGCGTCGATAAGATACTCGACCGCGGATCAGTATATGGGGGTTCAAATCCCGGCTCACCCGTCACTGACATCACTTTCGAGTGAGGATACTGACGTTAACCTTAGCTTTACCAGAGCTTTTAAACACTGAGCTATTGGGACAATAGCATAACCCGACACAGCAGCACTTTCCTACCTTTTCGTCGTCCCTCGCTGACAGAGTACGTCAATCCACTGAACTCAATGTCCACCGCTCTCCTCTGCGGCAAGTTCTTGAATGCTGACGAAGCCTCTACCGCTGCCGCCATTCGATTCTCAACTTTCTTGAGCTTTGGGCCCCCAGGTAGGACGAGCACCGCAGTAGTGGTGGCTGAGGGGGTCATCACGGGGACCTGAATCTGAACTGAGAGGATCTCCGCCATGTCCAAATCTCTCTATTATTTACTTTATTTAATTTATTTATTATTTCAACTCTTAATTATTTACTTTAATTTTATATTTTGTTATTTATCCTTGAGTAATATTTCACATTGATTCAAAACTTTAATCTTAATATATTTATCCGGCAAGCATTCTTGTTGTATTTTTTAATATGTTACATTAAAAGGCAGTTGGTAATTGCTTGTCATGTAGTAAAATTAAACTAAGTCCTGTATTACACAAAATTACTGTAAATGTGCATTGTATTTAATATCAAAGATTCCATTTTAATTAAAGATTGATCCATAATAGATTGATCACATCTTGACTGACAGATCAGTATTAAGTAGCTTAATTAATGGATTAATCTAGATTATTATTCTATTGATAATTAATCTATTTAACATCTTATTTCTAATATTTTAGGACATAACTGATCAGTGATTGTTAAGGGAAGACTCTCCCCAGTTCTCTGCTAATTAAGTCTTCATTTGAATCACATTGGCCCTTGCTTTCCTATGACAATTCCATAGGCAGTTGAAGACCTATCTTTTCCATCTCTCTTTTCCATCCAGTGCCCATGAGCAGTGACCTGCACCTAAATCTCCTTTGCTTTAATTCCATTTACTTTGGACTGATGTTTTGGATTTTGGAATTTGCATCATTTTTGGACCTTCTTTTTGCTCGCCGGCTTGATTTTGCCTCAATAGTGCTCGATGTAGTCACTGATGACTGTAGCACTCTAATTGCTGTTACTATTAGTAAGTGGCAGGTACAAGGCACATATTCATACTCAGGGTCTGGTTCTACTCGCTCTATATAAAGCACTCCATCGATCAACACTCCATAGATCATAATCTCTAGATCAACATGTTAATCCCTTCACACAAGCCTATGTCCTACCCATACTATATAACCTAGCTAGTGTTTTGGAAAAATATGGCCTGAAAGGCGGTTTACCATAGTCTCCTAAATCCTAAAGAATTTTAATAAAGAGATTTTAAATTAACCTTTCTAGCAGAATCGTAAAGTTCATGATAACAGCTTTCATGGTATTATATAACATCAATTGGCATAAAAAAAACTGCATAGCTTCAAGCACTTTGGCTTAATTTTGAAATGGTTTAACACTTTTGTCTCATATACAATATGGATTCATTAGCATTTAATTGCTCCGATTGCATGATCAGTAAGCTAAAGTTAAAGCTGATTCAAAGGTCAATCAATTAAGCGATTGAATTATAAATACGAAATTCATATCTGACGACAGCAGTAACAGATGCGATGCTCGCAATAGTTCAGAATCAAATCAGCCTCTGAATCATATGTTTTAAAATGTTTAAGAGTATCAAGTTTAGGATTAACAAATTTAAACAATTTCTCCTTGACTTTCTTGTAGAGAGCTCTACCCTGTGCTGTAATTATTTCCTTTAACTAGTCCATAGTTCGCTAATAATTTAATATAATTAGCTTAACTGTTCGACATAAAATAAATAACGAACAAAGACATAAATTCACAAAATCTTAAACATTTGCTACATCGACAACAGTTCATAAATGCACGAACAGAAACCTAACACATAAATTAGGTACTTAATGATCACGTAATTAAATAATTAATAAATTATTAATAAATCAAACAATCCGTATGTTTATCAAACAATAACATTGATTTCCACATCTTGCACGCTTTATAGATTTGTTTACAAAAAATCAACGTATCCCAACCAACACAGAGAAAAATTGAAATTCACTTTATATGCGCTTCGGTTACATTTAATGGATTATTATGGTTAACCTCTTAGGATCTGCAGAAATGTATGTACTAAGAACTCTAAGGACACATGTACTCTAACAACAACATTGACCTGTGGACCAGTCCAAGTTGTGCTGTAAGGGTCTTCTCATTTTGGTCCATAGTTTTATAGGAGTATTAATCAATTTATTCATAAGAGATAGAATAAATTTATCTCAGAAATGTAATTCCAAGCAAAAATTTAATGTTTCACAAAATTATTAATTAAAATAGCACTTTTCACAATTAATACTCTGAAGCAATAACTCTTCTGCTATGTACTCTTCTCCATACAAAAAAACTGATGAAGCTATTTTTAGATATTCTCCTGAATATTCATTAGAGACTGGCCAATAGCAGAGCTTTAAAGCTGACCAATTGTAGTGTAATTAATAACAAATAATAACACACATTATAGTGAAATGATCAACTATGTTGATATCTATCACTTTTAATACCACATGTTATATCCGTTAGGCAATTTAGTCAATTTTCCATATAGCAGTCCAGTAAATGTCCGAGATTTTACTCTCAGATCAGCGCGGTTGGGATTCGAACCCACGAGAGTTCGATTCATCTCAGGATCTGTCATTTAAAATTTCATGACGTTATCTACACCCTTAACCATTGCGCTATTGAGACATTCAAATTGTAATTGTTGTCTACTGCTTCATCACTCAAACCAGTAAAAAGTTAACGCACATAATATTATCATCAAAGAAGTCAAATGAAATGATAATTTGTGATATGATATACATGTATATCTGTGGCTTTCTCTCTCTCTCTCTCTCTCTCTCTCTCTCTCTCTCTCTCTCTCTCTCTCTCTCTCTCTCTTCTGTGCACTGCCAAGTAGCAGATTCAAGGTACATATTCAAACTCAAAGTCTGCTTTAACGTTCCATAAGAGCACTCCTTAGATTGGACTTTGGACTGAATTTCTGGATTTTGGAATTTGCACCGTTTTTGGACCTGCTTTTTGCTCGCCGGCTTGATTTTGTCTCCATAGTGCTCGATGTTGTCATTGATGACTGTAGCACTCTAATTGTTGTTGTTATTATTAGTATTAGATAAAAAGTTTATCCCTTCACAAATTCTATACCTTATCCATACCTATAGCTTGGGAAAAGTATGGCTTCTGAGATGGTTTCCCTTTGCCTTCCTCAGTTAAATGGATTAATGCATATACATATACATTATTGGATGGCATACTTGTATGATTTTATATCTGGACAATCTGGTATTTGCTGTAAACTCCGTTGAATCTCTGTCCAGGAACTTTGTCGCCGTCCTGCTGCTAATGCATTGATTCGAGTTAGTTCACTGCACTCGACAGATGACGGAAGATGTCACTCGTGAACTTTAAGTTTAAGCGCAGAATTTGATAGCGTGTACTGATATTTCGAAACCTAGGAAAAAGAATCTGACACTGGCATACTTTTCTCTTTTCCCCTGTTCTATAACTTCATAATGACATTAGATATGTATATTACTCGTTCAAGGGCCATGAAGTCTTGTGTGCTTTGTGTAGGCCTTGTTGCCTGCCTTCTTATTATAAATGAATAAATAAAATAAATAAAAGTTAATTAACAGCCCAAATCCGATATAAGAAAAAAGCGGTTCACTGACATAGACAAGCATAAAAGAACCCAGATGAGAGCAGTGTTGTCTCAGACACTTAATATTCCTAATGAAGTGGGATATATAAGGTTCTGCTTGCATCTCCTGTGATGCACGAGTAGATTAGGTGTTACTTAGCGAATAAATCAGAATAACGACTGAAGATTTTATGTTCACTTTCGATTGACTCTTATTCCTCCCCACCCGTCCCATTCATCGCTAATGAATGTCTCAGTAGCGTAGTGGTAATGTCATGAAGTTTTAAATGAAAGATCCTGAGGTGAATTGAACCCTCGTGGGTTCGAATCCCAGCCACGCAGATCTGAGAGTAAAATCTCGGACAATCACTGGACTGATTACACGTAAAATGTACTAAGTTACCTAACGGTTTAAACATGTGGTATTAAAAGTGATAGACATCAACATAGTTGATCATTTCACTATAATGCGTGCTTACTTTGAGTCCCCCCTGCACCCCCGCATACATGAGAACTGGAATTGCATTGAGGCGTAATTAGGAGATAAAGTCTGCGGCAGGGATCCATGAGGATTGTCTGTGAGGTTTCACTGTAAGGTTTCACTGTGAGAACTCACTGGGCTTGATTAAGATGACAAATACCAGAGATTAGCTGTCCGGTTGTTGTGTGCCAGTGGAACGTAGTGGAAACACTGCAGTAGTGGCAAGCGTGTACACAAATATATGTGTACATACAAATATATATGTACACACAAGTACACGTGCATACAGAAGTACATGTGTACACAGGTACACTTGTACACACAAGTACACGTGTATATACAAGTACACGTGCATATACAAGTACACGTGTACATACAAGTGTGTGTACAAACTTGTACATGTTCACACAGGTACATGTGTACACACAAGTACATGTGTACATACAAGTACACGTGTATACACAAGTACGCGTGTACACACAGGTACACGTGTACTCGTGTGTACAAGTGAACTTCTGTGTACAAATGTGCATACAAGTACATGGTGACACACTAGTCCAAATGTATTCTAGCACACGTGTACACATATGTACGTGTACACATATGTACATGTACATTGTACACATATAACTCAAGCATAGAATCACAAACACACACTGTTATACATGTACATGTAGAATATTGTAGAGAGAATGCCTACAAGTTGATGTCTCCCTTGTCAAGATAACTCCTCCATGTTAGGAGATATCGCATCCTCGTACCTTCAGTGTCTTCAAGAATTCAGTCAAATTAAGAGATATCACATCCTATAGTATCTATCTCACACACACGCATTCTCTCTCTCTCTCTCTCTCTCTCTCTCTCTCTGTTTCTCGGTCTGTCTCTCTCTACCTCGCATTCTCGCTTTCTCTCTCTTTTGTCTCCGTCTCTTCCTCTCTCTAAAAGAGAGATAGCGTAAGAAGGATGAATGGATGGAGAGAGAGAGAGAGAGAGAGAGAGAGAGAGCAAGGCACGGAAGGAGACAGATGGCCATGATCATGGGTTGAGTACTCAGGTTATCATGGGTTGAGTACTCAGAGGTGCGTACTCAGGTGATCCTGGGTTGAGTACTCAGATGATCATTGGTTGAGGGTAGCCCATGCGACACGTGCTAGGTATCTGTGGAGTGGTAATAATCTCGCAATTCTTCACGAGGAGCTCTCACCTATCAGCATTAACTGCGCGACTGTCTGCAACCCACCCAGGTTAGTACATTGTCCTATAGCGTCGTGTTAGGTTAGTACAGCGTCCTATAGACTCGTGTTAGGTAAGTACAGCGTCCTATAGCGTCGTGTTAGCTTAGTACAGCGTCGTGTTAGGTTAGTACAGCGTCCTATAGCGTCGTGTTAGGTAAGTACAAGCGTCCTATAGCGTCGTGTTAGGTTAGTACAGCGTCGTGTTAGGTTAGTACAGCGTCGTGTTAGGCTAGTACAGCGTCTATAGAGTCGTGTTAGGTAAGTACAGCGTCCTATATGGTCGTGTTAGGTTAGTACAGCGTCGTGTTAGGTTAGTACAGTGTCCTCTAGAGTCGTGTTAGGTTATTACAGTGTCCTATAGCGTCGCGTTAGGTAAGTACAGCGTCCTACAGCGTCGTGTTAGGTTAGTACAGCGTTTTTTGTTACACAACATCGTGCTATAGGCGTCATGTTATAGGTGTCTTGTTAGGTAAGTATAGCGTCTTATACTGTCGTAGTATACAGCGTCATGTTAAAGGCGTCGTATTATAGGCGTCGTTTTATACGCTTCGTGTTATACGCTTCGTAATAGGTAAGTACAGCGTCCTGTGGCGTCGTGTTATACTGCGTAGTGTTGTGCAAGTAAAACATCCTTTGGCGTCGTGTTAGGAAAGTATGGCGTCGCAAATTAAAAAGTCGTAGCGTCGTGTTCAAACATTCCTGGGTATTATTGCTGGCTGGAGCCATCGGCGAAGTCTGTAAGATACTCGACCGCTGATCAGAAGGTGCGGGGTTCAAATCCTGGGCTCGCCCCTTACTGACATTGCTTTCGAGTGAGGAAATTGACGTTAACCTTAGCTTAACCACGTCTATAATGTAAGAAAATTTGGTAATTTACTATTGCTTTATTTATTATTATTTATTTGTTATTATTTATTAATTATGACTTTATTTAGTTATTTATTCTTTAGTAGTCTACTATTACAACTAGGGTAAACAGGATAGTTTTCTCAGGGAATGACACCCCTGCCCTGTAAATGTCAGTCAAAGCTGAGGCAGGCATATGGGACCCACCTCGTCAAAAAGCATATTCCCCAAGAAAAATAATGGTATAGCACGACAAGGTATGTTATTTGATTTAAAGACCCACTCATATGTGGAAATGAAGAGGAAGGCGGAAGACAGAGAAGAGTGGAGGCGTTATATACCATGGATCTGCCAGTAGGCAGTGCACTAAGAGAGAGAGAGAGAGAGACTATTACAACATTACATGTAACATGTAGACACTTCCTTCTAAACATCCCGCACTCAGCACGCTAATGTAACAATGAACACTCTGTTCAGTGTTTCAGTATGAGCACAGTTTTGTTTCAATATTCTTCAATTCTCACTCATGTCTCAAGGTACCAAGGATCTTAAAGAGTCAAATGAAGCACTGGCAGGTTTCATTTATTTTTTTATAATACAATTGTTGGGTTGTAGAAATAAAACTTGAACGAATATAATGACTGTCACTTCATTGACATAACATTTCAATGAGCGAAATACTGATCTAAATTTCTCTTTAGTTTCTTTGTTCTCGATAAAAATCGAAATCCTCTATAGCGGAAGAGTTGTTAAACTTTTATTTTCTCAATGAATGCAGTTGAATGGTGACTTTGATAGTAATTCTAACTGTAGAATAGGGATAATAATAAAAAATGATCTGCCAATACAATATGTCTTGAGTTAAGCATTCTATAGTAAAATAAAATTACCAAAATGTTACTACAAGTAACACATTTATTATTTGCATCCATTTCAATAAAATATCCAACAACTATTATCATAAAATATCATTACAAATAATATTAAGCAGTCGATATAACATAGTGAAGTGATGGTCTATTGTAAGATAAAGACGATATTTTATAATAGCGACTTCATCTGAAAATATCGACCACTTTAATATCAATTAAATATAATTATTTATGTCCTATGTCTGTTTAGATATTTATCCATTTACTGGTCCATTTTAAGTTTGAGATTTTACTCTCTGGTATAGACTACATGCCGTTGATTCGAAGATATTACTTAATGCTTTTTATTTGATCAATTTTGATAATCAATGAAAACTGGGAATAGATTAGCGGACAGCTGTGTGTTTTCTATGAGCCGACTAACTTATCACCGAAGATTCTATTCTGAAAGCGAGAATGCGCGCGCTAGAGTCATTTGTTAGAACGAGATAAATTGTTAGTAGAAATATATGCCTTGAACTTACCGTGCGCGAAAGAGAGAGAGAGAGAGAGAGAGAGAAAGAGAAAGAGAGAGATAGAGAGAGCGAGAGAAAGCGAAGTAGATCTATATTGATATGGTCTATATTGATATGGTCTATACTGATATGGTCTATACTGATATGGTCTATACTGATATGGTCTATACTGATATGGTCTATACTGATATGGTCTATTTTGATGTGATCATTTATTACTTGCAGGAAATTCCTTCAGCTGCCCAGTCTCTGACTTTCCTCGTAACCTGTCAGGTTTAATTTTGAACTACAAATTGAGAATTTTATTATGTTCGACTCCGGTGTGATGCCATGTCAGCGTCAGCTAAAAATAGCCCCGAGGCGTTCTTTCAATATGTAGACGACGCTTGTGCCCAGGGCGATTTAATAGACAATTTAAAATCTTAAACCTTTGCTCAAAGTTTCGTAACTTAGAAATCATCATGCAAGTGAGAAAGAAAAGACCGCCGCGAATGATGGTGATTAAATCTTATGGCAGCTAAGTGTGTGTAGCAGCAGCTATGTGTAGCAGTTAAGTGTAGCTTAGTGTAGCTATGTGTAGCAGCTAAGTGTAGCTAAGTGTAGCAGCTAAGTGTAGCTAAGTGTAGCTAAGTGTAGCAGCTAAGTGTAGCTAAGTGTAGCTAAGTGTAGCAGCTAAGTGTAGCTAAGTGTAGCTAAGTGTAGCAGCTAAGTGTAGGCTGCTGCAATTGAGGCAACAAAATTTTTCCTATTATATAGACTGTGTTCTTCTCAATGAATGTGTCCTCTTTAAGATTAGTCTTTAAGTTTTGAAGAAGAGGTTAGATACAACACAACGGCAAACTAGGTCAGGAAGCAGAGATGCTTGCTTGAGGCCCGGTTCCTTTTCTTCATGGGTATTAGTAATCTTTGCCTTTTGATTTGGCATCAATTGCAGGCGGCGCGAATATTTTTTATAGTAGGTAGAACGGAAGGAAAGCGAGGCAGAGGCAGGCCTAGATTAGGTAGGCCTATGTTAGATGATTTAAAGACCCACTCATATGTGGACATGAAGAGGAAGGTGGAAGACAGAGAAGAGTGGAGGCGTTATATACCATGGACCTGCCAGTAGGCAGTGCACTAAGAGAGAATTATCATTACATTGCATATTGGCTTAATATTTAATAGTTAATATTTCATATCACACATGTCTTGGCTTTAACATCAAATAATTAACATTTCACAGCAAATTATCTATACCTAAAAGCCTACAATAGTTTACATTTCGTAACCTGTAGGTTCTAATCTCTAATAATGACGTAACCACAGCGCATTATTGGACCGTTTAGATTTCGAAATCAATTGAAAATTTCATAAAAATTCTGATCGTTAAGTAAGAATAAGTAGGCGATGTTTGCAAAGATTTTTGTATCAAATTATTTAAATTGCTTTGTCAACAGTATAGACCACTAAAAGGCATCAGCAATTTAAAGTTGCAATATCTTCAAGATTGTTGGATCAATTTACGTGAAAGCAGTGAACAGAATAAATTAAATGTTATGAATGGAGCAATGGGGCTTGCTTCGATGAAATCTTTATTAAATCTTAACCAGTCATTTGATATCATATTACCCTACTTCCTGCGTGTATCTATCTTAGAGGTAAATTGTATAATAACGTAGCATACAAGGAATTTATTCGTCTGTTGCTCAGTACGCGCAAGGTTCAAATTCAGCGTTAACAATGTCATTGACACGCCTCCGAGAGAGGAAACTGACGTTAAATTGTCCTTAGTTATTGTTTTTCTATCAATATTCATTTTTATTAGATAAGCAATAAACTACATTCATTACCTACTTCTAGATATCATACTGCATGCTAATATATATATATATATATATATATATATATATATTTTATCTAAATTTAAATATACATGTATATTTATTTATAATTATATATATATATATATATATATATATATATATATATATATATAATTAATTGTGGGTGCTGCTAATTATTATCTATGAAATATAGCAGTATATTAAATATATATATATATATATATATATATTATATATTGACATACATATATATATATATATATATTTATATATATATACATGTATATATATATATATATATATATATATATATATATATATATTTATAGTACTTACATGTACCCTAAGTTGATTCATATATGGATCTACTCTCATTTATAATTCACCTGATTATCTGTATGACGTCAGTAAGTTACACTCAGCAACCCTGACACTCTCTAAGAGCTACAATTTCATTTAATGCCACTGACAATATCTCTCATTCACTCCACTGACAATATCTCTCATTCACTCCGCTGACAATATCTCTCATTTCACCTCCACTGACAATATATCTCATTCACTCCACTGACAATATCTCTCATTTCACCTCCACTGACAATATCTCTCATTCACTCCACTGACAATATATCTCATTCACTCCACTGACAATATCTCTCATTCACTCCACTGACAATATATCTCATTCACTCCACTGACAATATCTCTCATTCACTCCACTGACAATATCTCTCATTCACTCCACTGACAATGTCTATCATTTCACTGTTCTGAGAATTGTTCGGGTAGTAGTTTTCTGAGTTTTAAATATTGATGAAACAGTAAACGACACTAAGCCCACGTCAGAGTAAACAGGAATGGATTTGGCTCTTTAATTGTCCGCCATTCAATGCTCAGGCATGAATCCATTCAGTCGTTCCATTATACGTCCTGATTCACATAAAAATCTTCATTGTATTCCTCTTCCGCAGCGGTGATAGAGTTCTTTTATATCTCCACCGACTTGATCTGCTTTATCTTCTCAGAATTCTGCTAGCATTGTTCTAACCGTCTGGGTGGAAAGCTTGGATATATTACTCGCAGAACTGATGTAGTTTAGATAACGTTAAACGAAATTCGGTTTATTTAATTCTTTAAGCATTCCTCAATCAATCAATCAATCAATCAATCAACCAATCAATCAATCAATCAATAAGAATTTAACGGCCGGTTTCTCGCCATAAGGCAATGTCAGGGACGTCTCTTGCAGACTCTACACAAACAGGCGCCAAAGCACCGCACGATGACAACTGAGTACAAAGAGACCACAAGAGAAAGGGAGATCAAAACAGTGCAAGTCTAAAATCCAACATTGCTGTGTTTGCTAGTGATAAGATATCGTTGGATCTTGCTTATCTGTAATAGTGTAGAAGGCGAAATATTAAGATATGGCTCAAGGATAATCCTCAAGATTGGCATTGTTGTACAAATTTAAATGCCAGAAACCACCCAACCCCCCCCCCCCCCCTCTCCATTACAGATGAGGAAGGCAAAGTATGAGAGATAGAGATTTTCACTGGTCGTCTTTTTATGTATTTTATTTCTTTACCGTTACAATGCAGACGCAGTATGATAACACTAAGATAACTCTGCTAAATTACTATGCACCCAGTAAGAAGTTTATCCTTCGATAAAGTTAAAGAATTTGTATCCTAGGAGCTCAGTCGATCACTAAGCCTTGGTGTGTTTGTTTGCATTAAAAACAAAAACAAAAATCATTGTGGAAGATTAATCGATCTATTTCGCGTTTGATTTAAGACATCCGGAACAATTTAAATCTCTTCGGGTCGTTCAGTCATCTGCATGTTAATCCTGTTCAAGTCCAGACTCGTTGCAGACTAACGGAGAAAGTAAATAAATACTGAACAGTGGCTCCGAGTGGCGAGGAAAAGTCTCTGTCTGTCAGTCTATCTGTCCGTCCGTCTGTCTGCCTGTCTGTATGTCTCTGTCTGCCTCTATCTGTCTGCCTCTATGTCTATCTGTCTGTCTGTCCGTCTGCCTCTCTCTCACCTTTCTTATAGTTTAATATCTTACTTGTAATATGACTCAATCAATGATTTAGGATGTGTACAGAAATGATTTAGCAAGAAATGATTTAGAATGAATCAAGCAATGATTTAGAAAGAATCAAGCAATGACTTAGCATGAATCAAGCAATGATTTAGCAAGAATCAAGCAATGATTTAGCATGAATCAAGCAATGATTTAGCATAAATCAAGCAATGATTTAGCAAGAAGCAAGCAATGATTTAGCATAAATCAAGCAATGATTTAGCAAGAATCAAGCAATGACTTAGCATCAATTAAGCAATGATTTAGCAAGAATCAAGTTATGATTGAGCATGAATAAAGCAATGATTCACAGCAGCACGCCAGTTACTGGGCGCTAATCAGTCAGGTAATGTTGAACGACTCTGTCATTACATCAGTGCAGCTCCGTCTCTCCCTCTCTCACTCTCACTCACTCTCTTTCTTTCTCTCTCTCTCTCTCTTTCTCTCTCTCTCACTCTCTCACTCTCTCTCTCTCTCTCTCTCTCTCGGCCTCTCTCACTCTCTCTGTCTGTCTCTCAATCTCTCTCTCTCTCTCTCACTTGATTTATTCCACGTCACAAAGTCCAACAAAACTCTTTCATTCAGCGCGCGCACTCATTGGCTTTGTTTAGTGATATCAATAAAACAATGCGAGCGGTGGGTGGTGGGGTGCAATAATGGGGTGAGGTGGTGCTGTGGTGTGCATTATTAGAGTGGGTGATGTGGTGGGGTGTAAGGATAGGGAATGATGGGGTAGTGATATGCTAGGATGACGATACCTATACAAATGTAACGATCATTATGCTAATATATCAGCTGAACCTAAATATTCTGCGCCTATCTTCAAAAGTACCAATTCTAAGGCAGATTTTAAACCACTTTCTGAATTTCAAGTTTTTAATATATTGAACAACCTGAAGCCAACCGCTACTGGTTTGGATGGTCTAACTGCTTGGTTTCTCAGGTTGTCTGCTCCTGTATTCTGTCAACCTCTAACAACACTTTTTAATGCTTCCATGGCACAGTCTGTTGTTCCTAATCAGTGGAGAACTTCTTGTATAATACCTTTGTCTAAAGTTCCTAAAGCCTCTACACTGTCCCATTTTCGTACTATCTCCATCACCCCTGTTCTTTCCAGACTCTGTGAGAGAGTCATCATTTCAACTTACATTTATCCTGCTCTATTAAGTCCTCCTGCTACACTTTGTTTATATGAACAGTTAGCCGTCTGGCCAGCCGGATCTACCACAGGTGCCTTGGTAGCACTATATCAGAGTATCTCACAAATGTTGTCAAGTAGTCCCTTTGTCAGAGTCATTGTTCTAGATTTTAGCAAATTTTGATCGAATCAGACATTCAACTGTTATTGAAAAGTTTGCTGATCTGATCATACCACCTAGCATCCATAATTGGCTTGTTAGTGTCTTTACTGGCCGCCAACATTGTACTAAATTTGATGACAATGTATCCTCTACTGCAAATATTTCAGCTAGTGTTGTTCAAGGTTCAGCTATTGGTCCCGCTTCATATTCCATTACTGCTTCAGATTTAAGACCTATCCACTCTTATAATGACATTATTAAGTTCGCTGATGATACATACCTCATTATCCCATCTCAGTATCTTTATACCACTGACTATGAACTTGCTAACATTGACTTGTGGACCAGTAAGAACAATCTACAGTTGAATAAGTCGAAATCTCGTGAACTTCTTTTCCATCCTCCGCGTTTTTGATATTCTAGCAAGTTCTGTGCCACCTCCCCTAAATGGAATTGTTAGAGTCAACACCTTGAAGTGCTTAGGTGCTACACTGCAATCCAACTTTTCTTTTTCTGTCCACGTGGATGATATAATTAGCAGTTGCTCTTCTAATCTTTTTGCCATTCGCACTCTAAAATCAAAAGGTCTTAATTTTGACCTAATTGTCACTTTAAATCTATTGTACTCTCCAAGTTAACATATGCATCACAATTTTGGTGGGGTTATGTTGGTTCCTCCGAGAGCGAACGCCTTGAAGCCTTCCTCAGGAAGGCTACAACATGTAACTTCTATGATGGAGTGCGATCTTTTGCGGATATCGCTGCCGATGCAGATGAGAAATTGTTTAACGCTATCATCAGTAACAAACAGCATGTCCTGCACCGGCTCCTTTCGCCGCTTAAAGATAATTTTAACTTTAAGCTCAGGGAGAGGGCTCACCCTTTCTCTCTACCATCTAAGTGCACACCTTTGATGGATAATATGTGTGTATGTGTGTATATATGTGTGTACATGTATATATATATATATATATATATATATATATATATATGTGTGTGTGTGTATATGTGTATATGTGTATATATGTACATATGTGAATGTATGTGTGTATATATATGTATATGTGTGTATGTATGTATGTATGTGCGTGCATGTGTATGTATGTATACGTATGTATATATGTGCATATTTATGTGTGTATCTGTATATATATATGGATGTGGGGTATGTTTGGATATATGTATATATGTATATGTATGTATGTAAGTATTTGAGTGTTTGTATGTATTTTTGTATGTGTATATGTGCAAATGTGTGTGTTGGTGTGTATGCATGTACATGTATGTGAACATGCATGGGTGCATGTATGTATATGTATTTTTGCATGGTTGTATACCTGTGTGTAAGTTTATACTTGAGTTGGTTATGTGTGTGTGTGGTTTGTTGGTGAGTGTTTAGTTTTTTTCTAATGTTCTTCTTTTGAAGCCTATCAACTTCTCAAGGTTTGCATCTTTTTTCCCCTTTACGGCCTGGTCTCTATGTTTAGAGGTATGAAATTACAGCTAATACTGGTGTTACAGGTCTTTGTGACCTCCTTAACCAGTATAATTATGTTAAGTTAAGTTAAGTTATAAGAACTTTATAATTAGAATGCTATATAAAGACTCTTATTAAGTTCTTTTTAAACAATATCTGCTTATGTTTATTACTTTCTATATTGCCATTTGTGTGTGTGTACGTTTTCTGCGGTATATAAGATTTCATGTAATAAACGAACATAATAATAATCTCTAGCTTTCTTCAGCTACTGAGTGATTGAGATCATTCCTTTGAACTGTCGTGTACTTCCAGATATACCGGCGACATATCCAAAGATAGATAGAGACTTTATTCTTAATATAATCTTGTACCTGAAATATATCTGACGGTTTTCTATTTAATCTGTCCTAGTATACACAATAAAACTAGCAGTGTCGATAAAGCACTGGTTTATTTGAAGATAGATGGGCAGTTCGAAACCTGAACGAAACCGTAATTACGAGACTGAACGAAGTTTTTATCTTTTTCTCTTTTTTGTTTATTTTGCTCTTTGCCAAGCATCGCGAGAAAAAATAATCTAAGATTTTGTAACAATAATTTTCTGACCAATCTTCTCGTCACTGCCTCTACAATCAAAAGTCTTTTTACTTTCTTTTAACTTCTCAGTAATATTAGTGACTTGAATCTTTAGACAAATACTAGAATGATAATAAATGAACATTTATCAGTAATTATCTCCACGGCTCAGCATGTGGAAACATTACTCTTATTAGCCTCTAATTGTGTCTCCCGTGGGTTTATAGTAAAGACTATAATAAAGACTTCGATAATTATTGGCTAATAGGAGAAATTATTAGTAGAAATTATTAGGATAAATTATTAGGATAAATTATTAGGAGAAATTATTAGGAGAAATTATTAGGAGAAATTATTAGGATAAATTATTAGGAGAAATTATTAGGAGAAATTATTAGGAGAAATTATTAGGAGAAATTATTAGGAGAAATTATTAGGAGAAATTATTAGGAGAAATTATTGGGAGGAATTATTGGGAGGAATTATTAGGAGAAATTATTAGGTAGAAATTATTAGGAGAAATTATTAGGAGAAATTATCGGGAGGAATTATTAGGAGAAATTATTAGGAAAAATTATTAGGAGAAATTATTAGGAGAAATTATTAGGAGAAATTATTGGGAAGAATTATTAGGAGAAATTATTAGGAGAAATTATTAGAAGAAATTATTAGAAGAAATTATTAGAAGAAATTATTAGGAGAAATTTCTTGTCAGATTCTTTCAGTTGTTTAACCCTTTGATCCAATAACAACAAGTATACCCACTTAAGTAAACTATACACAGATACACCCATAGTACACCCACTAAAATACAATATACACCCTGAGTACACCACGCAAGTTTACTACACACCCCTAGTACAACACTCAAGTAAACTACACACCCATAGTACCTCACTCAAGTAAAATACACACCCCTAGTACACCACTCAAGTTTACTACACACCCATAGTACGTCCACTCAAGTACACTATATATCCAGAGTACACCCACTCAAGCAAACTATACATCCATAGTACACCCACTCAAGTATACTACACACCCATAGTACACCCACTCAAGTAAAATACACACCCCTAGTACACCACTCAAGTTTACTGCACACCCCTAGTACACCCATTCAAGTAAACTATACATCCACAGTACACCCATTCAAGTAAACTATACATCCATAGTACATCCACTCAAGTAAACTATGCACCCATAGTACACCCACTCAAGTAAACTATACACCCATAGTACACCCACTCAAGTAAACTACACACCCCTAGTATACCCACTCAAGTAAACAACATACCCCTAGTACACCCAATCAAGTAAACAACACACCCATAGTTCACCCACTTAAGTAAACTATACACCCCTAGTACACCCACTCAATTAAACTACACACCCCTAGTACACCCATTCAAGTACACTACACAATGAACACCCATGACGCACCCGCATGCGCGTTTATGTTTCTGCACGATTATTTCTTCCATTCAGCTCTTTGTTACTGAAGAGTGGTCTTCACTCTACGGATATTCCAGAGAATTTTATGATCGCTGTCTAAATACACGACGTGAGGCTCGTGATTGGTTGCTATTTATAGCTTAAGAAAACAGTAACCTTAGGCCGTTAGGTAGCTTATATTATTCTAATTATAGATTTTATATAATTACCATTATATTATAACTTGCAATAATATAATGATAATGGTTAGTCTGCAGTTAGCATTTGATCAAACTGAAGAATTTGTCTACCATTGAAGAAGACCGCAAGAGACGGGATGTTGAATGAGTAGATAGCAAAATCGTAGATAAACGTGAAAGGAAGGCTGAGCATAGCATTGATTGGAATAGTTACGTGCCTTGAACATAATAATAATAATAATAATAATAATAATAATAATAATAATAATAATGACACACGTTATAGTGAAATGATCAACTATGTTGATATCTATCACTTTTAATACCACATGTTATATCCATTAGGCAATTTAGTCCATTTTCCGTGTTGCCAGTCCAGTGAATGTCCGAGATTTTACTCTCAGATCAGCGCGGCTGGGATTCGAACCCACGAGAGTTCATTTCACCGCAGGGTCTGTCATTTAAAGCTTCATGACGTTATCTACGCCCTTAACCATTGCGCTATTGAGACATTCAAAACTTACATGCCTTTATGTAGTGCACTGAGAGAGAGAGAGAGAGAGAAACAGAGAGAGAGAGAGAGAGAGAGAGATAAAGAGAGGGATGTTTTCCTACTAAGTCACTGCAATGCGTAGTACAGTAAGCATAACCGAATTACAAGAAACATTACCGTATTACACTATTAGAGTGTAAATGTAAACATTACAGTATCTTTTAAGTGCGATACAGTATTACAGTAAGCATTATAGTATTACTGTATTATTTGATGTTGTAGATACTCTAATATTCTCTGCCAGCCTATTTCATAACTTCACAAGTAATTAAAGTGTCTGAGACATTGAACAACTAACAGGATATATAACGTCGTAGTGAAGTCCTGGAACCATGGGACTCGAATCCGTTAGTCGTATCTCTGGATTTGTTTCGTTTATCCGGTTCCTCTTAGTACTCGGATTTCTCTCGGTACGAGTCTCTCACGGGTTCTCCATTCAGATCCCGGCCTCGAGACTTGCCGGTCTCGGGTTTGAACGAAGTAACGACGACTCGGGAATGAACAAGCGTTACCGACAAGGTGAGTGTCTATCTGATCTTAGCTAATATGATGCATACTTATAATACATTAGTGTAGTGTATTATACTAATTTATTGCACCAAGCTAATACAGATAATACTTTGGTTTTACAATAGTGCTCGATGTTGTCATTGATAACTGTATTACTCTAATTTAGTACTAATAGTACTAAATACTGCATAGACATAATTAGCATATAGTGTTAAAAGTGCTAGTTCCCCGTGTTGTGTCCGGGTTATTTGAAGAATAGACAAATCGATGACTGCACGTGTAGTAGAAGGCGACTAAAGCACTAAGATCCATACCAACGTCAGAAAAGGCATTGGGCTGGTGAGCGTTTAAGCTCCAGAAATTGTCACAAAATTGTCTAAAACGAATGGAAGAGATTTTGATATGGTATGAGACAAGGAGGAGTGGAGTAGGTCCATTCGTATCCCGACTCTAATTAAACTGGGATTAAAGGGAAGATGATGATGATGATGATGATGAATTATGATGTAAAAGTGCTAGATGTCATGGTAAGATATCCAGTAGTGATATTATCCATAACTTCCCACACGACGTGTTTATTGGATCGTACAACAGAGACGTTGTGTCACCGCACGCACACCTACACACGCACCTACACAGCCACTAATCCTCCTAATCCCGTGCTGCAGTTAGGTAATCCTGGATTAACTAAGAACCGGTTTATTGCATTCATCTTGATCTGCCGCGCTATTAGAACCAAGAGGTTCAAGATTCAAATTATAGAAGAGAGCAAGCTGTACCAATCTTCTGTACCAATCTGCTGTACCAATCTTCTTTACCAATCTGCTGTACCAATCTGCTGTACCAATCTTCTTTACCAATCTACTGTATCAATCTGCTGTACCCATCTGCTGTAACAATCTTCTGTACCAATCTGCTGTACCAATCTTCTGTACCAATCTTCTATACCAATCTTCTGTTCCGATCTGCTGTACCAGTCTACTGTACCAATCTGCTGCCTAGTATCTTAGCTTTACCAAAGCTGTACCAATCTTCACTTCCAGATATCTTACAAAAGTTGTACCAATTTTCTCTATCAGATATTATCTTATTAAAGCTGTACCCATCTATTTACCTGAATGACACCTTCATATACTATTACTTGTCATCTGTTACCCTATTACCTTTTAGCTCTTTCTAGTTGTAATTACCCCTGATACCTAAAGTAGTAATTAACTCTTACTTAATTTGACTGGCAAATAGTGACATGGGGGCATAGACAGTATTGAACCCTCGTCCTATGGATCAGAAGTCAAGTGTTTTAACCTGACCAAGAGATCGATGTGCTCATATAGTGTTGTGTGTGTTGTGTGGAAGGCACTGGATGTGAGAAGTGGATAAAAGCTTCTCCATCATGAAGAGAGCAGAGAGAGAGGGAGAGAGGGAGAGAGAGAAAGAGAGAGAGAGAGAGAGAGAAGAAAGAAAGAAAGACGAAAAAGAAAGACGAGAGAGCGGATAGATGGGTGAGAGGAGTAAAATTTAAAGAGCGAAAAGAGGAGACAGATTGAGGAAAAAAGAGAAAAGAGGATGAGGTGTAGAAAGACAGGGCGAGAGAGATAGAGAGATAGAGATAGAGAAAGAGAGAGAGAGAGAGAGAGAGAGAGAGAGAGAAGGTAGAGTGGAACACGTGAATGACTAATGAAGAAGGTTCTATTTGCTGTTAAAGAATTCACGATGAGAGAATGTACGTGTTGACTTGCACAGGCAGGCACGGGTATGATTAAGCATACATCCAGACGTACGAAGTAGCACAGGGTCTTATAAACCTACAATACACACCATACAGGGTCTTAAAAAGTGCATTCTATGAGACTTTTCTCACTTATTCTGCCTCCATTTAGAAACAAAGAAATACTTGATCTTCACAATTATTTTGTATACTGGACAAATTCTTCTTTTTTCGTCTGGCTAAGTCGGTGGCTTTTTGGCAAGTTGTTCGACAGCGCATCCGTAGCTGTAGGGTTCAAATCCAGTGCCATTGGGGTCACTGACAAGCAAGAAATCAAGCAGGAAACTGACGTTATAACTTGGCCTTAGCCTTGATATTAATACTGTTAGCAACTTTTTAACTAACTAACTTATTCCGTTGTCTTGCAGCCTATTCACTGCAAAAATGGTGGAGAGAGAAGCTGCAAGAAAGACAGCGATGTTTGAAGGTTCTCTGAGACATTTAATCATGATAACTATCTACTAGTAGTCAACTTTCTTTGTGGGCTTATCTTTTGTTCTCGCGGTGCTCGATGCTGTTAAGGACAACAGAAGAATTCTAGCTAAGAAGTTGTTGCGGTTCTAATGCACTGGGCGTATCTAGGAAATGTAATCCATGAACTTAATGTGGGCATCATAATAGTGACAACTATTAATAGTAATTCAGTGTGATACATATGTATAAATTTGAAATGTTGACATGACGTTTGTATGATTTGATTTAAAAAGTAGGACTAATTAAGTATTTGACGATGTGCAGATAGGTGAAATTAGACAGTTTATATTGAACTGTGAGGTGTTATCGATATTTATTGGTATTAGTTAAGAGCCTGATGAGTCTTAAACAAGCATATAATTGCTTCCTGACTCTGTAATGTTATGTTATGTATATAATTGTACTTCTTCCATTACTATTTGTATTACTGTTTCTGTTAATATTACTTCTAAAAGGCTAAATAATATAAAGTCAACGTCAGTTTCCTTCTATTGTTTCTACTTTTATTACTATTACTATTATCACTATTCTATTATTACTATATCTAATATTTCTATTCTATTATTTCTATTCTATTATTATTATTCTACTATTACCATTTCTATTATTACTATTCTATTATTACTATTGTTATTAATACTATTCTATGATTACTATTCAATAACTACTATTTCTAGTATTACTATTTCTAGCATTACTATTTCTAGTATTACTATTTCTACTATTACTATTTCTAGTATTACTATTTTTTAGTATTACTATTTCTAGTATTACTATTTTTATTACTACTATTTCTATAATATTACTATTTCTATTATTACTATTTCTATTATTACTATTTTCTATTATTACTACTTCTGATGCTATTGACGAGTTACTGCGATCAGCTGAAGATAATGAAGACTCTTAAGCAGAGTATCTTCAGGACAACCGCCTATTGAATGTTAACTTATTCCTCAATCCGATGGATTTTTATCCGGGAGAGCTTGTCCCGGAGCACCCGATAGTGACTGAGTGCTCAGGGTGTAATGGAAATGGGATGGACTTCCGGTGTGCGCGTGATATGAACTCGCTAAATCTCGCAGCCCATCCCAACACCAAGTCCTGGAGTAAGGAAGGCTTTCACTGGATCTCTCTTCATGGGATCACCCATAACAAAAAGAAGATAAGTTGGATAGGACATATCATAAGATTACCCGAAAATACATACAAATAAGGAAGATCTTAAAAATAGATTAACAAGTAATAAGTTAAGGATAGGTATGGGAAATAAGCATAATTGAGTAAGACAATATAATAAAGATTTAAGTTTAATAATAATAATAATAATAACAACAAAGGTTTAAAGTCCGTTTCCTCATCCAGGGATGATGTCAGGGACGTCCCCAACAGTACATATCACTACAGATCAATTCACCCAGACCAATCTGCGAAAGAAATGTGCTGAGGAGAAGTAAGGTCCTAAACGAAAGCCAGTCCGGTGATCAAAAAATGGTCAAGGTAGATTGATTATGTCTATGGTAGGAAAAGGTAAGTTTTAAGCTTGCTAGAGAATGTTGAAAGAGAAAGACAAGAGCGAAGATTAGCAAGTAAAGAGTTCCAGATTGCGGGTGCTGCGTAAGAAAATGAACGTCTGCCCAATGACGTGAGAATATTTGGAACTGAGGGAAGATTGGCATCGGTGTGTATATATAACATATATAATTATTACAATTTATTACAATTGATGAGATTACTAAATTAGTTTTAGACTCTCCAGCTAAACATTGTGACTTGGATCTTATCCCAACCTCTCTTTTAAAGAAGTGTAATCACATACTTGCTCCAGTATTAACATTGATTGTTAACCTTTCTCTCTCTACTGGCAAATTTCCTCGCACTTTTAAGCGTGCAGTTATTACTCCATTGCTTAAAAAGCCCACACTCAAAATCAACATCCAGACGTACGAAGTAGCACAGGGTCTTATAAACCTACTAAACACACCATACAGGATCTTAAAAAGTACATAAAAAGTAAAGGTGGAGCGAAATGCACGTGAGGGGCGAAAGGGAAGAAGAATTTCAGATAAGTAAGAAGGCTTGCCAAATCGCAGAGTTTTGAAAGTTAATAGAGCTATTATAAATTTTATACGTTGATTAACAGGGAGCCAGTGAAGACTGCGAAGAAGAGAAAGAGAGCGAAATTGAAGTCGAGAGGACTTACAAACAACACGTGCAAGAGAATTTTGGACGTGCTGCAAATTGAGAGAAGAAGTAGGCAACCCATGTAATAATGAATTGCAGTAGTCGAGTTTTGAATGAACTATAGAATTAGCAAGGATAGTGGCTAAATTTATAGTAAGGGATGGACGTATTTGCCTAATCTGACGAATCTGAATGAAAGAAGCGCGACAAACAGAAGAGATATGGGATTTAAAGTCAAGGTTTTCATCAAATATGACTCCAAGGTTTTTGGCAGATCGAGAAGGTGAAAGAGCAAGATTCTGAAAATTAACACAGTTATTGGTAATTTTAATTCTTTGCAAAGGAGTGCCAATTAAAAGGTATTCAGTTTTGGAGGGATTAACAGCAAGACGGTTAGCGCAAAACCAGGAATAAACCTTGTCTAGAATGGATGAGAGATGAGCCAGTTTCTGATCGGAATCATGATTAGAAAAGGAAATATATAGTTGTGTGTCGTCTGCATAGAAATGAAAATTCATGGAAGACTGAGCAAGCAGGTAGCTAAGAGGAATGATATATAAATAGAAGAGCAATGGACCTAACACTGAACCTTGAGGAACACCGCGTAAAAGGGATAATTCAGAAGACCGATTTTGACCAATAACAACCGATTGTGTGCGACATGAGAGATATGATGTGAGAAGGGAAAAAGCAGAATTAGATATGCCAAAACAAGATTTAAGCCTATTTATTAGGATACCATGGTCAATTGTATCAAAGGCAGCAGAGAGATCTAGAAGAACCAAGGCAGAAACCTGTTTACTACTTATGGCCAAGCTGAGATCATTATGTATATGAAGAAGAGCGGTTTCAGTAGAATGGAGTTTTCTATAGGCAGATTGATAATGAGAGAGAGAAGGGAAAGAATCAAGATGAGTGCATAAACGGAAATTACCTTTTCAAGAAGTTTAGAGTTGAAGTTAAGATTGGAAATAGGACGGTAACTGGAAAGATCATCTTTTAGTAGCGAAGGCTTTTTTAGCAAAGTAGATACAACTGCTTGTTTGAAGGAGGTCGGGAAGATACCTTCTGAGAGTGAGAGGTTGATTAAGTAAGTAATAGGAGCAACTAAAACACCAATACAGGATTTCAGTAAGCGTGTAGGAATAACATCAAGGCAGCAAGATGAGTCGGTAGAGTGAAAAATAAAATTGCGTATTTCTTCCGGTTTAGCTGGTTCAAAACTAGAAAGTAGTGGTGGCTCAGGCATATTTACAGAAATGGAGTTGTCGGTGTCAATGGAGTTGGAGGGTATAGAGTGTATATATATATCAATCAATTAGCACAGCCTATAAGATATTATGACAATTAATCAATACATCTCTGAAATAGTCGTTTAATCAATCAATAATTATGTGTAGCCAGAATGCTGGCCCCAAGGGGATATCAGGCTATCTAATGGGACACATTTAACCACTGCATTAATAATAATAATAATAATAATAATAGATACTTAATGTAATCTTGCGGATGGTGATGTATATGATCTCGCCATGGATCGTGTTTGGTGGAGGAGGAAGGTTGTAAGAGACTACTCTAGTGTCCACAAAGAGACGCAATAGAGTTGATATATATCTCTTCATGGGATATCTCTTCATGGAATATCTCTTCATAGGATATCTCATGGGATATATCTTCATGGGATATCTCTTCATGGGATATCTCTTCATGGGATATCTCTTCATGTAATATATCTCCATGGGATATATCTTCATGGAACATATCTTCATGGTATATCTATTCATGGGATATCTCTTCATGGGATATCTCTTCATGGGATATCTCTTCATGGGATATCTCTTCATGGGATATCTCTTCATGGGATATCTCTTCATGTGATATCTCTTCATGAGATATCTCTTCATAGGATATCTCTTCATGGGATATATCTTCATGGGATATCTCTTCACGGGATATCTCTTCATGGAATATCTCTTCTTGGGTTCTCTCTTCTTGGGTTCTCTCTTCACACCGGTTATAAGCTCTTACCCTTATTCTTATGTCAAAAATCTCCACACCTGAATCTCTACATCCTCTAAAAACTTCAACCTAAATATAAATCTCTGATTTCTCTCTAAATCTCTGATTTCTCTCTAAATCTCTGATTTCTCTCTAAATCTCTGATTTCTCTCTAAATCTCAGATTTCTCTTTAAATCTCTATAATTTCTCAAGTTAAATTTAATGTATATATATTCAATCTATAATGGTTAGCCTAATGGCAGGTCCAAGGTACATCGTATTGCCTATTCAAAATCTTCTTACAGAAATTTTATATGTCAAGTTAAAGGTTTACATCAGAGCTTCACGCTCAGGGTCGTCTTGGACCCTAAGAGAGAGACAGGTGTAGGGGCTGAACGTATCTCAGAGCTCGGGGTCACCTTGGACCCTGTGATAGAGACAGTTGTAGGGGCTGAACGTATCTCAGGGCCCGGGGTCACCTTTGACTCTGTGAGAAAGGTGTAGGAGATGAACGTATCTCAGGGCTGGGGGTCACCTTGGACCCTGAGAGAGAAACAGGTGTAGGGGATGAACGTATCTCAGAGCTCGGGGTCACATTGGACCCTGTGATAGAGACAGTTGTAGGGGATGAACGTATCTCAGAGCTCGGGGTCACCTTGGACCCTGTGAGAAAGGTGTAGGGGATGAACGTATCTCAGGGCTGGGGGTCACATTGGACCCTGTGAGAGAGAGGCAGCTGTAGGAGCTGGACGTATCTCAGGGCTCGGGGTCACCTTGGACCCTGTGAGAGAGGCAGCTGGAGGGGCTGAACGTATCTCAGGGCTCGGGGTCACCTTGGACCCTGTGAGAGAGGCAGCTGTAGGGGCTGAACGTATCTCAGGGCTTCACGCCCGGGTCGAGGGCGATGAGTGTCGTGAATTATTTATCAACTTAGATGAGCGATTGTCCAACACAGATCCACAGCTTCCGCTAAGTAAATCTGTGTACATTCTCTTACAGAGAGCCTGCGCTCCTATGTTAAGCTCTGTTGCATTCTAAACTCTATAACCTTTGCAAGTCTATTATCTGTTCTATCAGTTATTTATCAGTCATCTATCAGTCATCTATCAGTCATCTGTCAGTCGTCTATCAGTCATCTGTCAGTTGTCTATCAGTCATCTTTCAGTCATCGGTCAGTTATCTTTCAGTCATTTATCAGTCATATATCAGTCATTTATCAGTTATCTATCAGTCATCAATCAGTCATCTAACAGACATTTATCAACACATTTTCATCAGTTCCAAGATGATTTTCCACTGCCTTCTTACTCATAAATTTGGTTTTTAGATATACAGGGCTGAATAATTCAATAAGAAGCGTTGCCATAGAAACCTAAACTCCAGTACCACTAATTTAATCTCTCAGTTCTAGCATGAGATGATAACATCACAATTAGAGTGCTACTGTCGTCCATGACAACCCTTCTTACATTGTATCACATTGTATTCACAACGCGCTAAGCACTTTACATCTCTAGTTGTCAGCTACTTTTCCTTTTGCAATTTCGGATTTTAAATTCACCGAGTGATCTTTCTTCACGACGGTTAAAAAGATAATTTTAAGAAAGATATTCTACCTTCTTCCTTCTAGAAACAGACTCGATCTGTAATCCTAATCCTTTAGTTTTTATTTCTTTCTTATTGCTAAACGTTTTTTGTTTATTTTTTAATTCTTATTCTTTATTTATTTAATTAATTCCAAGACTTTGCTGACGCTTACTGCTATTTATTGCTCTTTCTCACTCATTTCTTTTCTCACTCAGTCTCTCTCTCTCTCTCTCTCTCTCTCTCTCTCTCTCTCTCTCTCTCTCTCTCTCTCTCTCTTTAAATCTCTTGATTTCTTCATCACTCTATTCTCCCTCTTTTTTCTGCGCTTATTCCACTCTAATTCCCTTCTTTCTCTCCTTTCCTACCATTTTTCTACATTCTCTCTCTTTCTGACTCTTTCTCTCTCTATCTCTCTCTAACTTTCTCTCCCTCTCTCTCCTTTCTCTGCTCGTATTTTCCCTTCCTCTCTTTCTATCCTCACTTTCACTCCTATAATCCTCTCTAAGTTTTTTTCTGTACATTCTCTCTCTCTCTCTCTCTCTCTCTCTCTCTCTCTCTATCTATCTTTCTATATATAACTCTCTATCTGTATCTCCCCTCTCACTCTGCTTTCTCTCTCTCTCTCTATCTCTCTCTCGCTCTCTCTCACTATCTCTATATCTATCTCTCTTTCTCTCTATTTCTCTCTCTCTCTCTCTGTCTCTCTCCCTCTATTCTAAGCTATATTATTTAAGGCCGATATTCATTTTATTCATCGGCTGAAAGACTTTAATCAACGCGGCGCCCTGCCGGTATTTCCTGTCTAATAATTGATTCTGAAAATAGCTTTCCCGTGCCTTCCCGTGCTGGCCGGTAGATTTCTATTATATATTAGAGCGCATAGGAATCCGAAAACAAATGAAAATTTGAATAAAAATGTGAATAAAAATATAAAAATTTCCGAAAACAAATGAAAATTTGAATAAAAATGTGAATAAAAATATAAAAATTTCAATAAAAAATAATGAATCAAATATAATTTTTCTACATTCTCTCTCTTTCTCTCTCCTTCTCTCTCTCTCTCCTTCTCTCTCTCTCTCTCTCTCTCTCTCTTTCTCCGCCTCTCTCTCTCTTTTCTCATATCGTATTTATCTTCCTTTTTTCAATTTCCACTTTCACTAATATAACATATAGCGTCACGAATATCACATACAAAGCGTCACTAATATCATATACAAAGCGCCACTAATATCACATACAGAGCGTCACTAATATCATATACAAAGCGTCACTAATATCACATACAAAGCGCCACCAATATCACATACATAGCGTCACTAATATCATACGCAAAGCGCCACTAATATCACATACAAAGGGCCACTAATATCACATACAGAGCGTCACTAATATCACATACAAAGCGCCACTAATATCACATACAGAGCGTCACTAATATCATATACAAAGCGTCAGGTCTTTACGTATTTGTCAGATTACAATTGCTAGCGCGCAATAGAAAAAAAGTCGAGTCTTTGTGATGCTAGAAGAGACATAGAGAGTGTGAGAGAGAGAGAGAGAGAGAGAGACAGAGAGAGAGGAAGAGAGAGAGGGAGATATAGATATAGAGGGAGAGAGGGCGAGAGAGAGGCGATGAGAGAGAGAGAGAAAGATATAGAGGAAGAGAGAGAGAGAGAGAGAAGGTGTGAAGCCTATGAACATTCGTATGTCATGATTATATATCATATTACACCAGGAGGGATCTAACGCTCTCGATAAATTGTCTAGGGATTACACAGCTGATGCAGCTGACGCAACTGATACTTTGATGCTGCAGTAGCCATTGTTGTTGTTGTTGTTATAGTGCTCGATGTTGTCATTGATGACTGTAGCACTCTAATTGTTGTTATTATTATTATTATTGTTGTTGTTGATGATGATGATGATGATTCTTTAATTTTACTTTTAACCATCACTAATAATAATAAATAATGAAGGTTTAACGTCTGTTTCCTCATACAAGGATGAAGTCAGAGACTTCCCCATCAAATGTCATTATGAATCGATTCACACCAAACGATCTGAAAATTAATTAGTCAGACAGTCAATCAGTCAGTCAATCAGTCAGTCAATTAGTCAGTCTGACAAGCAGTCAGTCAGTCAGTGCAGTCAGTCATTTTGTCAGTAAATCAGGCAGTCAGCCATGTTGATGATAATGATGGTGATGATGATAATGATGAGGACAATGACGATGACGATGACGACGACGATGACGACGACGATGACGACGACGATGACGATGACGATGACGATGACGACGACGATGACGATGACGACGACGATGACGACGACGATGACGACGACGATGACGATGACGATGACGACGACGATGACGACGACGATTGCCGCAACAATTCACAATAGAGGCAGTCTATATTTCAGTAGATTAGCGACAGCTGGTGTTGCAGCTGCATTTAATTTTACAGCAGACATTTTAATATTCGTGAGGCAACCGATGAGATGAAATATTAACGCGAGATCTGCGCTAATTAATTAATTGACAGAAAAGCGTCGACGCTTTCGTGTTGACCAGTTATACAACAGGTGTGTGCGCGCTCTATCGTATTAACTTGTGCGCTTGTTAAATAAATTATTTTATTAAAATAGTGTTTTAAAAGCTTGATATGGAATAATTAATTTATTGTTTGTGGTACTTTATGCGTTATCGATATTTATATCTAACTTTTCTATATGTTTATGATACCTGCTTTTACCTACCTATCTGTCTATGATACCTATCTCTACCTATCTATCAGTCCTTCATACATACCTTTACATACCTTTCAGTCTATGATATGTACCTCTACCTACCTATCTGTCTATAATACCTACTTCTACCTACCTATCTGTCAATGATACCTACCTCTACCTACCCATGCACCTATGATACTTAAATATCTTTAACTAAACCTTGACCCACATTTCTCGCTTGAATTTCCATACGTTTTATTAAACTGTGCAGAGCTATTGTTTACCCTCTCTCGCTCTAAATTAATATAAATAAAATCTCTCTCTCTCTCTCTGTCTCTCTCTCTATTTATCCTATCTCAGCTCTTAGTGCCGTCTCATCGGGACTTGAACCCGCGACCTTTCGCTCGACTGGAGCTCTGATTATCTGGTTGTTTGTTCAGAGTTTAGCGATAGACTATGTGTTGACTGACCTACAAAACTGCGTCGTCGAGCTATTGGTGGATCCATTGAGTTTAGCTTTGAGTTCTTATCCGCTTAGCCCATAATCTGTACTCACTGAGCGCCTGTACTTAAGCACATCATTACTGCACTGCACTGCACTGAATTGTACTACACTGTACTGTACTGTACTGCACTGAACTGTACTGCACTGAACTGTACTGCACTGTTCTGTACTGCACTGAACTGTACTGCACTGCACTGTACTGTACTGTACTGTGCTGTACTGCACTGCACTACACTGTACTGTACTACACTGTAGTGTGTGTAGGAGGAGGTAGTAGAGATCACGATGAACAAGTGCCGCACTGTACTGTACTGTACTGCACTGCACTGTACTGCACTTCACTGCACTGTACTGTACACTGCACTGCACTGCACTACACTGCACTGCACTACGCTGCACTACACTACACTACACTACACTACACTACACTACACTACACTACACTACACTACACTACACTACACTACACTACACTACACTACACTACACTACACTACACTACACTACACTACACTACACTTCACTACACACTACACTGCACTGCACTACACTCCACTGAACTGTACTGCACTGAACTGTACTGTACTGCACTGTACTGTACTGCACTGCACTTCACTTCACTGCACTTCACTTCACTTCACTGCACTTCACTTCACTTCACTGCACTTCACTTCACTGCACTGCACTTCACTGCACTTCACTGCACTTCACTTCACTTCACTTCACTGCACTTCACTTCACTTCACTTCACTGCACTTCACTTCACTGCACTGCACTTCACGAGATGGCGCTGCAGCAAATGATGCTGGCCTGTAGGTTACGTGCAATGTCTCAATGAAAACAATGCATATCATCAGAGCGTCCAACACCACGGGTGTCCCATCCATCATACTGCCTGGCGCTCCCTCGTGTGCGCTTAACTGTCTCTCTGTGTCTGTGTGCTTGTGTGTGTGTGTGTGTGTGTGTCTGTGTCTCTTTGTATCATTGCGTGTCTGTGTGTATGTGTGTCTGTGTGTGTGTCTGTGTGTGTGCGCGTGTTTATTTTAGTACTATGCATGTATATACTCTCAAACATTCTCCATCCAGACTTCATTCTGTACAATGAAGGACACTGATCCCAAACCTCTTCACTGTAATTGCCGGGTGTTCTGTGTGCTTTTGAATTAATTTTGAATTTTAAATAAATAAATTTAAATTAATTGAAATGAGTAATTTAAGCTCTTTTATGTGGCTCAATAAGATGAGAGGAATAAGATTGGTGGGAATCATCTGATAAAGGGTTCCATTGTCGTTGGCCTTACATTTAATTATGTAGGTGTCTCTGTAAGAGAGAAATGATCTATTTATTTTGATCCGGGTTGATATTGTACATGCACAATTAACATGGAATCCGTGCGTTGGATCTGCTGTATGTGTGTGCTGTGTCTGTCAGTGCTCCAGTAACTAATAGAGTGAGAGAGAGAATGAGAGAAGAGAGATATAGAGAGAGAAAGAGAGAGAGAGAGAGAAAGAGAGTGAGAGAGTGAGACAGAAAGAGAGTGAGAGAGTGAGACAGAAAGAGAGTGAGAGAGAGAGAGGGGGGAGAGGGGGAGAGAGAGGGTAGTTTATTAGTTTATTGAAAAGCTAATGTAAAGCTAAGGTTAACGTCAGTTTCCTCACTCGAAAGCGATGTCAGTGACGGACGAGCCCAGGATTTGAAATCGCACATACTGATCCGCGGTCGAGTATCTTACCGACTTCGCCTCTGGCTGCAGCCAGTGGCGAAGTCGAGTGTTTAGTTTATTTATGCCGTCAACCTGCTGTCTAGCTGCGCCCTAATGAGAGAGAGAGAGAGAGAAAAAGAGAGATAGATAGAGAGAGAGAGAGAGAGTGAAAGAGAGAGAGAGAGGAGGGTTTCTCTATGATTTGAACCCGCTATCATGTGCTCTGACAGAGATTCTCTAGGCACTCGTTAACCCCTGAGCACAACCGATCGAATGCTTTCAGAAACCCTCGACAAAACTAATCAACGCGTTAATCACTCAAATAAAATATCAAAGTTGAATTGACGTCGATGTGGGAACTCCTACCTAACTCGTTCAATCTGTCGCTATAAAACACCACAATATTCGTTCAATATTTCTCTATTAATTGCATTGATGACGACATTGTGGGTCAATTCAATTCATTGCATGATCTTTAGAATATATCAATGGCTAAGCGCGTTTAACGGCATGACGTTGTAAATGGCTGTTCCAGAGGTCCCGAGATCAATTCCCGGTAGAGCTGATCAAAGAGTAAAATCTGAAACATCCACCTTTCAGACTTCCCAGTTTCATGATGTCCCTGACATCATCCCAGGATGACGAAACGGACGATAAACCTTTATGATTATTATTTTTCAGGGTACTTCGGTATACCTGACGTCTTGAAGAGAAGATCTTTTGGCTGCTGATGCTGAAGTTAAATCCACATTTAAAAATACTCTTTTCATTATGAGTAAATCAAGCTTTTAAAGTAAAATCACGGGTAACTAAAACTAGTTTGTTTGTCACAAAGGTGACAGTAAAACAAAAGGTACAAAATAACATTGAAAATTTAACAGTAAGAATTGATGCAGTTCACAGTAGATAAACTTCAAATTCAAATTGTGTAGAAATTTTACACAAAATTGTCTTTGGCTAATTTCATTTCTGCTAGGACACTCCAGTGATATAATAAAGAGATGTACTTTAAGCTGTATCGCTCGCTTGGTATCAACTCCCTTGATCAAAGCTCTCTGCCTACAAAACGTTTTCTAATTCTATTATCTTCTTTAAAGCTAATTACTTCAGTTTCCTCACTCGAAAGCGATGTCAGTGACGGGCGAACCCAGGATTTGAACCCCGCTCATACTGATCCGCGGTCGAGTATTTATAGACATCGCCATTGGCTCCAGCCTTTATGATAGTAATCTAATTTCATTGTAGTTTAGCCCCCTTAAAATGTGACGCTAAAGTCATATAAAGATGTAGATTAGACAGGATGATTCAATTACATCGGTGACGTGTCTGAAACATGGACCAGTTTTTATCAGGGGAGAGCGACACTTCAATTTTATTTAAGATAAAAGCGATCAATTGGTGAATTACTTTCTTTTCCAAGCACTTAAAGGAGGCTCGATCCTCGTTGATGTAAATGGAAAGCTGATGAAGTTCTATTGAACGCTGGAGCTGCAGCTTAGGTCTAGAGAGAGAGAGAGAGAGAGAGAGAGAGAGAGAGAGAAAAGACTAAGAGAGAGTGGTAGACATCTCGCAGAAGAGCTGTAGTAATACATAAAAACAGTCAGAGAGAGAGAGAGAGAGAGAGAGAGAGAGAGAGAGAGAGAGAGGAAGAGATAAAGAGAGAGAGACAGAGAGTAAGACAGAGACAGACAAACAAGCGGCGCAGCATGTTGCGTAGATCAGTCTTAATCAAGAGGTTTTAATATGCATCAGTGGCGCTACATTGCAGAGAGATTTAGTCATAAACATTTTTGTGCGGTCATCCATCATGTTCTCGAGCATATGAGCAGCTCTACATATGTAAGACATAATACAAAAAATAGAACAAAATTAACATAATAAAATTGACGTTACACTGTAGTTGACATTACATAAGAGGTATAGTGATTATGAAGGGAAAGGACAATAATATTATCAATTAGATTAGGATTTAGGGCTATTATTATATTAATTAGATTAGGTCTATTATTATATTAATTAGATTAGGTCTATTATTATATTAATTAGATTAGGTCTATTATTATATTAATTAGATTAGGTCTATTATTATATTAATTAGATTAGGTCTATTATTATATTAATTAGATTAGGTCTATTATTATATTAATTAGATTAGGTCTATTATTATATTAATTAGATTAGGTCTATTATTAATTAGATTAGGTCTATTATTATATTAATTAGATTAGGTCTATTATTATATTAATTAGATTAGGTCTATTATTAATTAGATTAGGTCTATTATTATATTAATTAGATTAGGTCTATTATTATATTAATTAGATTAGGTCTATTATTATATTAATTAGATTAGGACTTAAATTGGTTGTTTCAGTTTTATTTGTTTCGAACCGTTTTCATAACTAGTCTCATTTTAATGTTCAATTAGTGTTCGATTCACCTTAAATGAGAATCATTTTAATGTAAATAAATAATTTTACATGTTAACAACAATATACTGTAACACTGTTTTATTCTTTAGCTTTAATTAATCACTTAGAAGAAAAATCTTTTAGGATTAACAAAACGGACTAAGCAAAAGGTCACTTTAGAACATGATTTGTACAGAGATCAGCTTGTTTAATCTTCTTTCAAAGTAGTATGTGTTACGTGATGATCGAATGAGGCCTGCTATCTAGCTGACCACACTCTGCAAAAATATCACAGACTAAAGAAGCCTGGCATGTTAGGTATGTTAGATGATTTAAAGACCCACTCATATGTGGAAACGAAGAGAAAAGCGGAAAACAGAGTAGAGTGGAGGCGTTATAAACCATGGACCTGCCAGTAGGCAGTGCACTAAGAGAGAGAGAGAGAAAGAAACCTGCTTGTTGAAAGTGTTTACATGCAGTCACTAATGAAATGTAGAGGAAAATGTGTAGAATTTTATCTGCCTGTGGTCCTAGGAAATAAGAGAGTGCAATAAAGTCCCGTCACGACCTCTTAGCATTTCTCATGTGGTAGAAAAATTATGTGACAGTGTGATTCTTATGTGATAGAGAAATTATGTGACAGTGTAATTCTTATGTGATAGAGAAATTATGTGATAAATGTGATTCTTATGTGATAGAGAAATTATGTGATTTTCATGTGCTATTGAAAGTGTTTGAGCGCTGTCTATGTGTTACTACACACTGTCTATGTGTTAACAGACTGTTTATGTGTTAACAAACTGTCTATGTGTTAATACACACTGTCTATATGCTAACACATTGTCTATGTGCTAATACACTGTCTATGTGCTAACACACTGTCTATGTGCTAACACATTATCTATGTGATAACACACTGTCAATGTGTTAACACACCTAACATTTTTAGTTTGCATATTTTTTCAGTTAACACATTGACAGTGTGTTAACACACTGTCTATGTGTTAACACACTGTCACGACATCACGTGACACCGCAAGGTGGAGAGAAGTATTGGGGGCCGGTGGGCGCTGATGACGCCATTGGCTCGTCAGCTCAACGTGAAGTAGAATGATTAGAGCAGTGTGCGTGTGAGATAAAGAGAGAGAAGGAGAGAGAGATAGAGAGAGGGAAAGAGAGAGAGTGTGTGTGAGAGAGCGAGAGAGAAAGAGAGAGAGAGAGATAGAGATAATGAGATGATTTGTTAGGAAAAGGATGAAAGAATGCATGACAATGTTCTTACCTGTGAACTCCACGCCTCTATAATTACTCATTATAATTCTAATTCCATCAGTCGTCTTCAAAGAACCTCTGAAGAATAGCTGCTTCTAGACAACTGTGTTGTTGTTGTTGTTGTTGCTTCTTTGTGAATCTAGGGCGGCAATACAGTAATGCATCCGTCCATTATGATTTCGAAAATGAAGCATTTAATTAGCAGGTGCAGCTTATGGTCAGATCAGCATGACGTGCGAACAATTATATAGCCTATGTCCGCCTGTTTTATTTGCATTTTTTATTTTTAGTTTGCATATTTTTTCAGTTTGTCATTTTTTGGATGCATGATGGGTGGTCAACTAGTTAGGCTTTTTATAACCTCTTTGAAGACCAGTGTGTGTTTGATTGATTTATTAACTTAATAACGGTAAGAATGTTCATATATTTGTGAAAGCTATCGGTTGATGCGAAAGCTATCGGTTGATTGGGTAAACGAGATAGTTTTCTCAGGGAATGACACCCCTGCCCTGTAAATGTCAGTCAAAGCTGAGGAAGGCATAGGCGCCCACCTCGTCAAAAAGCATATCCCGAAGAAGATAATGATATATAACGACAAAGTGGAGGCGCTATATACCATGGACCTGCCAGTAGGCAGTGCACTAAGAGAGAAAGAGATCGGTTGATGAAAGACGCTTTATTGATTGATTGATTCATAAACATATTAACCTAATAACGTTACGACAGAATATATATATTTCTAAAAGCTATTTATTTCTTTGGTGTTTTCATTTATTTCAGAAGTTCCGCTGTCAACCTTGTTACAGAGATCAGACTTAGGTCGTAACAACTTATTCAAAAGGTTTGAACGATTTTAATCAATTATTTTCATATTACTTCTCTCGTTCGTTCAAAATTTAAACGAATGGAATTCTCAAATAGGGGATTGGCTGATGGTGTGGTGTAGGACAGAGAGGATTTGAGACAATCTATTTGTATCCCGACACTGGTTGGACTGGGATTCAAGGGAGGATGATGATGATGATTTACATATAATTTTCTCTCGCACAAATATACACATTATCTACAAATTAACAGTTAAACTTTTAAAAGTTCCTTTCCATGTTTTCTCAACATCATTTCAGTACAACATTTAAAGAACTCACTGAAGTAGTTACTTGGTACTGATACCAGTTAGTCTCCTCTTAATAACGCGTTCAGCTTCAGGCTGTTCCGTTCTCTGCATTTTGAGTTCACCAATGCGAATTCATGTTCACAAAAATATAAGAGTAAAGTAATACACTAATTCTAGTGCAATGTATCGTAGAAAGAAGATAAAGGTAAATTTGTTTTTACCTTTTATCTACAATACATTTGTAGATAAAAGATAAGACAATGTAAGACATATGTAATGTAGATAAAAGAGAAAGACAAATGTATTACAGATAGCAGATAAATACAATTGTATTGTAGACAGAAGGTAAAAACAAATGTATTGTAGATAGAAGGTAAAAACAAATATATTGTAGATAGAAAGTAAAACAAATGTATTGTAGATAGAAGATAAAAACAAATGTATTGTAGATAGAAGGTAAAACAAATGTATTGTAGATAGAAGGTAAAAGCAAATGTATTGTAGATAAAAGATAAAAACAAATGTATTGTAGATAGAAGATGAAGACGAATGTATTGTAGATAAAAACAACTGTATTGTAGATAAAAACAAATGTATTGTAGATATAATAGGACACGACTTAGTTTATCTCTTGAAGTAAAGTTTTTCTGCGCATACGCTGTAGACTTTGAACAGCTCCTATCTCCTATGCAACTTAATGCACATCCTTCGCAGGATTAATTAAAAGCCGCCGAGCAGACGAAATAAAGGTATCTTTTTAGAAGAGAATTTGTTGAACAAGCGTGGGTGAGAGAGATGCGGGGACGTGCCAACCTGAAGGAAACGAAAATACTTTTAATTAAAATAGCGCTGAATGGACAGTAAAGGTCGAGTAGCCTGGTGGTATAAAGCCACAATCGGTGTAGCGACTAGAACTATAGCTAATATTATATAGTTCACTAAACTGGCTTTACATCACAGGTCGTGCAATGTGACTACATACATATCTATATCCAATCAATCGCCGGTATATTAATACGGTATAGTATTAACAATTTAGTATTATCTACCTAGTTTTGATACTCTCTCCTTTCTAATTACAGGTTAAAGTTTAGAATGTGTTTGCTGGATAATACTAATATGCTAGTTAAGTGTTTTGATGTTCTGAGCTTATTGTAGGTTTATATGCCTAATTCTAGAGCTCAATTTATGCGCAACCTATTTGTGTTTCTGGTTCTTGTTGAATTTTTGTATGTGTAAGATTCATGAACGGGTTATTGCGCCTAAAAGCAATAGATAAATCATCATCATCATCATTATCATCATCATCATCTTCCCTTAAATCCCAGATTAACTAGGGTCAGGATACGAATAGACTTCATACTTTCAAAGCAATAGATAAATATACGAACTAAAAAATACCAGGACTGTTCTACAGCTCTGAACTATGAAGAGACAGGACCTGTCTACTTCAGTGACTAAATTGGGGAGGGTGACCCAGTGGAGCTGGGCATCCCTAGCTCTCATTTTTTCTAAGTTGTGTCGATCCCTCTCTAGGGGCCCATATTAGGTGCTAGGAGATCAACAAATACATAACAGCGGGACCGAAAAATTCTGACCGTTTCCCTAGTTCTCAATATCCACTGTAATCACTAGCCTCTAATCCCTAATCACTCTGTCTCTAATCTCTAATCACTGGTCTCTAATCTCTAATCACTGGTCACTGGTCTCTAATCTCTAATCACTGACCTCTAATCTCTAATCACTGGTCTCTAATCTCTAATCACTGGTCTCTAATCTCTAATCACTGGTCTCTAATCTCTAATCACTGGTCTCTAATCTCTAATCACTGGTCTGCACTGTGCTCTCTCAGATAGCAGGTTCCAGACCGTCGATTCTACAGGTTGATATGCCGCTACTTTCAGATAACTCCCGCATTACACACTCTGTTGATTAAGCTTCTGCCATTACACATTCAATATCGATACACAAGAAAGGTCATAATTTGCTATAAGCGCATCTCAGATTGTCTTAATAGCGTAATGGTTAGAGCGTCAGGTAACGTCCTCAAGCTTTAAATGACAGATCCTTTATGTGTATTGAACTCTCGCGGGTTCGAATCCCGGCTGCGCTGATCTGAGAGTAAAATCTCGGACATTCACTGGACTGGCTACACGGAAAATAGTCTAAACTACATAACGGTTTAAACATGTTGTACTGAAAGTGCTAGATATCAACGTAGTTGATCGTTTCACTGTAGTGCGTGTTTACTATTTAGATCAGTGCACTGTAGACTGTGGAGACATTGTGTGTGTGTCGCATACGTCTCGAGCAGGTGTTTTCTCTGCAGCTGATCTGAGCTGAGATTTAGAGGCATTTCCGGTTCCACTAAAAGGCGTTTAAATTAAGTAGAGTGCGTAGAGCCTTAGATCTACTGCAGTCATCAGACAGCGGCTAGAAATACACACCGAGAGAGAGAGAGAGAGAGAGAGAGAGAGAGACTGAGAAAGAAATAGAGAGAGTGAGCGAGAGAGCGGGAGAGAGAGAGAAATATAGAGAGATAGAGAGAGACAGACAGAAAGAGAAATAGAGAGAGAGGGAGAAAGAGATAATAATAATAAAGGTTTAACGTCCGTTTCCTCATACAAGGATGATGTCAGGGACGTCCCCCCCATCACATAGACAGAGAAAGAGAGAGACAGAGAGAGAGAGAGAGACCGAGAGAAATATAGAGCGAGAGAGAGGAAGAGACAGAGAGACAGAGAGAGAGAGAGAGAGAGAAAGAGAGAGAAAAATTAAGAGAGAGACAGAGACAGAGAGAGAGAGAGAGAGAAATAGATAGAGAGCGAGAGAGAGCAAGAGAAAAGAGATGAAGCAGATATACCAAGAGAATTAGATGCAGAGAGAGAGAGAGAGAGAGCGAAAGAGAGAGAGAGAGAGAGAAAGAGAGAGAGAGAGAGAGATAGAGAGAGAACATAGTAAAGATCTATATCAATCATGAGTAAGATAGCAGACTGTAGGCCTATATTAATTGTCATATTACATTGTATAGATCATCCTGAACACAGTGCTAGGAGATTTTACATCTTCTTTTAATACCCGACATAGTTTCATCTTTGTGGTGTTTATCGTAAAATATTTTACCTAAGTTAAATTCAAACTGCTCAAAACCGCCTCAATTCAAGTTAATCAAATTTAAATCTTACCAGTAATCTACTTATTGTAGTATCACTTTGATCTTTTTACTTGATTTCCCACAGAGCTTTCGAAACATCCATTTAGCTGATTGATTACGAGATTGAGCAAAATCTTTCTTTGTATATTAATCAATCAATTTATCTAAAAGGTAATTTTATAATTCTTGATTGTTTCATTGACTGACTTAGTTATTAATTTAGTTATTAATTGATTAATTGATTGATTGATTGATTGATGGGTTGGTTGTTTGATTTATTGATTGATCGAGTGATCAATTAATTTATTGATTGATTGATTGACAGTGTTCATTGATTGACAGTGTTGATTGATTGATTGATCGACAGTGTTGATTGATTGATTGACAGAACTAATGCAGCCACTAAGCCCGCTACCTGTACGTGCACGTGTGAGACTAAGCCGATAGACCCAGGCAGCGCCGCCTACAAGAGAATGCTTCTGAGCCGCAGCGAGAGAGCGAGAAGCCCTGATGACGGGCTGTACAGGGGCTACGATAGTTCAGATGAGATACACCCCATCAAGAAGAATAAGAAAGTGTTAGTAGAAGCTTCACTCATCTGTCCATGCGATGATTTAATTTATGTTATGATTACTTAGTCTGTAATGATTTATATTCTGATTTACATTCTGTAACGATTTAGATTATCTAATGATTTCCATTCTGTTATGATTCACATTCTGTAACGATTTAGATTATCTAATGATTTCCATTCTGTTATGATTCACATTCTGTAATGATTTAAATTCTCTAATGATTTAAATTCTGTTATGATTTACATGTTCTAATGATTTATATTCGGATTTGCATTCCGTAATGTTTTAAGTTATCTAATGATTTACATTCTCTGATGGCTTACATTCTCTGATGGCTTACATTCTCTGATGGCTTACATTCTCTGATGGCTTACATTCTCTGCAATGCCACAACATTTGCCGCTAATTAGAAAACAATTATTATTCATCTTAAAACGGTTAACATAGGCGGGAATCAAAAATAGAAAATTAAGATATGGATCATACATTAAGAACTTGCTAGTATTTTCAGTGGGAACTGTACTTTTTAGCGTTACTTTCCCTTGCTTTCTTCGTATGGCGTACTGTGCCAAATCGTTGTCATCGTAGAATATCAATGCAGGAGGGTATAGTAGGGGAGGAAATCTTTTAAATATAAGTAGAAAAGAATCATAGGTTGATATGTCTAGAAGAATAGTAACATCACTGGACGTGAATAGAGAGCTGAATATCATCATGAGCATAGTGCTAGAGGTCATCATAAATATAGTGCTAGATATCATCATGAACATAGTGCTAGATATCATCATGAACATAGTGCTAGATATCATCATGAACATAGTGCTAGAGATCATCATGAACATAGTGCTAGAGATCATCATGAGCATAGTGCTAGATATCATCATGAACATAGTGCTAGATATCATCATGAACATAGTGCTAGAGGTCATCATAAATATAGTGCTAGATATCATCATGAACATAGTGCTAGAGGTCATCATGAACATAGTGCTAGATATCATCATGAACATAGTGCTAGAGGTCATCATAAATATAGTGCTAGAGATCATCATGAGCATAGTGCTAGAGGTCATCATAAATATAGTGCTAGATATCATCATGAACATAGTGCTAGATATCATCATGAACATAGTGCTAGATATCATCATGAACATAGTGCTAGATATCATCATGAACATAGTGCTAGATATCATCATGAACATAGTGCTAGAGATCATCATGAGCATAGTGCTAGATCATCATAAATATAGTGCTAGATATCATCATGAACATAGTGCTAGATATCATCATGAACATAGTGCTAGAGGTCATCATAAACATAACATAGTGCTAGATATCATCATGAACATAGTCTAGAGGTCATCATGACATAGTGCATCATATCATCTAGATAGAACATAGCTAGATATCATCATGACATAGTGCTAGAGATCATCTGAACATAGAGCTAATATCATCATGAACGAGCGATCTCCGGAACGAGGGCTAGATATCTCATACATAGTGCTAGGGATCATCATGAACTATGCAGACATCATCATGAGCAAGTGCTAGAGGTCGCAGAACATAAGATCATCATTGAACATGCGTTCTAGATATCATCATGAACATAGGTGCGAAGATATCATCCAGTGACATATTGCTAGAGATCTCATACCTATGCTAGATATCATCATAATATATGCTAGATATCATCATGACATAGTGCTGAGATATCACATGGAGCATAGTGCTAGATATCATCATGCACAAGTTCTTAGAAGCATTCGATGACATAGTGCTAGAGTTCATCATGATCAATAATGAGTGCTAACATCATCATGAACATAGTGCTAGATATCATCATGAACATAGTGCTAGATATCATCATGAACATAGTGCTAGATATCATCATGAACATAGTGCTAGATATCATCATGAACATAGTGCTAGATATCATCATGAACATAGTGATAGAGATCATCATGAACATAGTGCTAGAGATCATCATGAACATAGAGATCATCATGAACATAGTGCTAGATATCATCATGAACATAGTGCTAGATATCATCATGAACATAGTGCTAGAGATCATCATGAACATAGAGATCATCATGAACATAGTGCTAGATATCATCATAAACATAGTGCTAGATATCATCATGAACATAGTGCTAGAGGTCATCATGAACATAGTGCTAGATATCATCATAGCATAGTGCTATATAGCATCATGACATAGTTGCTCGATATCATCATGAACATCGTGCTAGAGATCATCATGACCGATTTCAGAGTTATGCATAACAATTATAGTGCTATAGATCATCGCATGAACCTAGTGCTAATATCAATCTTGAACATATTGCTAGAGATCGTCATGAGCATAGGGCGAGATCATCTCATAAATAGTAGTGCTATATATCATCATGAACATAGTGGCTAGATATCAATCAATGAACTAGTGCTAGAGGTCATCATAAATATAGTGCTAGATATCATCATGAACATAGTGCTAGATATCATCATGAACATAGTGCTAGAGATCATCATGAGCATAGTGCTAGATATCATCATAAATATAGTGCTAGATATCATCATGAACATAGTGCTAGATATCATCATGAACATAGTGCTAGATATCATCATGAACATAGTGCTAGATATCATCATGAACATAGTGCTAGATATCATCATGAACATAGTGCTAGATATCATCATGAACATAGTGCTAGATATCATCATGAACATAGTGCTAGATATCATCATGAACATAGTGCTAGATATCATCATGAACATAGTGCTAGATATCATCATGAACATAGTGCTAGATATCATCATGAACATAGTGCTAGATATCATCATGAACATAGTGCTAGATATCATCATGAACATAGTGCTAGATATCATCATGAACATAGTGCTAGATATCATCATGAACATAGTGCTAGATATCATCATGAACATAGTGCTAGATATCATCATGAACATAGTGCTAGATATCATCATGAACATAGTGCTAGATATCATCATGAACATAGTGCTAGATATCATCATGAACATAGTGCTAGATATCATCAATGACTGAGATCTCATGAACATAGTGCTAATATCATCATTACATAGTGCAGATATCATCATGAACCTAGTAGCAGATATCATCCTTACATAGTGCTTAGGGGATCATCAAGCATAGTGCTAGACCAATGTTTTTTTCATGAACATAGTGCTAGATATCATCATAAACATAGTGCTAGATATCATCATGAACATAGTGCTAGAGGTCATCATGAACATAGTGCTAGATATCATCATGAACATAGTGCTAGAGGTCATCATAAATATAGTGCTAGATATCATCATGAACATAGTGCTAGAGATCATCATGAGCATAGTGCTAGATATCATCATGAACATAGAGATCATCATGAACATAGAGCTAGATATCATCATGAACATAGAGATCATCATGAACATAGTGCTAGATATCATCATGAACATAGTGCTAGAGATCATCATGAACATAGTGCTAGATATCATCATGAGCATAGTGCTAGAGGTCGTCATGAACATAGAGATCATCATGAACATAGTGCTAGATATCATCATGACATAGTAGATCATCATGAACATAGTGCTAGTATCATCAGGACATAGGTGCTATAGATCAGCATGAAGCATAGGCTAGATATCCGTCAGAGCAATAGTGCTAGATGTCCTTCTAAATTAGTGCTAATATCCGAGCAGAACATAGTGCTAGATATCTCAGGAACATAGTGCTAGATATCATCATGACATAGTTCTAGAGATCATCATATCATATGCTAGATTCACATAAAATAGTGCTAGATATCATCATGAAATAGTGCTAGATATCATCGGAGCATAGGCTAGATATCCACAGAACATCGTGCTAGATATCATCTGAAAATGTGCTCGGGATCATCATCGGCATGTGCTAGATATCATCATAATATATTTCGATATGCATCATGCACATGTGCTATAAAAAAAATATCATCATGAACATAGTGCTGATATCATCCTGAAACATCGTGCTAGAGATCAATCATGAGCATGTGCGAGATAGCATCATGAACATAGTGCTATATATCACATGACATATGCTATAGATCATCATGAGCATAGTGCTAGGGTCATCTAAATCTATTCTATTCCAATCAGGACCTAGTGCCGATACATCATGAACAGTGCTGAGCTCATCATGAGCATAGTGCAGATATCCCTACATATATGCTATATAATCACATGAACATAGTGCTAGATAGCATCATGAACAAGTGCTAGCGGTCAGCATAAACAATAGTGCTAAGATATCATCATAACCATAGTGGCTAGAGGTCACCTTGACTAGTGCTAGAGATCATCATGAACATAGTGCTAGATATCATCATGAGCATAGTGCTAGAGGTCGTCATGAACATAGAGATCATCATGAACATAGTGCTAGATATCATCATGAACATAGTGCTAGATATCATCATGAACATAGTGCTAGAGATCATCATGAACATAGAGATCATCATGAACATAGTGCTAGATATCATCATGAACATAGTGCTAGATATCATCATGAACATAGTGCTAGATATCATCATGAACATAGTGCTAGATATCATCATGAACATAGTGCTAGAGATCATCATGAGCATAGTGCTAGATATCATCATAAATATAGTGCTAGATATCATCATGAACATAGTGCTAGATATCATCATGAACATAGTGCTAGATATCATCATGAACATAGTGCTAGATATCATCATGAACATAGTGCTAGATATCATCATGAACATAGTGATAGAGATCATCATGAACATAGTGATGGATATCATCATGAACATAGTGCTAGATATCATCATGAACATAGTGATAGAGATCATCATGAACATAGTGCTAGATATCATCATGAACATAGAGATCATCATGAACATAGTGCTAGATATCATCATGAACATAGTGCTAGAGATCATCATGAACATAGAGATCATCATGAACATAGTGCTAGATATCATCATAAACATAGTGCTAGATATCATCATGAACATAGTGCTAGAGGTCATCATGAACATAGTGCTAGATATCATCATGAACATAGTGCTAGAGGTCATCATAAATATAGTGCTAGATATCTCATGAACTAGCTATGAGATCCTCATGAGCATAGTGCTAATATCATCTAAATATAGTGCTCGATATCATCAGGAACATAGTGCTAGATATCAGATCATTAACATATGCGAGAGGTCATCATAAATATGTGCTAGATATCATCATGAACATAGTGCTAGATATCATCATGAACATAGTGCTAGATATCATCATGAACATAGTGATAGAGATCATCATGAACATAGTGATAGATATCATCATGAACATAGTGCTAGATATCATCATGAACATAGTGATAGAGATCATCATGAACATAGTGCTAGAGATCATCATGAACATAGAGATCATCATGAACATAGTGCTAGATATCATCATGAACATAGTGCTAGATATCATCATGAACATAGTGCTAGATATCATCATGAACATAGTGCTAGATATCATCATGAACATAGTGCTAGATATCATCATGAACATAGTGCTAGATATCATCATGAACATAGTGATAGAGATCATCATGAACATAGTGCTAGAGATCATCATGAACATAGAGATCATCATAAACATAGTGCTAGATATCATCATGAACATAGTGATGGATATCATCATGAACATAGTGCTAGATATCATCATGAAGTAGCTATTTTTGGACTGGACGGTAGCGTGAGTGGAGCTGATGAATTATGAGCTGATTGAATTAGATCATTTGTCGCTAGAGGCGCATCGACATCATCATCATCACCAACAACATCGTCCTTATCACCATAGTCGTCAAAATCATCATCATTGTCAACATCATTGTCATCATCGCTATATATAGCGCTCGGAAAACAACAACACTGCATCATCAACATCATCCTCAACATTATCATCATCAACATCATCCTCAACATTATCGTTATCATCATGATCATCATCATCATCATCACCATCATCATCACCATCATCACCATCATCATCACCATCATGTAGAGGCCTAATTATTTCCAATCATTATTTACTGAATTTGTTGACTGATTGATAGTTGAATCAAGTGTTTGTTTAATTGAATCATTCGGTACATAAATTGACCAATTTATCGATAGACGAAGAGGTGGATAGATAGATAGATTGATTGATTTGATTTGATTGATTGATTGAGTGATTTGATTGATTGATTAATTGAATAATGGATTAATTGATTGATTGATTGATCGATTGATTGATTGATTGAGTGAGTGATTAAATGATTGATTGATTTATTAATTGAATAATGGATTAATTGATTGATTGCTTGACTGATTGATTATTTGATTGATTGATTGATTGATTACTTGAAGAATATATTAATCGATGTACTGAAGAATTGATTACTTAATTGATTTATTGCTTGATAAATTGATTGATTGATTAATCGACAGGCACCACGAGACACCAGCAACCTGTACCTGTACCTGTGAAACACACCCAGCCGATGACGTTCCATTGATCGCCTCTAACAAGGGTTCGAATCCTAAGCCTGTCGCTGACAGTCATCACAAGCAGGATCAGGACTCGATATTCTGGAACGACGGGGAGGACTACTGGGGTGGAGGGGGGGTGGATCAGCACGGGTGGGGGGACAAGCCCCAGTCAGCTGCTCTCACGTCCGGTGGTGGGGATCAGCATCACGAGCAGGGGGAGACCAAGTGAGTGATGATGAT
>CAJHZI010000034.1:0-22659 GCA_905160935.1 Enchytraeus crypticus
AGGCGGGAGTAGGATTACCTATTAGGAGTAAAAAATACGGGAAGACCAATAGTAAAAGGATAGGGAAGGATAAGTCTAAAAAAAGGTAAAGGGACGTTTTAATAGGGTAAAGAAAATAAAGTTCGTCGCAGTTAAAACAACCAATCAATTAATTATATACTACAAGTTTGTAAAACTAGGAAGCAGGGTAGAAAATCCAACCGTGATTGCCCAAGATAACGCAGACGCTTCCACTACTGGTTCGGGTCACCACATCACTTCGCCCCGAGAACCACAGATATTACGGGATAGGATCTACCAAAAGGGAGCATGGAAGAAAATCAACCATCATCGTCTAAATACATAGAAGACGTGGAGTATGCTTCTACTCCCGACTCGGTCCAGCGTCGACGCTGTGCACCGGGTTCCCGAGAACCCAATTACGAAGTAGACAAGGGGGGTTGGACCTTGGCCTACTTAGTCGGTAACGAACAAGAAAGGCCTATCGAGACGGATGATACGAGGAAAGAAGTATCATTTGAAGACGCAGCACCTCGGATTCCTCCTGACAAGCGGTACCCTTAATAAAGCATTCGACGAAAAAGCTGCCGTCTCGAAGTACTGCCGACCGTCGAGCGGGTCCAGAATAAGACAACCGCTCGAGGACGAACAGGCAGCAAGGCTGTTCGCGACAAACACATGACTTACCTTTGAAAAAAAGGAAAATAAACTCTACTTGTCATTTTCAAACTGCAAAATGAATCTAGAGTTGTCTTGGCATGTTGTATTTTACACCTAATAAAAGTGTTGGTAGGTTTTAGCTTTGATACGGTACGAGCTATGCTGAATTCTCGTATATTGAATCTCGAAATTTAAAATTACAATTTCGATCAATTCTACTATAATCCATAAAGCCCCCCTTGATCCGCTTAGAGATTACCACATTATCACTTGATAAGAAAAAAATAGCAAAATATTATATTATATGCTCTATCATACAATAAAGACTAAATGTATGAATATTCATATGTTAACAAATTTTAGCAGAATTATTAGTCACTTGAACTTAGATAAACGCTTTATTTAGTGTATCATATATGAGGAAGCATTATATTAATAATGATGGTAAACACATATTTTAATTGCTTAACATACAATATAATACCGTTGCTCATAGTACAATGTATCGACTAAATTGTACGAAACGGAATACACGGAGTAATAGAGAGAATACTCACTATATCATATACTGTACAATTTCTATACAGCATTTTCCAAAGTAAGAAATCAACCGGTTTAAGGATTTCTGTTTACAGATATAGAGCACTACAGCGCTAAATAGATGACTCTGCACCCTAACGATGTTTAAAGAATGAAAATTCCATAGAGAGAATTGGAGAAGGTGTATTCGCATACCGACTCCAGTTAAACTGGGGTGCAAGGGAATGTGAAGATGATAATGATAGATTTAAGAGAAACGAGAAAATTTCTTTACTCACATCAACACCAGCAAACGTGTATTGTTCATGACGACAGACGGAGCGGCACTTTTCCAGGGTCATATCATCACTCTTCAACACGAAGGTCGGCAGAACTCGAACAAGTTCGTTGTCGAAGCATCCAATCGTTATATTGGGTTCAACAGTTGCTGCAACAAAAGTTGACAGTAAATCGTAACATTCTTTGAAGAAGAAACAAACTTTTAAATATTACGCGACAGTGAAGCGTTAGAAATTACAAATTTCTCAGAAACAAATGACAGCAAGTATTCAAAATTCTTACTAGTTGAAGGCGTAGTCGCTGACGACATGGAAATGCTTGCAGAAGTCCAGCCAGTAGTATGGGTCGTGTGAATAGAACTAGTAGACTGAGACCCAGTAGAAATCGTCGTTAATGTGATGGCAGAACCAGTAGTAGCAGTTCCAGTTGTGGTTGGCGAACCGGTTGTAGGTGAACCCGTTCCGCTCGTAGTATGTAAAATGGTTGTAGGTGAAACAGTTTCTATTGTTGTCGTTGAACCAGGTGTGGATGAAACAACAGAACTTGTACCTGGAGTACTAGTTACAGTAGTGGAAATTTCTGGAGTAGATTCCGTAATTGGAGTAACTGTGGAACTGATGATAGGCGTACCAGTAACACCTGTAGTTGGTACTCCACTTGTAGGTGAAACAGTTTCCCTTGTTGTTGTTGAACCAGGTGTGGATGAAAAAACAGAACTTGTACCTGGAGTACTAGTTACAGTAGTGGAAATTTCTGGAGTAGATTCCGTAATTGGAGTAACTGTAGAACTGATGATAGGTGTACCAGTAACACCTGTAGTTGGTACTCCAGTTGTGGGTGAAACAGTTTCCCTTGTTGTTGTTGAACCAGGTGTAGATGAAACAACAGAACTTGTACCTGGAGTACTAGTTACAGTAGTGGAAATTTCTGGGGTAGATTTCGTAATTGGAGTAACAGTGGAACTGATGATAGGTGTACCAGTAACACCTGTAGTTGGTACTCCAGTTGTAGGTGAAACAGTTTCCCTTGTTGTCGTTGAACCAGGTGTGGATGAAACAACAGATTGTACCTGGATTACTAGTTTACAGTAGTGGAATTTCTCTGGAGTAGAATTCCGTAATTGGAGTAAACTGTAGCACTATGATAGGTGTACCATAACACCTGTAGGTGGTACTCCAGTTGTAGGTTAAACGGTTTCCCTTGTAGTCGTTGAACCATGTGTGGATGAAACAACAGACTTTTACCTGGGTAACTATTTGCAGTAGTGGAAATTCTGGAGTAGATTTCCGTATTGTATAACGGTGGAACTGATGCTTAGTGTACCAGTACCACCTGTAGTGGACTCCAGTTGTAGGTGAAACAGTTTCCCTTGTTTTGTGGTGAACCAGGTGTGGTAAACAACAGAACTTGTACCTTGAGTAACTAGTTACAGTAGTCAATTTCTGTAGTAGATTCCGTAATTGGAGTAACGTGGAACGATGATAGGTGTACCTAACACCTGTAGTTTGGTACTCCAGTTGTAGGTGAAAAGTTCCCTTGTTTGGCGTTTGACCAGGTGTGGATGGAACAAACAGAACTTGTACCGAGTACAGTTTACAGTAGTCGAAAATTTCTGGAGTCGATTCCGTAATTGAGTAACTGTGAACTGATGATAAGTGTACCAGTAAACACCTTTAGTGGTACTCCATTGTAGGGAAACGGTTTTCCCTTGTAGTCGTTTTGAACCGTGTGATGAAACAACAGAACTTGTACCTGGAGTCCTAGTTGCAGTGTGGACATTTCTGGAGTATAGTCCGAATTGGAGTAACGGTGGACGATGAATATGTGTAACCAGTACCCTTAGTTGTACGCCATTTGTAGTAAACAGTTTCCCTTGTTGTCGTTTGAAAGAACCAGTTGTGGATGGAAACCACGAACTTGGTACCTGGAGTACTAGTTAAGTAGTCCCGAAATTTCTTGAGTAATTTTCCGTACTTGGTACTGTGGAACTGATGATAGGTGTACCAGTAACACCTGTAGTTGGTACTCCAGTTGTAGGTGAAACAGTTTCGCTTGTTGTCGTTGAACCAGGTGTGGATGAAACAACAGAACTTGTACCTGGAGTACTAGTTACAGTAGTGGAAATTTCGGGAGTAGATTCCGTAATTGGAGTAACTGTGGAACTGATGATAGGTGTACCAGTAACACCTGTAGTTGGTACTCCAGTTGTAGGTGAAACAGTTTGCCTTGTTGTCGTTGAACCAGGTGTGGATGAAACAACAGAACTTGTACCTGGAGTACTAGTTACAGTAGTGGAAATTTCTGGAGTAGATTCCGTAATTGGAGTAACTGTGGAACTGATGATAGGTGTACCAGTAACACCTGTAGTTGGTACTCCAGTTGTAGGTGAAACAGTTTCCCTTGTTGTCGTTAAACCAGGTGTAGATGAAACAACAGAACTTGTACCTGGAGTACTAGTTACAGTAGTCGAAATTTCTGGAGTAGATTCCGTAATTGGAGTAACTGTGGAACTGATGATAGGCGTACCAGTAACATCTGTAGTTGGTACTCCAGTTGTAGGTGAAACAGTTTCCCTTGTTGTCGTTGAACCAGGTGTGGATGAAACAACAGAACTTGTACCTGGAGTACTAGTTGCAGTAGTGGAAACTTCTGGTGTAGATTCCGTAATTGGAGTAACTGTGGAACTGATGATAGGTGTACCAGTAACACCTGTAGTTGGTATTCCAGTTGTAGGTGAAACAGTTTCTCTGGTTGTAGCCGAACCAGATGTGGATGAAACTGTTGAACTAGTCGTTGTGGATACAGTTCCACTAGAGGACACCGGTAGAGTGGAACCGCTGGTTGGAGAAATTGTGGAACTGGTGGCAGGTGAGCCAGTTTCTCGTGTTGTAGTCGATGAAATAGTAGATATTCTCGTAGTTGGTGCAGTGGATGACGTGGTAGTGGTTCTATTGGTATCTCTACATTCTCCGCTAGACAGGAAACATCCATTTAGGCACGTTGGATCGCCACTTTGGTCGCAATTGCTCCGATATCCCACCGGACAGACTACAAAATTGTAACAATCATTTACTTAGGTACAAATTGTTTGCTTTTTGCAAATGCGCCTTGACTCCCCAGAAAGTAAATTGTTTATTATTTATACTAGTTTGTGAATAATTTAGGTACACTAGCACATTTATATTGCTACTTAGTCTAAATATTAATAATGATAACCTAGGGAAGATATTGACTATTGTTATTACTTATATTTACTCTTATTTTAATTATGAACATTTAAAATAGATTTAGTACAGTTCTTTAGAATTTAATGCAATTTCTAGAGGGAAATTTAAAAATAAACTTAATTAGAAATTTTACCACGCTGGGTCTACTTTAACATTATACCAAAATTCTATAAGCTGTAACATTTATTTTACAAAAAAAAAAAAAAAGAGAGCTAAGCGCCTCATAAAAAGGTTTAACTTCTATACTGACTAAAATTTTTTAATCACATTGTAACCATGTTATACCTACCCTTCCAATGCAAATTTTTTAGTGACTATCAAATAGCATACAGTATTATTCTAATGCACTTTTTTTAAATATAAGTGAATAATATCATGTACGAGAACACGAAGTATCCCCTAGTGTATACATCTAGGCTTACTAAGCAATTATAACTAAAATTTAATAGTGGATCGTAGTAATTAACCGTCGAATGGACGTGATATCATAGTGGTCAAAACTTAGACTATATTTGGATATTATCTGACGTTTAATTGGACACTATCTGTTTAAACTCGTTATTTTTGCGTTAATTTGCAATGTGCAATGCGCCGCCTTGTTTCATACATTACTTGACGGTTGGTTTAAAGTCACGTGGGATGTGCCTAAATTTATAAAGATCTTGCCCAGAAAATGCATTAGGCCTACACAAAGACTTACCCAAAAATGATGAATTATTCCAGACGGGCGGTTGGATCGCATTCAAACCTTTCCATAGTTTTTCAAATCCCACGTCGCCGCAATAACATGAAGTGCCACCCTGTTTTAAGATTACACGGTAGTTGACTTCAATATAGAGTTACATACATGTTTTCAGCTGCCCCTTATTATTGTTTCAATGTAATCGATCATGGAACACATGACTTCCTTTGAAACAAGGAAAATAAACTCTAACTTGTCATTTCAAACTGCAAAAATGAATCTATAGTTGTCCCTTGCATGTTTATTTACACCAATAAAAGTGGTTGGTAGGTTTTTAGCTTTGATACGGTACGAGCTATGCTGAATTCTCGCATATTGAATCTCGAAAATTATAATTACAATTTCGATCAATTCTACTATAATCCATAAAGCCCCCCTTGATCTGCTTAGAGATTACCAAATTATCACTTGATAAGAAAAAATAGCAAAATATTATATTATATGCTCTATCATACAATAAAGATTAAATGTATGAAGATTCATACGTTAACAAATTTTAGCAGAATTATTAGTCACTTGAACTTAGATAAACGCTTTATTTAGTGTATCATATATGCGGAAGCATTATATTAATAATGATGGTAAACACATATTTTAATTGCTTAACATACAATATAATACGTTGCTCATAGTACAATGTATCGACTAAATTGTAGGAAACGGAATACACGGAGTAATAGAGAGAATACTCACTATATCATATACTGTACAATTTTTATACAGCATTTTCCAACGTAAGAAATCAACCGGTTTAAGAATTTCTGTTTACAGATATAGAGCACTACAGGCGCTAAATAAATGACTCTGTACCCTAACGATGTTTAAAGAGTGCAATTTCATAGAGAGAATTGGAGAAAGTGTATTCGCATACCGACTCCAGTTAAACTGGGGTGCAAGGGAATGTGAAGATGATAATGATAGATTAAAGAGAAACGAGAAAATTTCTTGTTTACTCACATCAACACCAGCAAACGTGTATTGTTCATGACGACAGACGGAGCGGCACTTTTCCAGGGTCATATCATCACTCTTCAACACGAAGGTCGGCAGAACTCGAACAAGTTCGTTGTCGAAGCATCCAATCGTTATATTGGGTTCAACAGTTGCTGCAACAAAAGTTGACAGTAAATCGTAACATTCTTTGAAGAAGAAACAAACTTTTAAATATTACGCGACAGTTAAGCGTTAGAAATTACAAATTTCTCAGAAACAAATGACAGCAAGTATTCAAAATTCTTACTAGTTGAAGGCGTAGTCGTTGACGACATGGAAATGCTTGCAGAAGTCCAGCCAGTAGTATGGGTCGTGTGAATAGAACTAGTAGACTGAGACCCAGTAGAAATCGTCGTTGATGTGATGGCAGAACCAGTAGTAGCAGTTCCAGTTGTGGTTGGCGAACCGGTTGTAGGTGAACCCGTTCCGCTCGTAGTATGTGAAATGGTTGTAGGTGAAACAGTTTCTATTGTTGTCGTTGAACCAGGTGTGGATGAAACAACAGAACTTGTACCTGGAGTACTAGTTACAGTAGTGGAAATGTCTGGAGTAGATTCCGTAATTGGAGTAACTGTGGAACTGATGATAGGTGTACCAGTAACACCTGTAGTTGGTACTCCAGTTGTAGGTGAAACAGTTTCCCTTGTTGTCGTTAAACCAGGTGTAGATGAAACAACAGAACTTGTACCTGGAGTACTAGTTACAGTAGTCGAAACCTCTGGAGTAGATTCCGTAATTGGAGTAACTGTGGAACTGATGATAGGTGTACCAGTAACACCTGTAGTTGGTACTCCAGTTGTAGGTGAAACAGTTTCCCTAGTTATCGTTGAACCAGGTGTAGATGAAACAACAGAACTTGTACCTGGAGTACTAGTTACAGTAGTGGAAATTTCTGGAGTAGATTCCGTAATTGGAGTAACTGTGGAACTGATGATAGGTGTACCAGTAACACCTGTAGTTGGTACTCCAGTTGTAGGTGAAACAGTTTCCCTTGTTGTCGTTGAACCAGGTGTGGATGAACCAACAGAACTTGTACCTGGAGTACTAGTTACAGTAGTCGAAATTTCTGGAGTAGATTCCGTAATTGGAGTAACTGTGGAACTGATGATAGGCGTACCAGTAACATCTGTAGTTGGTACTCCAGTTGTAGGTGAAACAGTTTCCCTTGTTGTCGTTGAACCAGGTGTGGATGAAACAACAGAACTTGTACCTGGAGTACTAGTTGCAGTAGTGGAAACTTCTGGTGTAGATTCCGTAATTGGAGTAACTGTGGAACTGATGATAGGTGTACCAGTAACACCTGTAGTTGGTATTCCAGTTGTAGGTGAAACAGTTTCTCTGGTTGTAGCCGAACCAGATGTGGATGAAACTGTTGAACTAGTCGTTGTGGATACAGTTCCACTAGAGGACACCGGTAGAGTGGAACCGCTGGTTGGAGAAATTGTGGAACTGGTCGTAGGTGAGCCAGTTTCTCGTGTTGTAGTCGATGAAATAGTAGATATTCTCGTAGTTGGTGCAGTGGATGACGTGGTAGTGGTTCTATTGGTATCTCTACATTCTCCGCTAGACAGGAAACATCCATTTAGGCACGTTGGATCGCACACGTTGTCGCAATTGCATCCGTAATATCCCACCGGACAGACTACAATTGGTAAAAATCATTTAATTAGTTACAAATTAGTTGCTTTTAAAATGCGCTTGACTCACAGAAAGTAAATTGTTAATTATTTATACTAGTTTGTGAATAATTTTAGGTACACTAGCACAATTTTATATTGCTACTTAGTCCTAAAATATTAATAATGATAACCTAGTTGAGATATTGAACTAATTGTTATTAACTATATTTACTCTTATTTTAATTATGAACATTTAAAATAGATTTAGTACAGTTCTTTAGAATTTAATGCAATTTCTAGAGGGAAATTCAATATATACTTAATTAGAAATTTTACCACGCTGGGTCTACTTTAACATTATACCAAAATTCTATAAGCTGTAACATTTATTTTACATAAATTCAGAAAAGGAGAGCTAAGCGCCTCATAGAAAAGTTTAACTGCTATACTGAACTAAAATTAATCACTTGTAACCAATCTTATAACCTACCTTTTCCAATTGCAAATTTATTTAGTGAAGCTATCAAAATAGCATACAGTATTATTATAATGCACTTTTTTAAATATAAAGTGAATAATATCATAGTACGAGAACTACGAGTATCCCTAAGTGTATTACAGCTAGGCTTAACTAAGCAAATTATACTAAAATTTAATATTGATCGTAGTATTAACCGTCGATATGGACTTGATATCATAGTGTCAGAACTTAGACTAATATTTGGATATTATTCTGACGTTAAATTGGACACTAATCTGTTTAAACTACGTTATTTTGAGTTAATTGCAATGTGCAATGCGCCGCCTTGTTTCATAACAATTACTTGAGCGGTGTTTAAAGTCACGTGGATGTGCAGTAAAATTATAAAGATCTTGCAGAAAATGCAGTAGGCCTACACAAAGACTTACCCCAAATAATGATGATTATTCCAGGACGCGTTGGATCGCATTCAACCTTTCCATATTTTTCAAATCCCACGTCGCCGCAATAACATGAAGTGCCACCCTGTTTAAGATTACAACGGTAGTTGACTTCAATATAGAGTTACATAAATGTTTTCAGCTGTCCTTATTATTGTTTCAATGTAATCGATCATGAACACATGACTTACCTTTGAAAAAAAGGAAAATAAACTCTACTTGTCATTTTCAAACTGCAAAATGAATCTAGAGTTGTCTTGGCATGTTGTATTTTACACCTAATAAAAGTGTTGGTAGGTTTTAGCTTTGGTACGGTACGAGCTATGCTGAATTCTCGTATATTGAATCTCGAAATTTATAGTTACAATTTCGATCAATTCTACTATAATCCATAAAGACCCCCTTGATCCGCTTAGAGATTACCACATTATCACATGATAAGAAAAAAATTGCAAAATATTATATTATATGCTCTATCATACAATAAGGACTAAATGTATGAATATTCATACGTTAACAAATTTTAGCAGAATTATTAGTCACTTGAACTTAGATAAACGCTTTATTTAGTGTATCATATATGAGGAAGCATTATATTAATGATGATGGTAAACACATATTTTAATTGCTTAACATACAATATTATACCGTTGCTCATAGTGCAATGTATCGACTAAATTGTACGAAACGGAATACACGGAGTAATAGAGAGAATACTCACTATATCATATACTGTACAATTTCTATACAGCATTTTCCAACGTAAGAAATCAACCGGTTTGAGAATTTCTGTTTACAGATATAGAGCACTACAGCGCTAAATAGATGACTCTGTACCCTAACGATGTTTAAAGAATGAAAATTCCATAGAGAGAATTGGAGAAGGTGTATTCGCATACCGACTCCAGTTAAACTGGGGTGCAAGGGAATGTGAAGATGATAATGATAGATTTAAGAGAAACGAGAAAATTTCTTTACTCACATCAACACCAGCAAACGTGTATTGTTCATGACGACAGACGGAGCGGCACTTTTCCAGGGTCATATCATCACTCTTCAACACGAAGGTCGGCAGAACTCGAACAAGTTCGTTGTCGAAGCATCCAATCGTTATATTGGGTTCAACAGTTGCTGCAACAAAAGTTGACAGTAAATCGTAACATTCTTTGAAGAAGAAACAAACTTTTAAATATTACGCGACAGTTAAGCGTTAGAAATTACAAATTTCTCAGAAACAAATGACAGCAAGTATTCAAAATTCTTACTAGTTGAAGGCGTAGTCGTTGACGACATGGAAATGCTTGCAGAAGTCCAGCCAGTAGTATGGGTCGTGTGAATAGAACTAGTAGACTGAGACCCAGTAGAAATCGTCGTTGATGTGATGGCAGAACCAGTAGTAGCAGTTCCAGTTGTGGTTGGCGAACCGGTTGTAGGTGAACCCGTTCCGCTCGTAGTATGTGAAATGGTTGTAGGTGAAACAGTTTCTATTGTTGTCGTTGAACCAGGTGTGGATGAAACAACAGAACTTGTACCTGGAGTACTAGTTACAGTAGTGGAAATTTCTGGAGTAGATTCCGTAATTGCAGTAACTGTGGAACTGATGATAGGCGTACCAGTAACACCTGTAGTTGGTACTCCACTTGTAGGTGAAACAGTTTCCCTTGTTGTTGTTGAACCAGGTGTGGATGAAAAAACAGAACTTGTACCTGGAGTACTAGTTACAGTAGTGGAAATTTCTGGAGTAGATTCCGTAATTGGAGTAACTGTAGAAATGAGGATAGGTGTACCAGGTAACACCCTGTAGGTTGGTTACTCCAGTTGTGGGTTGAAACAGTTCCCTGTGGTTGTTGAAACAGGTGTGGATGAAACAACAGAACTTGTACCTGGAGTACTAGGTACAGTAGGGAAATTCGGAGTAGATTCCGTTACATGGAGAGTAACGTAGAACTGATGCTAGGTGTACAGTTAAACACTGTAGTTGGTAATCCAGTTGTGGTTGGGAAAACGGTTCCCTGTAGTCTGAACCAGTGGGTTGAAACAAACAGAACTTGTACTGGGTGAGTACTAGTTTGCAGTAGTGGAAATTTCTGGATAGATTCGTTAATTGGAGTAACGGTGGAACTGATTGATAGGTGTACAGTAACACCTGTAGTTGTACTCCAGTTGTAGGTGTGAAACAGTTCCCTTGTTGTCCGTTGAACCAGCGTGTGGATGATGAAACAACAAAACTTGTACCTGGAGAGTAAAAGGTATAGTGACACGTAGTCGAAATTCTGGAGTAGGATTCCTAATTGGAGTAACTGGGAAGTGATGATGGTGTACCATAACACCTTTAGTTGGTCTCCAGTTGTAGGTGAAAACAGTTCCCTTGTGGGCGGTGAACCAGGTGGGGATGGACACAAACAAGAACTGTACAGGAAGTAATAGGTTACGTAGTCGAAAATTGCTGGAAGTAGATTCCGTATAATTTGTTTTAGTAATGGGGAACTGATGATAGTGTACCAAGTAACACTGTAGTTGTTACTCCAGTTGTAGGTGAAACAGTTTTCCCTGTTGTCGTTTGAACCAGTGGGGATGAAAACACACGAACTTGTACTGGAGTAAGTACTAGTTACAGTAGTCCGGAAATTTCTGGAGTAGATTCCGAATTGAGTAATGTGGAACTGATGATAGGTGACCACGAACACCTGTTAGTTGGGCTTTACTCAGTTGTAGGTGAAACAGTTTCTATTGTTGTCGTTGAACCAGGTGTGGATGAAACAACAGAACTTGTACCTGGAGTACTAGTTACAGTAGTGGAAATCTCTGGAGTAGATTCCGTAATTGGAGTAACTGTGGAACTGATGATAGGTGTACCAGTAACACCAGTAGTTGGTACTCCAGTTGTAGGTGAAACTGTTTCCCTTGTTGTCGTTGAACCCGGTGTGGATGAAACAGCAGAACTTGTACCTGGAGTACTAGTTACAGTAGTCGAAATTTCTGGAGTAGATTCCGTAATTGGAGTAACTGTAGAACTGATGATAGGTGTACCAGTAACACCTGTAGTTGGTACTCCAGTTGTAGGTGTAACAGTTTCCCTTGTTGTCGTTGAACCAGGTGTGGATGAAACAACAGAACTTGTACCTGGAGTACTAGTTGCAGTAGTGGAAACTTCTGGTGTAGATTCCGTAATTGGAGTAACTGTGGAACTGATGATAGGTGTACCAGTAACACCTGTAGTTGGTATTCCAGTTGTAGGTGAAACAGTTTCTCTGGTTGTAGCCGAACCAGATGTGGATGAAACTGTTGAACTAGTCGTTGTGGATACAGTTCCACTAGAGGACACCGGTAGAGTGGAACCGCTGGTTGGAGAAATTGTGGAACTGGTGGCAGGTGAGCCAGTTTCTCGTGTTGTAGTCGATGAAATAGTAGATATTCTCGTAGTTGGTGCAGTGGATGACGTGGTAGTGGTTCTATTGGTATCTCTACATTCTCCGCTAGACAGGAAACATCCATTTAGGCACGTTGGATCGCACACTTTGTCGCAATTGCATCCGTAATATCCCACCGGACAGACTACAATTGGTAAAAATCATTTAATTAGTTACAAATTAGTTGCTTTTAAAATGCGCTTGACTCACAGAAAGTAAATTGTTAATTATTTATACTAGTTTGTGAATAATTTTAGGTACACTAGCACAATTTTATATTGCTACTTAGTCCTAAAATATTAATAATGATAACCTAGTTGAGATATTGAACTAATTGTTATTAACTATATTTACTCTTATTTTAATTATGAACATTTAAAATAGATTTAGTACAGTTCTTTAGAATTTAATGCAATTTCTAGAGGGAAATTTAATATAAACTTAATTAGAAATTTTACCACGCTGGGTCTACTTTAACATTATACCAAAATTCTATAAGCTGTAACATTTATTTTGCATAAATTCAGAAAAAGAGAGCTAAGCGCCTCATAGAAAAGTTTAACTGCTATACTGAACTAAAATTAATCACTTGTAACCAATCTTATAACCTACCTTTTCCAATTGCAAATTTATTTAGTGAAGCTATCAAAATAGCATACAGTATTATTATAATGCACTTTTTTAAATATAAAGTGAATAATATCATAGTACGAGAACTACGAGTATCCCTAAGTGTATTACAACAAGGCTTAACTAAGCCAATTATACTAAAACTTAACATTGATCGTTGTATAAACCCTCGACATGGACATGATATCATAGTGTCAGAACTTAGACTAATATTTGGATATTATTCTGACGTTTAATTGGACACTAATCTGTTTAAACTACGTTATTTTGAGTTAATTGCAATGTGCAATGCACCGACTTGTTTCATAACAATTACTTGAGTATTCAATAGTGGTGTTTAAAGTTACGTGGATGTGTAGTAAAATTATAAAGATCTTGCAGAAAATGCAGTAGGCCTACACAAAAACTTACCCCAAATAATGATGATTATTCCAGGACGCGTTGGATCGCATTCAACCTTTCCATATTTTTCAAATCCCACGTCGCCGCAATAACATGAAGTGCCACCCTGTTTAAGATTACAACGGTAGTTGACTTCAATATAGAGTTACATAAATGTTTTCAGCTGTCCTTATTATTGTTTCAATGTAATCGATCATGAACACATGACTTACCTTTGAAAAAAAGGAAAATAAATTCTACTTGTCATTTTCAAACTGCAAAATGAATCTAGAGTTGTCTTGGCATGTTGTATTTTACACCTAATAAAAGTGTTGGTAGGTTTTAGCTTTGGTACGGTACGAGCTATGCTGAATTCTCGTATATTGAATCTCGAAATTTATAGTTACAATTTCGATCAATTCTACTATAATCCATAAAGACCCCCTTGATCCGCTTAGAGATTACCACATTATCACATGATAAGAAAAAAATTGCAAAATATTATATTATATGCTCTATCATACAATAAGGACTAAATGTATGAATATTCATACGTTAACAAATTTTAGCAGAATTATTAGTCACTTGAACTTAGATAAACGCTTTATTTAGTGTATCATATATGAGGAAGCATTATATTAATGATAATGGTAAACACATATTTTAACTGCTTAACATACAATATAATACCGTTGCTCATAGTACAATGTATCGACTAAATTGTACGAAACGGAATACACGGAGTAATAGAGAGAATACTCACTATATCATATACTGTACAATTTCTATACAGCATTTTCCAAAGTAAGAAATCAACCGGTTTAAGAATTTCTGTTTACAGATATAGAGCACTACAGCGCTATATAGATGACTGTGTACCCTAACGATGTTTAAAGAATGAAAATTCCATAGAGAGAATTGGAGAAGGTGTATTCGCATACCGACTCCAGTTAAACTGGGGTGCAAGGGAATGTGAAGATGATAATGATAGATTTAAGAGAAACGAGAAAATTTCTTTACTCACATCAACACCAGCAAACGTGTATTGTTCATGACGACAGACGGAGCGGCACTTTTCCAGGGTCATATCATCACTCTTCAACACGAAGGTCGGCAGAACTCGAACAAGTTCGTTGTCGAAGCATCCAATCGTTATATTGGGTTCAACAGTTGCTGCAACAAAAGTTGACAGTAAATCGTAACATTCTTTGAAGAAGAAACAAACTTTTAAATATTACGCGACAGTTAAGCGTTAGAAATTACAAATTTCTCAGAAACAAATGACAGCAAGTATTCAAAATTCTTACTAGTTGAAGGCGTAGTCGTTGACGACATGGAAATGCTTGCAGAAGTCCAGCCAGTAGTATGGGTCGTGTGAATAGAACTAGTAGACTGAGACCCAGTAGAAATCGTCGTTGATGTGATGGCAGAACCAGTAGTAGCAGTTCCAGTTGTGGTTGGCGAACCGGTTGTAGGTGAACCCGTTCCGCTCGTAGTATGTGAAATGGTTGTAGGTGAAACAGTTTCTATTGTTGTCGTTGAACCAGGTGTGGATAAAACAACAGAACTTGTACCTGGAGTACTAGTTACAGTAGTGGAAATTTCTGGAGTAGATTCCGTAATTGGAGTAACTGTGGAACTGATGATAGGTGTACCAGTAACACCTGTAGTTGGTACTCCCGTTGTGGGTGAAACAGTTTCCCTAGTTGTCGTTGAACCAGGTGTAGATGAAACAACAGAACTTGTACCTGGAGTACTAGTTACAGTAGTGGAAATTTCTGGAGTAGATTCCGTAATTGGAGTAACTGTGGAACTGATGATAGGTGTACCAGTAACACCTGTAGTTGGTACTCCAGTTGTAGGTGAAACAGTTTCCCTTGTTGTTGTTGAACCAGGTGTGGATGAAACAACAGAACTTGTACCTGGAGTACTAGTTACAGTAGTGGAAATTTCTGGAGTAGATTCCGTAATTGGAGTAACTGTGGAACTGATGATAGGTGTGCCAGTAACACCTGTAGTTGGTACTCCAGTTGTAGGTGAAACAGTTTCACTTGTTGTCGTTGAACCAGGTGTGGATGAAACAACAGAACTTGTACCTGGAGTACTAGTTACAGTAGTGGAAATTTCTGGAGTAGATTCCGTAATTGGAGTAACGGTAGAACTGATGATAGGTGTACCAGTAACACCTGTAGTTGGTACTCCAGTTGTAGGTGAAACAGTTTCCCTTGTTGTCGTTGAACCAGGTGTGGATGAAACAACAGAACTTGTACCTGGAGTACTAGTTACAGTAGTGGAAATTTCTGGAGTAGATTCCGTAATTGGAGTAACTGTGGAGCTGATGATAGGTGTACCAGTAACACCTGTAGTTGGTACTCCAGTTGTAGGTGAAACAGTTTCCCTTGTTGTCGTTGAACCAGGTGTGGATGAAACAACAGAACTTGTACCTGGAGTACTAGTTACAGTAGTCGAAATTTCTGGAGTAGATTCCGTAATTGGAGTAACTGTAGAACTGATGATAGGTGTACCAGTAACACCTGTAGTTGGTACTCCAGTTGTGGGTGAAACAGTTTCTCTTGTTGTTGTTGAACCAGGTGTAGATGAAACAACAGAACTTGTACCTGGAGTACTAGTTACAGTAGTGGAAATTTCTGGAGTAGATTCCGTAATTGGAGTAACTGTGGAACTGATGACAGGTGTGCCAGTAACACCTGTAGTTGGTACTCCAGTTGTAGGTGAAACAGTTTCACTTGTTGTCGTTGAACCAGGTGTGGATGAAACAACAGAACTTGTACCTGGAGTACTAGTTGCAGTTGTGGAAACTTCTGGAGTAGATTCCGTAATTGGAGTAACTGTGGAACTGATGATAGGTGTACCAGTAACCCCTGTAGTTGGTACTCCAGTTGTAGGTGAAACAGTTTCCCTTGTTGTCGTTGAACCAGGTGTGGATGAAACAACAGAACTTGTACCTGGAGTACTAGTTACAGTAGTCGAAATTTCTGGAGTAGATTCCGTAATTGGAGTAACTGTGGAACTGATGATAGGCGTACCAGTAACATCTGTAGTTGGTACTCCAGTTGTAGGTGAAACAGTTTCCCTTGTTGTCGTTGAACCAGGTGTGGATGAAACAACAGAACTTGTACCTGGAGTACTAGTTGCAGTAGTGGAAACTTCTGGTGTAGATTCCGTAATTGGCGTAACTGTGGAACTGATGATAGGTGTACCAGTAACACCTGTAGTTGGTATTCCAGTTGTAGGTGAAACAGTTTCTCTGGTTGTAGCCGAACCAGATGTGGATGAAACTGTTGAACTAGTCGTTGTGGATACAGTTCCACTAGAGGACACCGGTAGAGGGGAACCGCTGGTTGGAGAAATTGTGGAACTGGTCGTAGGTGAGCCAGTTTCTCGTGTTGTAGTCGATGAAATAGTAGATATTCTCGTAGTTGGTGCAGTGGATGACGTGGTAGTGGTTCTATTGGTATCTCTACATTCTCCGCTAGACAGGAAACATCCATTTAGGCACGTTGGATCGCACACTTTGTCGCAATTGCATCCGTAATATCCCACCGGACAGACTACAATTGGTAAAAATCATTTAATTAGTTACAAATTAGTTGCTTTTAAAATGCGCTTGACTCACAGAAAGTAAATTGTTAATTATTTATACTAGTTTGTGAATAATTTTAGGTACACTAGCACAATTTTATATTGCTACTTAGTCCTAAAATATTAATAATGATAACCTAGTTGAGATATTGAACTAATTGTTATTAACTATATTTACTCTTATTTTAATTATGAACATTTAAAATAGATTTAGTACAGTTCTTTAGAATTTAATGCAATTTCTAGAGGGAAATTTAATATAAACTTAATTAGAAATTTTACCACGCTGGGTCTACTTTAACATTATACCAAAATTCTATAAGCTGTAACATTTATTTTGCATAAATTCAGAAAAAGAGAGCTAAGCGCCTCATAGAAAAGTTTAACTGCTATACTGAACTAAAATTAATCACTTGTAACCAATCTTATAACCTACCTTTTCCAATTGCAAATTTATTTAGTGAAGCTATCAAAATAGCATACAGTATTATTATAATGCACTTTTTTAAATATAAAGTGAATAATATCATAGTACGAGAACTACGAGTATCCCTAAGTGTATTACAACAAGGCTTAACTAAGCCAATTATACTAAAACTTAACATTGATCGTTGTATAAACCCTCGACATGGACATGATATCATAGTGTCAGAACTTAGACTAATATTTGGATATTATTCTGACGTTTAATTGGACACTAATCTGTTTAAACTACGTTATTTTGAGTTAATTGCAATGTGCAATGCACCGACTTGTTTCATAACAATTACTTGAGTATTCAATAGTGGTGTTTAAAGTTACGTGGATGTGTAGTAAAATTATAAAGATCTTGCAGAAAATGCAGTAGGCCTACACAAAAACTTACCCCAAATAATGATGATTATTCCAGGACGCGTTGGATCGCATTCAACCTTTCCATATTTTTCAAATCCCACGTCGCCGCAATAACATGAAGTGCCACCCTGTTTAAGATTACAACGGTAGTTGACTTCAATATAGAGTTACATAAATGTTTTCAGCTGTCCTTATTATTGTTTCAATGTAATCGATCATGACCTGTTAATGAACACGCCTTGTTCACAATTATTATATTAGGAAATATATATTGTAGATAGAAAACAGATATTATATAGCAGTTATTAATATATTAGGAAATATATATTATAGATCGAAAGCAAATATTATACAGCTGTTATTTATAAATATTAAGTGACGTAGGGTATTTCCAAAGATTTATGATAGATTATACAAGTCGAAGTTATAAGTAGGCCTAGCTAGATTATTACGCGTGGTATTTCCAAGTACGCAGCTAACGCGTAATGCGCTAAACGAGAAGTGCGGGGTTTGTGTGAAGTCGATCGCTTGCACGGAGTTATTAAGCAGGCCGGAGATCAATAGAAACAAGTTGAGGCCGGGGGCTACGGGTCGTCTGAGTAGGTTCCCAGGAGGGCGGCTCCGATGGGTCTATACGGTGTACAACGTGTAGTTCTCATAAAGGATCGAGTCTCAATGATCCTTCCCCTTACCGACTCCCTACGGGATAGGTAAGGGGGCCCCTCAGGTTGGCTAGTGTCCCAAGCCGTGAAGGCTAATTTGGAGGAGAGAGAGTTCAGTGTCCCCCTGGGTAGGCCCAGGTAAGAGGCTAGTAGTCCACGGTGGTACCCGTGTCGATTTCCGATCTCTGCTGTTATCGGCTCAAAAGCGCCTGGGTCCGAGTGTGTCTCTACGGCCGAGGAGGACCGGGTAGTCCACTGCACTACTCGGGGTCTCGTCTGTCTCTGCTGTAATTCGCTTAGCTCTCTGGGTGCTAAGTGTGTCTCTACAGGCGAGGAGGCTGGTAGTCCACGGCAATACTCGGGTCGAGTTCGTCTCTGCGGGTATTTGCTAAGCGCCTGGGTCGAGTGTGTCTCTGCAGGCGGGAGGCTGGTAGTCAACGGCGATACCCGGGTCGAGTTCGTCTCTGCGGGTAGTTGCTAAGCGCCTGGGTCGAGTGTGTCTCTGCAGGCGGGAGGCTAACAACGGCATTGCCTGGGTCGAGTTCGTCTCTGCAGGTATTTGCTAAGCGCTTGGGTCGAGTTCGTCTCTGCAGGCGGGAGTAGGATTACCTATTAGGAGTAGAAAATACGGGAAGACCAATAGTAAAAGGATAGGGAAGGATAAGTCTAAAAAAAGGTAAAGGGACGTTTTAATAGGGTAAAGAAAATAAAGTTCGTCGCAGGTAAAACAACCAATCAATTAATTATATACTACAAGTTTGTAAAACTAGGAAGCAGGGTAGAAAATCCAACCGTGATTGCCCAAGATAACGCAGACGCTTCCACTACTGGTTCGGGTCACCACATCACTTCGCCCCGAGAACCACAGATATTACGGGATAGGATCTACCAAAGGAGCATGGAAGAAAATCAACCATCACCGTCTAAATACATAGAAGACGTGGAGTATGCTTCTACTCCCGACTCGGTCCAGCGTGGACGCTGCGCGCCGGGTTCCCGAGAACCCAATTACGAAGTAGACAAGGGGGGTTGGACCTTGGCCTACTCAGTCGGTAACGAACAAGAAAGGCCTATCGAGACGGATGATACGAGGAAAGAAGTATCATTTGAAGACGCGGCACCTCGGTTCCTCCTGACAAGCGGTACCCTTAATAAAGCATTCGACGAAAAAGCTGCCGTCTCGAAGTACTGCCGACCGTCGAGCGGGTCCAGAATAAGACAACCGCTCGAGGACGAACAGGCAGCAAGGCTGTTCGCGACAAACACATGACTTACCTTTGAAAAAAAGGAAAATAAACTCTACTTGTCATTTTCAAACTGCAAAATGAATCTAGAGTTGTCTTGGCATGTTGTATTTTACACCTAATAAAAGTGTTGGTAGGTTTTAGCTTTGATACGGTACGAGCTATGCTGAATTCTCGTATATTGAATCTCGAAATTTAAAATTACAATTTCGATCAATTCTACTATAATCCATAAAGCCCCCCTTGATCCGCTTAGAGATTACCACATTATCACTTGATAAGAAAAAAATAGCAAAATATTATATTATATGCTCTATCATACAATAAAGACTAAATGTATGAATATTCATATGTTAACAAATTTTAGCAGAATTATTAGTCACTTGAACTTAGATAAACGCTTTATTTAGTGTATCATATATGAGGAAGCATTATATTAATAATGATGGTAAACACATATTTTAATTGCTTAACATACAATATAATACCGTTGCTCATAGTACAATGTATCGACTAAATTGTACGAAACGGAATACACGGAGTAATAGAGAGAATACTCACTATATCATATACTGTACAATTTCTATACAGCATTTTCCAAAGTAAGAAATCAACCGGTTTAAGGATTTCTGTTTACAGATATAGAGCACTACAGCGCTAAATAGATGACTCTGCACCCTAACGATGTTTAAAGAATGAAAATTCCATAGAGAGAATTGGAGAAGGTGTATTCGCATACCGACTCCAGTTAAACTGGGGTGCAAGGGAATGTGAAGATGATAATGATAGATTTAAGAGAAACGAGAAAATTTCTTTACTCACATCAACACCAGCAAACGTGTATTGTTCATGACGACAGACGGAGCGGCACTTTTCCAGGGTCATATCATCACTCTTCAACACGAAGGTCGGCAGAACTCGAACAAGTTCGTTGTCGAAGCATCCAATCGTTATATTGTGTTCAACAGTTGCTGCAACAAAAGTTGACAGTAAATCGTAACATTCTTTGAAGAAGAAACAAACTTTTAAATATTACGCGACAGTTAAGCGTTAGAAATTACAAATTTCTCAGAAACAAATGACAGCAAGTATTCAAAATTCTTACTAGTTGAAGGCGTAGTCGTTGACGACATGGAAATGCTTGCAGAAGTCCAGCCAGTAGTATGGGTCGTGTGAATAGAACTAGTAGACTGAGACCCAGTAGAAATCGTCGTTGATGTGATGGCAGAACCAGTAGTAGCAGTTCCAGTTGTGGTTGGCGAACCGGTTGTAGGTGAACCCGTTCCGCTCGTAGTATGTGAAATGGTTGTAGGTGAAACAGTTTCTATTGTTGTCGTTGAACCAGGTGTGGATGAAACAACAGAACTTGTACCTGGAGTACTAGTTACAGTAGTGGAAATTTCTGGAGTAGATTCCGTAATTGCAGTAACTGTGGAACTGATGATAGGCGTACCAGTAACACCTGTAGTTGGTACTCCACTTGTAGGTGAAACAGTTTCCCTTGTTGTTGTTGAACCAGGTGTGGATGAAAAAACAGAACTTGTACCTGGAGTACTAGTTACAGTAGTGGAAATTTCTGGAGTAGATTCCGTAATTGGAGTAACTGTAGAACTGATGATAGGTGTACCAGTAACACCTGTAGTTGGTACTCCAGTTGTGGGTGAAACAGTTTCCCTTGTTGTTGTTGAACCAGGTGTAGATGAAACAACAGAACTTGTACCTGGAGTACTAGTTACAGTAGTGGAAATTTCTGGGGTAGATTTCGTAATTGGAGTAACAGTGGAACTGATGATAGGTGTACCAGTAACACCTGTAGTTGGTACTCCACTTGTAGGTGAAACAGTTTCCCTTGTTGTTGTTGAACCAGGTGTGGATGAAACAACAGAACTTGTACCTGGAGTACTAGTTACAGTAGTGGAAATTTCTGGAGTAGATTCCGTAATTGGAGTAACTGTGGAACTGATGATAGGTGTGCCAGTAACACCTGTAGTTGGTACTCCAGTTGTAGGTGAAACAGTTTCACTTGTTGTCGTTGAACCAGGTGTGGATGAAACAACAGAACTTGTACCTGGAGTACTAGTTACAGTAGTGGAAATTTCTGGAGTAGATTCCGTAATTGGAGTAACGGTAGAACTGATGATAGGTGTACCAGTAACACCTGTAGTTGGTACTCCAGTTGTAGGTGAAACAGTTTCCCTTGTTGTCGTTGAACCAGGTGTGGATGAAACAACAGAACTTGTACCTGGAGTACTAGTTACAGTAGTGGAAATTTCTGGAGTAGATTCCGTAATTGGAGTAACTGTGGAGCTGATGATAGGTGTACCAGTAACACCTGTAGTTGGTACTCCAGTTGTAGGTGAAACAGTTTCCCTTGTTGTCGTTGAACCAGGTGTGGATGAAACAACAGAACTTGTACCTGGAGTACTAGTTACAGTAGTCGAAATTTCTGGAGTAGATTCCGTAATTGGAGTAACTGTAGAACTGATGATAGGTGTACCAGTAACACCTGTAGTTGGTACTCCAGTTGTAGGTGAAACGGTTTCCCTTGTAGTCGTTGAACCAGGTGTGGATGAAACAACAGAACTTGTACCTGGAGTACTAGTTGCAGTAGTGGAAATTTCTGGAGTAGATTCCGTAATTGGAGTAACGGTGGAACTGATGATAGGTGTACCAGTAACACCTGTAGTTGGTACTCCAGTTGTAGGTGAAACAGTTTCCCTTGTTGTCGTTGAACCAGGTGTGGATGAAACAACAGAACTTGTACCTGGAGGACTAGTTACAGTAGTCGAAATTTCTGGAGTAGATTCCGTAATTGGAGTAACTGTGGAACTGATGATAGGTGTACCAGTAACACCTGTAGTTGGTACTCCAGTTGTAGGTGAAACAGTTTGCCTTGTTGTCGTTGAACCAGGTG
>CAJHZI010000036.1:0-5000 GCA_905160935.1 Enchytraeus crypticus
ATATATATATATATATATATATATGTTAGGGTGGTCGCCAAAAAAGTTTTTTTATATTTTCACTGGGACACTCCTTGACATTGTTCATATTGATAACTAAAATTCAAATTCAAAATATTAGCAAAATATTCCATTATTTAGGGGTACCACAGGGCAGGTGAAATACAGCTAAAAGAAGAGCAACAATGCAATATCTCTTTCAGAATTCTTTGTTTTCATTTTCTGCTGATGTATTATACATCCATGACAAATTAGGTTTTGACGACTAAATTATAATTAATTGTAATATATTGAATATTTCAAGTGCAAATAGTTTATTTTTCTGAAGCATTATTTCAATTTGGGAAATTCTATAGTTTTTGATAAACACCTTTTTAATTAAAATATTACCAGTTATAAGTTGTGACGTTATATCAAAGATTAAAATACTGCACATATTGCTTCTATACGCGACTAAACGTAACTTACTGTTACATTAATCTTTGTGACGGTAGCTCGAGTGTGTCGAGTCGTCTTGAAGAGAAGCCTTGTGCTTCTGAACCTTGACGTTAAACACACTACAACCTACAAAGATCATAATCCTGACCGTTACCTCACTCTGAATAGATTAATTGCAATCATTCATGGCAGTATTATTTTTCGATAAGAAAAACATTTGTAAATAATTCTTTTACTTAACGCGTGCTTGTTAAAAAGATTTCACAGCAATTTAAATACGTATTTCGCAGCGAAATACATTTGTCATATTTACTACAGTTTGCTACTAAATTACTCTATTATCGGTTTTTTTATTATACAGGCTAATAATTATGCAGGCTCTAAGATTGATACTTGATCTAAAACAAACATCTTCCTAATTGGTTTCCCTAATGATAAAGAAACATTATTAATTCTCAAGTTGCATTAGCCCTTGACAGAACAAAAATCAGTGATCGAAAAGCAGTCTATGCACTTGCTTCGCTCTCTCAAGCTGTTGGCAAGATGCTGATGGTCTCGCTTTGAATCGTTGGACTGTTCGACGAAATAGAATGAAGCACAGAGTTCAAACTCTTGAAGACAAGTTTCACTACCGGTGTTCCACTGGTCGTACACTGGGATGTCAAGCTTTTGCCCGATATATCTGGAAGTCTGAGAAAGTTGATCGTTTACCAATTACATAAATATTGTCTGAGGACATGGAGTAGAGCTCCTGATGAACGTGTCGAAGATTCCTCATGGAACTGGAGAGGCCATTGCGAATGCAGTTGTATTCAGTCGATGACTGGTCTCTAACTGACAAGGTGAAAGCAATGTCCTTGATACTACGGCAAGTAACTCTCATGCTGCAAAAGGAGCTGCAGTCCTCATTGAAATAAAGTTAACAAAAGACTTACTACATCTCGCATATTAATACCATATCTATGAAGTGATGCTAGGTGATTTGTAAAATTCATTAGCTGGATCATACTCTGGTCCTGACATACAGATGTTTAAGAGGTTTAGATTTGAGTGGCAGTTTATTAATTATGACAGTCGCAGTATTAATAGTGGCATCGTAGATGAGGAAACAGCTGCATTTTTCAGCAGCAAACGTCACGCCTGGTATCTAAGTGAGGAGCTGATTGCTTTTAGTTTCTTCGATGACCGGATTTACGTCACTTCTATAGACGGGATTGTAGATGAGAACTATGAGAACAAAGCAGGGCTTGCAAATTTCACTTAATCGTCCTCAAGCCATTGATAGCTCTAGTCCACGAAGTTTTGAAGAATTTGTAACTACAAGCACAGTCAGATTTTTCACCATTCTTGGAATTCCATACAGTTGGTTGGAAATAGAGTCGAGAGTATGGAGCGAGAACAGTGAACATTTGGAGTCTCAAAAGAGTGTCAGGTCTGAGTGTTGTGAATGATAGGACAGAGATAGAAGTGGCGCTTATTCAAAAAGAGATACAGAAGCAAGCTTTACTCCAGGTTGTGTCAGCGCATCGTCGGCAGTTTCCAGATTCTAAGAAGGGAACAGCCACAAAGTTTTAAATACTGAACTTAATCTAATTTCTAGTTAAACCTTTATTATTATTAATATTATTAATAATAATATTATTCTTATTATTATTATTAATACTCCAATAAGAGTGCAAGTTGTTTCTGACGAAATGATTTTCTTATACTATTTGATGTTTCATTAAATTGAAGCCTATCAATGCTTTTAGCTACACAACTATCTGTTGCAATTCTTGGCTGTAATAGCAATATAGTATGGAAAACTTCATGGCTTCTGCGGCACCCCTAAATGATGGAATAAAGTGGAGATTTTTTGCACAAGGGATCACAGTAATAAGTAGAACATAACTAGGGGCTGTCCCGCTAATTTCTGGAAAAAAAATTTTTCGGCACCACCCTAATATATATATATATATATATATATATATATATATATATATATATATATATATATATATAATAATAATTCTAAATAGGTTTTTTAGTACTCAGCCAGAAAACTAGATATCAACAGAATATATATATATAATATATATATATATATATAATATATATATATATATATATATATATATATACTCAGCCAGAAAACTAGATATCAACAGAATATATATATATATATATATATATATATATATATATATATATATTCTGTTGATATCTAGTTTTCTGGCTGAGTACTAAAAAACCTATTTAGAATTATTGCTTATCCCAAAAATGATAGGATATAATACTATTAATACGGACACATTGGATCTGACAAATTTAAGAACAGATCAACCAAGAGCTGTTAGTGTTTTCTAAAAGTAGACACCAATATTTTGGCTTCATTTTAGATTGGTTGTGTAGTTTGTGCCTAGAATTTCCATTTTCCTATGCATTAGTGACACAGATATAAAAAGCTTCTTTTTATAATATAACATGTTTCTAAACTCAGGTTCGAGACGCCACCTAAAGATTATAATAATATTGCCATCCCAGTTTCTCTGCAAGAGATAGGGTAAGACGCCCAAAACTTTTCTAGATATGGATAGTTATTAGTTATTAGATATGGATAGCTATTGGATATGGATAGATATTAGATAGGGATTACTCATTTAGCTTAGGTTATTAGTACTAACTAATAACAGTTATTTACTGTATACTCTTACTTGAATTATATATTATAATTTGAAAATGGTGTTAAGATTGTACGTGTTCTATATGCAGACGTTTACTAGACTTTTAGTTTTAGCACATTGCGTGTAACTTGACTACACTTTAAGGATTCATCAGAAGGGCATGGTGAACATTTGGCTTGTGATTTGAGATGACTTCTTTATGGCGTCATCAGGTTATCACGATGAATATGAGACTCGTAATTCTGATGACGTGTTGTATTTTGTTCAAGTCAGGCCAGCTTGTACTTCATCGTTTAAATATAAGCTTTGAATATAGCGAGAAACGTTTATCTTTGTATGAAAGTTGAGCCTTTCTAGTTTGTGCTTGTGTTATAATTTTGAAGTGGCGTAATGTTCAACTTTCGACCAGTCATAACTGTTCTCCGTTACACTAGACTAAATGTGTGTAACAAGTCCTGATAGGTCAGTGCTTTCGGTACCGTGTACATTCCGAAGCAATTGTCTTGAAGAATTCACCAATCATGTTGAAGAAGAAATCAGAGCGCTAAAAATTATTTAAGCTTCAGTCAAAAAGCACACCAGAGACTAAACAAGTCTCTTAAAGAGAACTATAGATAGTGGATGAATAAAAAATATTTACACATTTACACAGGAGCTATGGAAGGGGCGTTGATGTAAACGCCAACGAGTTTAATACTGCTGCTGCTACCGGTACGTCTGCTGCTGCTGCTACCGGTACATCTGCTGATTCTGCTGTTTCTACGGCTACAACATCTGCTGTATCTGTTTGTTCTGCTGGAGCAGCTGCCAACATGGCGGAAGCTGCTGGCACAGAGGCACATGAAGCAGCTGCGGACGACACGGCTAAGAGGAAAGCGTTTGGAGCACCATTCTTTCTCTTCCTGTCACGTGACTGTGTCTCACTCACACACACTTCTCTACAACATCTAATTCTTCCCTTCCTCTTGTACGTAAATTAAATTAGTAATAATAATAATAACTGTGCGACCTCCCTGCAGCACACATTATTCCAGATCAATTCACCCAGACCAATCTGAAAGCTAATGTTAACGTCAGTTTCCTCACTTGAAAGCAATGTCAGTGACGAGCGAGCCCAGGATTTGAACCCCGCATATACTGATCCGCGGTCGAATATCTAACCGACATCGCCACTGGCTGGAGCCTGTGGCGATGTCGGTACATGCTGAGGAGGAGAAGTATCTAAGGTCCCAATCGAAGCTGGTCTGGCGATCAAAAAGTTGATCAGGATATAGCCAACTGTGGACATAACCTTGTGTGAAGAGATTAATTCATTATTCGATGGAGTACTCGCTATGAAGCGTGAAAAGCAGCATGTGAGTGTGAATATGTATCTTTCACCTACCAATTGGCTGAACACTAGAGAGAGAGAGAGTAGTTTATATTAATGCTGTTAATTGAAGGGGATATGGCGTGACGGTTAGAGTGTTTGCCACGGATGCAAGTGGTCTGGGTTCAAAGCCCAGTTCAGTCAACATGCAAACCACTCCATGTGAGCACAGGTTCAACGTACAGAGCTCCGGATTACTCAACCAATATATTTCACTTCATGTTTCTTTGTCGGCTGAACAGAACCTATCCGTCGGTCGAGTTTCCAACTAATTTAAAGAATCTCGTCAATGTTCGGTTAGCAGCAACTCATAACACAATGAGACATACGCTAAGAAGAATACTTCTGAATGTTTTATTTACTGTGTCAGAGCAGCTATTTGAATTTATTTATATAGCCTACTTATTTATTTAACTATGTATATAAAAAAGCTAATGTTAACGTCAATTTCCTCACTCGAAAGCGATGTCAGTGACGGGCGAGCCTAGGATTTGAACCCCTCATATACTGATCCGCGGTCAAATATCTTG
>CAJHZI010000036.1:10000-169367 GCA_905160935.1 Enchytraeus crypticus
AAAAAAAAAGAAAAAATTATCTTGGCATATATTAAATGCGATAGATAGATAAGTAGATAGATAGATCGAGTGAATAATTGTTTGTTTGATTGATGAATTGACTGATGAATTGATTAAATGAGTCACGAAAATGATTAATTGATTGGCTGGTTGATCTTTTGATTAACTGGTTGCTTGCTGACTTGCTTGATATTGATTCATTGATTTGATTGAGTGATTTACTGATGTATAGAGGTTTAGACATGACGCCATGGCTGGCCTCATCATCGTCATCTTTTAGAGACAGCAACAACATCTATGATCTCATCTCCGTGTCTAACCATCATGGGCTAATAGGAGCGGGGCACTGTAAGCATAATAATTGAGAGTACAAATCAATTATAAAAATCTTGTGTATAATTAATTCCTCTTCTTTTTAAATAGTTAAAGTTAAAATGATCACAAGTATTTATTTTTAACCAAATATCTGAAATTCAAAAGTTCACAGATTTTTAGTGTATTCATTTAGTTCTGGATATTGTTTGGTGTAATTAATAAATGAAGTTGCTATTCACTTTCAACTGATACACAAAGTATTTGTGATGTTTATATTTTTCTAGAATAAAGTTTGAGTGAGATCTAATTTTTAATTGTGTACTGCTAAACGAAGGAAAACAGTATAATGTAGAATTTATTGTAAAGTTATCTTTCTGTAATTATTCGATACTTAGTTGATTGATTCATTAAATGATTTTTATATATGTACTATGTATTGATTGATTGAATGATTAATTGATTAATTGTAGACACAACATTCGCGAGAAGTCGAGAGGACTCAGAATGGTACTGCTACGATGATACAGATGTCAGGAAGATCTCTGAGCAACAAGTCATGGTGAGCGTTTCTGTACTGTCATAATTAACTCTGCAATAATTAATTGAAATTGTATTTAAATAATGCTGATGAACCTTTGATTGAAATTAAATATGTGTGTTGATGGGTTCTTCAGAAAGTGGTGTTTGTGTTTTTGCCTTATTTGAGATCTGATGAAGAATTGTGATGCACTTCATGATCCGACTTATAAACAGTTTAGGAAATTAAAAACAAAGTAAATGTAAAGAAAGCTGTAAAGCCAATGTTAACGTAATTAAGGCGGCAACGTGCAATTGTGAAACTGATTGATGAATTCATTGCGCTGTTGTAGACTCCTGCTGCCTATATACTCATTTATGAGCGACGAGAACGTGCTGAAGATAGAGAGAGCGAGACAGTGAATAACTGTAACTAATAAACATCAGCACTACCCAATCAAGCCTTCACTCAAGCCTCTGTTATTTGTTGTTGTTATCTCGTTGTATCTGTTTGTCATCATATCAGCCTTCACTGTGAATTCTTCAACTTATCAGTGAATCTCTCGTACATTCAGTCATAGGATGATTTTGTTATTATCAGCACTATTTATATTAATCATTTATAGTGTTTGTAACGAAAATAAAATTCAAGATCAACGATAGCATCCTGGGATTATCAACTTAATCCTCTTGTTATTATAATCTAGTGTTTTCTGCGAGATTCGTATCGCTAACATTCACGTAGTAGTCTGTAAAACTTTAGTGTTCCAAAAACATTAACTGGACTTAAATTAGTAGTCTAATTAATTTTCACTTATAAAAAAGTGAATATTAATTTTTCTATTATTTCTGAATCATTATGTAGCTGATATTAATGAGATAAGTTTGTAAGAAATTTTTGTTGTTATTTTCATCTTTGAGCTGTTTTCGTTGATTTTGCCAACGTATCACTTTCAGTGTACATGAAAGTAGGGAAGACTGAGTATGGTTTTGTTGTCATTAAGTTTGATTGAAAGGGCTAAGTGACATTAAATTATTAGGAATATAAATTAATTTTATATGTTAAATAAATTATTTAATGAAATGATATCATTTTACTTTACAAATATTTACATTTTCGTTAGGTTATTTTTTCCCGCTGCATTGATTTGATGAAGAAATAAAAAGAAGTTATTGTTTATTCGATTAAACTGCTGATCAATCGTTTTGTCTGATAATACTCTGATAGATTTAAGTGTATATAGTAATTAACAGATTGTAGAAGGCAACTAAAGCACTAAGATCCATGCCAACGTCAGGAAGGGCTTTGGGTTGGTGAGCGCCTAGGCTCCAGAAATTGCTACAAAAATTTAATCGAATGGAAAAGTCTCAAATAGGGGATTGGCTGGTAGTGTGGTGTAGGACAGAGAGACTTTGAGGCAGTCTATTTGTAGCCCGACCCTGGTTAAACTGGGATTCAAGGGAGGATGATGATGATGATGATGATGAGTAATTAACAGATTGATCAGTAGGTTAACTGAACGTAATCGATAGCGAGATATAGGATTCAACGTAATTTAAATGTCTAACTACACTTTGCTGAATACAATACAATGTTTTTGTAACAATACTTATTGACACATGACTGATTCTTGTATTCAGTTGAGGGCTGTATTGACTCATTAACTGATTCGTATGTTCAGTTGAGGGCTGTATTGAATCATTGGGATTCTACGCATCTGTCCATCCTCTTCTAACTGCGTATTGATTCAAATCAAATCAAGTTTATTTCAGCCCTATCGCATTACCATTCATGTGTAACACACATAAGAGAAATAAAGTGCAAATAGACACACAGGCCCTTAGGCATTAACATGTGCCCCTAACATGTAAGTTAAAAATAAAAATAATTAAATTTCTTCTAAATTATCTAGATAAGCTATACAGGCCCCAATAGGACCGCAAATATGTACTGTATATACCTCCAATAAAGCAACACTTACTTAATAATAATAACACACTATAGTGAAATGATCAACTATGTTGATATCTATCACTTTTAATACCACATGTTATAATTATCCGTTAGGCAATTTAGTCCATTTTCCGTGTAGCCAGTCCAGTGAATGTCCGAGATTTTACTCTCAGATCAACGCGGCTGGGATTCGAACCCACGAGAGTTCAATTCACCTCAGGGTCTGTCATTTAAAACTTCATGACGTTATCTACACCCTTAACCATTGCGCTATTGAGACATTCCGGAAATACAGTTAATAATAAATAAATAAATAATAATTTTAATAAATTTTAATAATTTTAATAAATAAATAATAATTAAGTTAATAATAAATAAATTACAGTATTCATAATGCATAGCACATGTAATGACCTAATAGGGCCTACACAGACCTACGTAATACACTAGCACATGTAACGACCTAAATTACAACATAGCATTACAACCCATCTCTTTCCGCCATAGGTCTAAATTTTGACCCGCTTGCCTTGGATATTGGACTTACACTGTTTTGATCTCGCTTTCTCTTGTGGTCTCTGTGTACTCAGTCGTCATCGTGTGGTGCTTTAGCGCCTGTTTGTGTAGAGTCTGCAAGAGACGCCCCTGAAATTGCCTTTTGGCGAGGAACCGGACGTTAAATTCTATTGATTGATTGATTCAATAGTTCTAAAGAGAATAGCTCTAAAAAGAATCTAATCAGCAACTAATGATCAGATATTATAACATGTAAGTAAAAACCACGTGAAGTCGTATTGTCGTTACTTGTGATTTATTTCGTTGTGAAGAATTTAAACTCTTAGATCTCTTCTCTTCCCACCATGTGGTGCTTATGCAGACTCATTCTGCTCGGATAACAGACTTGCATCGTTTTAGATCTCACATTATCTTCGGGATATGCACAAGACAGATTTTCAGAATTGCAGATATTTGCAGTTGTTTAGTCAGCTTCAAAATGTTATTGTCGCTTTTGAGTGAATAAACGGACGTTAAATCATGATTGATGTTAGAATGTTCAAGAGCTTTTTGTTTAGAGATAGGTGCATTTATTTATTTGTAATTGATTGATTAATTTCAGTTATTACTATCGTCGTCATCATCTTTCACTGAATCTCAGTTTAACTAGAGTAGGGATAAACCTTTCATTGGTGCTATAAAATTTTGTAGCAATTTCTGAAGCCTAAAGACTCTCACCAAGCGAATGCCCTTTCTGACGTTGGTTGGGATCTTAGTGCTTTGTCACCTTTTACGACAGTTAAACTAGAACAACATGTAACCGAAAAATATAAGAAACATAGGCCTATTCATTATATTTCCGATGACGTGGGCACGGTAGCCTACTGTGAACTGTACTGAGATATAGAACGAGGTACCGGGATATCAAGAACGGTACTGGGATACCAAGAACGGTACTGGGATATAGAGCATGGTACTAGGATATAGAGCATAGTACTGGGATATAGAGCATGGTACTGGGATACAGAGCACGGTACTAGGGTATAGAGCATGGTATTGGGATATAGAGCATGGGACTGGGATATTGAGCATGGTACTGGGATATAGAGCACGGTACTGGGATATAAAGCACGGTACTGGGATATAGAGCACGGTACTAGGGTATAGAGCGTGGTACTGGGATATAGAGCATGGTACTGGGATATAGAGCGTGGTACTGGGATATTGAGCACAGTACTTGGGATATCGAGATCAAAATAGTTCGAGAAAAAGTGAAGAGTAAAATAACTAAATATGAAAGAGTAAAGTAACTGTGTGCATGCACAATCTTCATGATATATTAGTAGATTAATTAATCAATCGATCAATTATTTAAGTCACTGGGGTATCTAGATGAGATGTATCTATGCTCAGTCCAGTGCGATCGCGTCGTTTGCAGGCACAGATCATCGGATCTCACCTGTTCCTAGCGGAATTCAGTTCCTATACACGCATGATCAGGTAGGATTGTAATATACTGAATCGCTACTTCCGCCATGTCGACATTTATCAGCGAGGATAATGGGGTCGCTCCCGTTACTTGTCGTCAAAATTAATATTGAATACTGAAGAATAAGTGGCTTGTCGCTAACGACGGTAAGTCGACCGACAAGGGAAAGGTAAGTGTAGATTAAAATTTAGTTCATGTCCGGTGAATAAAATTCTTTCGAGACAAAAATACTGATGTTAGACTTGGCTTTGGTATTAGCTTTAGCGTCGCATAAAAAGTACATAGCTAAACCCAGCCAGTTTACACCAGAGGATCGCAAACAATGACATGGTAAAATTATTGAATATCAGATTGTCTGACAACCGACAAACTGAGAACTATAACGAAACATTTATTTTTACTTTATTTTCGCTTATTCGCAGTTTAATTTTTCTGCTAAATATTTGATTTCATGCATATGCCTATTATTACCTTACCTTTAATTCTTAATATTTTCCATTTAAAGATCACCATGATTCACCATTAGTTTGTGGTTAAGTGTTGCTTGTGCTAGTTTTATCGTTCTTGAACTGTACTGGTTGGAAGACCTTTTGATGTTGTTATTAACTAAATAAAAAGCACCATAACATTGACCAAGAGCTTCTTATGAATCAACTGCGAACTTAACCACATGAGAATTTCAAAATCTGATAAACTAAGTTTAACTCCATTTCCCGTTTGATAACGGCTATTATATTATTAGAGATGTCTTGAGTTTCCAACCGATGTCTACTGAATAATTTTTATATCCCTGCATAGCAAGTTATATATATATATATATATATATATATATATATATATATATATATATATATATATATAGGGTCTATATATATGCTTATAATCTTCAATTCATCAAATTCATGGCAGTAGAAGCATGCACAGAATAAAACTTCTTTTTCTTAGCGTTAACCCCCGCTTTTCTGCAGGGTCCGCTTTCTTCAAAATGCTTGTCTCTATTTGCCGCGTTCGTGGAAGTCTTCCGAATTGATCTTTACTATGCGCATGTCCTCGATTATTCTATCCAACTCTCTGACGACGACCGTGTGAATTCAGATTCATCGCTGTCAGGATCTCCGAATGAGTATCGTTTCTCAATACATGGCCGTAATTAATATGTATTCCTAAACACGCTATTTTATTCAATTTTATTTTATTTTAAATTTATTAAATTAATTTTTTAAAATTTTATTTTTAATTTTATTTTACTCAATTAATGCAGGTATTTCTAATGCGAAGCGTCTTAAAAGAACATTACATCTTGGTCCAAGTCGCATGCAACGACACTTAAGTTACATTTATAGGAAGGTCTAAAGTAGAGAGGACGCTTTTGAAAAGATAAAATAGTTTTAGTAAGTCAAAGCTAGGCAATGAAGTATAATATCAGCTGCATGCACGGAGCTATTGCAACATTGCTAGTTAAAGCACCCGTATTCTTATAGCGCTCTAACTTGCTTAATGTTCTCATCAACTAAGTGCGAATAGTAGACCACTAAAGATAAAAGCACACACTCTTATCCCTGTTTGACTCCAGTATTAAGGTACATGTTGTGAAATTACGCCTCCCCTCAATTTATTATTGTGCCCTTTTTACCAAACCAATTCTCAAATGTTAATAATATTTAATTAAACTTTTTCGCTATAATAAATATGACTCATACGCCTATTGAATTGAAGGTGCCACAATATGTAATAATAACGTAGCACAATATGAATAGTATGCCAAAATAATAATGTGCCATAATATAGCACATTCAATTGGCATACAAATTAAAACAACAAGGCCTATAGCAAATTATTAATATTCCAAATACATTCCATATAAAAATTAATTTAAATTACCATGCACTTTGCTACTTTATACCTGTGTGCAATTCAAGATCTGTTTTAAACTATCTGTCGCGCTTAAAATATTAGGAGAATATCTACCATTCACATTCATAATTCTTATATCTGCGCCAATGCTGCTACTTAAATGATCAATCTAGAGTTACATGCATATATGCAAGCGGCAGGGGCGGATTTGACTGGTGGGGGGCCTGGGGCCCAGTTTTTCCGGGATCGCTTTCGATAGATGAAACTGTCGTTATAGCATTCAAATATTCAAATTATCAAATAAATTGAATACAGTAAAATGAAACCGAATAAGATTATTAAGATACTCGACTGCTGATCAGTATGTGCGGGGTTCAAATCCTGGGCTCGCCCGTCACTGACATTGCTTTCGAGCAAGGAAACTGACGTTAACATCAGCTTGACCAGCTTTTTATTTTACCAGCTGTTTAACAACAATCACAGTAAAATAAGTTGTCTTATTTGCGCCTAGTAGTCTAGGACCATGTATGGTCTTTCAAAGAGGGAGTGAAAGATAAATTCATTTAGAAAGTTTAAATGGTATATTCTTTTAACCCAGCAAACACCACATGTGCCCAAAAACATAGAGTGGATATACTATCAGCGGCTGTTCAAATTCCAGTTACTCTTCTAGACTTAGCTTTTGCAAAGTTAGTGATAACGTCGTTAAAATTTATTTCCTGCAAAAGATCAGATTCAATGCTCATTATTACAAGATTAACCAGTCGTTCTTGAGTCATGGATGTTCTGAGACGATTTTCGATTAATTTGAGCTTCGAGAACGAACGTTCGGCATTGCAGTTACTGACCATCAAAACGAGATATATTCTTAACACAACTGCGACATTTGGAAAACTATCCAAAACTCCTTTTCTAATAATGCTGTATAAATGCAGTTCACTGCTAATGTCTGTAGGCTCTTCGTCTGTAAAGCTATAAGCAAACTTTGCGAACTGAAGCAGCTCATCAGTAAACGAATTGTCCAGATCATCTGGGTACGCTTTGATGAGTGTTTCGGCTGCACTTTTAATATCAGCTGAAGATAGTTTTGATAAGCACCCAAAGCAACCAAATCGACTGGATAGTTCTTCATAAGCTTGGAGACGATGGTTCAAAGAATGTATGAATTGGCAATTACAGGGAGGAAGCTCTCTACTTTGTACCTTATTGACGGCTCTAGTTTTGTCTCTTCTGCTGATCCATAGTCCAAGGGATCAAGGCGAGCATTGCGACGCCTCTTTCGTTTTACCATCTGCATGTAACTAGTTGACTGACTTAGCTCTTTACCTTGCTCTTCATAGTTTTCAAAGAAATCACGTCTTGTGTAGATGAAGTCCCTCAAACTAGTAAGTAGAGCAAATGCTGTATTCAGATCAAGCTTTGCACATTGCAAACTACGATTGGTTGCATCCACCCTCTGAAGAATATCATCCCAGAATGCTGTGTAAATCCCGATTTCCAACTGATTCATCCGAGCCAATAGTCCTTCAGCCTCACAACGAACGCAAGCCTTCTCTTCAACATTATCGTTGATCTGGTCTAATGCTCTCCTTATTTGCTGGTACCCCAACTTCAAAGCCTTTGTTGCGTCGGCTCTGCATGACCACCTAGTAGTGGTGACCCGCTTGAGAGTTAAGGAATCATTGGCAGATTTCAAAGCTTCAGCTAGAATTTTATTTCGATGTGTCGAGTTTGTAAAGAAGGTGTATAGTTTTTCAAGAAAGTCAAAGTAATTCACTGCACTTGAGCAGGACTCGGCTGCATTTTTTCCGACGAGATTGAGAGAGTGTGCTGTGCAAAGAATCCAGGACGCATAAGCATTCCTCTCAATTACCTTAGCCTGCAAACCATTGTAGATGCCACTCATGGCAGAAGCATTATCATAGCTTTGACCTCTAATGTTTTCCACATCAAGCTCATGTTCATTTAGAAACTCTATCAGAGCATCAAATATTTCTTGCGCTTTATGTCCTTTGTTGGCCATGAATGTTACAAAACGCTCTACAGGAGAATCATTCTCAAGGTACCGAAGCACTAGAGTCAATTGATCCACATGACTTTCGTCAGGTGTGGAGTCCAATGAAATAGAAAAGTACTTAGATAGCTTAACACGACGAACAATTTCAACTAAAACTGTTCTTGCCATAATTGATATCAGCTCCTCCATTATTGCTGAAGACAAATAGTTAGTGTGACCACTACCTCGACTGCCATGGTTCTTCATGTGTTGAGCTAGAAATGTGTCGTAGAGTGCAATCAGCTCTAGAATACCAAGGAAATTTCCATTTTTTGGCGAACCAAGTAATTCATTGTCTCCTCGAAATGCTAATCCGCGCTCAGCAATGAATTTTATAACAGTAATAACACGCTCCAAAACCAATTTCCAGTATTGCTCCTGTTTCTGGATTTCTTGCTGCAAATTGGTATCAATTCTTTCTAGTATCTTCTGTCTCTGAGTAAATGCAATAGTCGATTCAATGTGTTCTTTGGATTGTTCATGACAACGAAGCTTTTCAAGGGCACGCTTCCAGTTTGAAAATCCTTTGCCAACTAGCAACGAGTGAGCTACAGTAGTTAGTAGGCCCCTAATTCACCCATAGGCTTTATATTAATATACAGTACATGTATATTTGTAGGCTACCATAATTAAGAATTGTCAAATTGTCATAGCGCATATTAAATTAATTTATTATTAAATAATAATTTTTATTTATTTATTTCTCTTAAATTGAAAGTTACAATTGTGACATTGTACATTTCAAGACTTGTTATATTTAATATATTACACTCATTTTTTAAATTTTAGACTCTAAAAAATTGATGAATCTGGTGGGAGGCCCCGTTTGGTGGGGGGCCCGGGGCCCGGGCCCCCTGGGCCCCCCCCCCCTAAATACGGGCCTGGCAAGCGGGCATTATCTGCCTATACGTTGTTGTTGGTCGACAAGTGTAATATACTATAAAATGTACATTATGATTTAACATTAGATTCGAGTGTGCGCTATTATTGGACGACTCGCTAGAAGTGTCTTGTTGAGACTATGCTGTTATAAAGTCAGTTTTTATTGAAGTGCTCTCCTAAAAGTAATTAAACGACAACTGCCATGATCAATGTTGAAGTTTCATACATAGGTCTCAACATGCTTTATTTTTTATGTCGTCTGCAATAAGAACCGGTGCGAGATCAGATCTGTTACATGAGGCTCATACTGCAGACGGTATATAAGCTTTACTCACTTTCTTTACTACTAAACAGAGGAGGTACATTGATTCGTAGTTAAGCTTAACATTGTTAAATGATGAATATACAACGTAATATTTGACATTTAAATGAAATAATTGAATTTTAAAAATGACTCTTGAAGGTTGAGAAACAGACTAGTGGGATAAAGGATGTAGGTCAGCTATCTGTAAAAGATGCCAATGCTACGCTTAGCAAGCCTCTTTTTCTCACGTAGACATCGAAAGTCTTTACCAGTTTACAGGACTATATTAGCTTGATATAATTAATTAAATTTTGGAATAAGCCTGGGAAATTGTAGCAGTCAACGGTGCAGGCTTGAGTCTCGAATAAACTTTAGATTGGTTTATTGTAGAGATGGGAATTTTATGACTTTCCAGAGTTCGGGTTCGGTTCGGTTCATTGAAAATGAAAGTTCGGTTCGATTCGGGTTTGGTTAGCAGTTGACAATTTGAGAGTTCGGTTCGGTTCGTTGAAAATGAAAGTTCGGTTCGAGTTCGGTTCTAACACAAGGGTTCGGGTTCGGTTCGGGTTCGGCTTGCTTTCCAACTCGCAAGAGTTCGATTCGAGTTCGAAATGGTTTGGTTTGGATAATGTTGCAATTGTTGAACTTTACTTACAATAATCATGGTTATGACAAACATGTTTAAAATGGTTTATGGTAAATATGCTTAAAAATTCATTAAGTCATAATAGCTGCCACATTTTTTCACCTGGATAAAAGTATGACAATGAAAAAAGGAGAGAAGTGGTATTTATTCCTGTACATTTCTTAAAATATTGTAAGTTGACCAACAAATATTCATTATATAGATATTTAGCTTTAGTAATGTATCTGAAATATTCTCCTTGATTATAACGAGCAAATAGAAAGCTTCATCAATTTCTAACAAAACTTTAGTCACTATAGGCCTATATATTAGATACGTTTATAATTAAGTGGAAATGCCTTGGCTAAAATTTGATCCAATATTTCAGAGCCAATGTGCAATTTAGTAACACAAAAATGTCAAATAAAGATGATTTGGTAAACACGTGTACTTCCATAGAAAAATGATCATAATATACACCGTTTGCTATAAACTAACCAGTAATAAGCTTCATAATTTACCCCAGGGTTTCAAATTTGAAGCTCTCAGTTCAATTATGAAGTTACGAAAATAGTTATGAAATTATTGCATTGCTATGGTGCAAGATTATTTACTCCATATAGCCTTAACACATATAGAATGTCATATATAATTATTTGTAAATCTGGCTGCAAAAATATTAAGGTAGCACACTAAAATTAGAAAAAATCATAATTTGAATTTAACAAGAACAAATCCACCTAGAATTTAGTCAAGCATTTTCAGATTTTTATGGGATAATCTCATCACTTTTGTCTCTTTGGTGTTAATCTTCATCCATATTTCAATACCGTATCATTCAGACTATACATTATCTTCTGTTGGCCCGTCTCGCTTCCCGCTACCATTCCTTTGTACCGCTACCACTTTAAAGTTTGTGTCGGAACCAGCCTTACTTGAATATATGCTGTTAGATACTGTAAGACATGTAAATGCAAAAACTAATACACATTTGTGTTGTTCCTACTATCTTTTTTTAATGTCAGGCTGGTGAAGAAGAAAGTAACTCCAAGAGTTTGGTTCATTTCGGTTTGGATGAAGTCTGGGTTCGGGCTCGGTTCGGGTTCGGCCAGAGTCTGGGTTCGGGTTCGGTTCGGTACGGCTAGAGTCTGGGTTCGGTTCGGGTTCGGTCAGAGTCTGGGTTTGAGTTCGGTTCGGTTCGGTCAAAATTCTCGATTTTAGGGTTCGGTTCGGTTCGGGTTCGGTTCGATTCCCATCTCTAGTTAATTGTCGTCTCACGCCTGCACGGCGGCCTGCACGTAGGCCTATGTGGACCTGTAGGTCTACACTTTACTGGCTAATTTACAAGTTGTTTAGTCTAAATCAACAACTAAACAGTGACACATAGCACAAATAAACTGTGTTCGTTCAATTTGTTGCAGCAATATCAGAGTGCATCACAATGGCTAAATTGTTGTTAGAGTAGGCTAATAGACATTATTTAAGAAATAGGCCTAAATCCAGTATGTATAAATCATATTAATATGTTACCTATTAGCCTACAAATTCTAGTATTCTAATTAAAATATTTGCAAATCTATTACACTAAATAATCTATTACGCATCTATTACAGTAAATATTTGCACTATCAAATTAGTATGGTACGCTTTGAGTTCTGTTTAGAAGCAGTGTGAGTTAAAAGGAAGTTATTTAAATAGGCTCAATAGGGAAGATTTCAAATTGCACATGCGTGCTCCAAGTTCAAAGGTTGCGATGTCTAAACTTGATGTCTAAACTTGCTGGAAGAAATTAGTAGTAGTCTGGATTGCTGTTCTCTGGACACCAATCCCCAGGATATCAATCTGAGAGCCAGCACACACAGGACCATCCTATATCAATTTTTCTAAGTTTCTATAGGTCTATAGTCGTTGTTAAAAATTTATTTGTTATGTTATAGGTCAGCTCCGAATATTTCAATGCAGCGTATTGCAATTATACAAGTAATTAAGTCATAGTAACTGATCCGTTTGGACTGTTTAGAATAACACTGTGAACTAACCTAACATAGATTGTATCTGGTGAAACTGAAATTGAGCAAACTGATACTTGCTCACTAGCAGAATTAGCTTTCACTATCGATCAAAATGAATCATCATCGTCTATCTTCGTTGTTTGTGTTCACCATTCTGGTAACGTTCTCGCTATCAACTCGTGTTAGACCTATTCCTGACAGAGATTCCGATGGAATTCCGGATCACTTGGAACAGTCTCTGACTGGAGTAGATAAGACTGTGGATACTGATAGGGACGGGATACCCGATTATCTGGATACTGATGATGATAACGATGGAATTCCAGATAGACTTGATGAAGATAAGAATGGAGATGGTAGGATAACATACAACAATTAAATTTTTGAGAAAAATAATACTTCAAGATAAATAAATATAATTCTCATATAAATTCTTCATATAATTCTAAATTACATTATTGCATTTTGTTCACTTTCGAACAACAACTTACATTCCAATTGTTGAACTGAGCAGAAGCCGCCGTTATACTACATGTTTTCTCTCTCTCTCTCTCTCTCTGTCTCTTTAGTGTTCTGCTAAGTGGCAGGTCCAATATACATATTCATACTCAGAGTCTGCTTTCACGCCAAATAAAGAGCACTCCTTGGATAAGATAACAACCGTTAGAGTGCTACTGCCATCAATGACAACATCTATCACTCTTGAAACAAATCCAAGCCGGTGAGAAAAAAACGGCCAAGACGGTACAAAATCGAAAATCAGAAAACTAGTCTAAAGTTAAATGGGATTAAAAAAAGTGAAATTTACGTGCTGGTTGCATCTCATGGACACCGACAGAGATTTAAAAGTTTAATCTTTCTCAGAAGACTATGCCTTATCGATGCTTTAGGCAGCCTGCATCATATATTATCTATAAAAATATGCTTTATAATCAATGCTTTCTTGCATAAAAAATTCATGATGCATTAATACTAGCATTTCATATATGAATGCAGCATAAGAAATTCAGAAATTGATCACTTTTATGAATATATTTTAGTACGTACATCTCTGGCATTTTCCTCTAACTTCAAAGGGTTAGTCTCAGTCGTTAGGAAATAATTTACTATCGTTTTGCTTCTATCGGGAACAACTAGTGTAGAGGCCTAATGTTTTAGGTATACCGGATTCGAGACAAGACAGCGACTTCGATGGAATTGCTGATTACTTGGATGAAGACGATGATAACGATGGGATAGTAGATGATAAAGATGGAGTAGATAGTGACGGTGATGGTATACCAGACAGCAAAGATGATGACGACGATAATGATAATGTACCAGGTGAGTTTTCAGTAATATGTCTTTCCGTGAATCTTCTTTTATTAGATTATTAGTTAAACAGAGTTGTTGTAGAGATGGGAATCGAACCGAACCCGAACCGAACCCAAAAATCTGCAATTTTGGCCGAACCGAACTCGAACCCAGACTCTGGCCGAACCGAACAAACTCGAACTCTGACTTGGTCCATACCGAACCGAAGATCCTCTCTCCCTCGCCAGCTTCAGGAGAATGGAACACTTTTCTTTTAAGTTCCTTTTCAAAGGCTGCATTAAAATATTATGGAGAATGTTTGACATTATGTAAGGATAGTAAGAACAATACAGATACATATAATAGTTTTGCATTTACAAGTCTTACAGTACCTAACAGCATATATTCAGGTAAGGCTGTTTCCAATACAACTTTAAAATTAACAACAGATAGCGTTACAAAAACCACAGGTATTTCAGATACGACCGATTATTCGTACCGATTAAACATCAGGTACGACTGAATTTCAGATTATAAAAGATGACATAAAAAGCAAAGATACGTTTACTTTTTTCTTAGCGTAATTAAAGCATAATGGCTGATACATCTTATACATAGCGATATTATACACACAAATAAATAATTCGAATGCTTTAAGTTAATCGTAGTGAGTGGCGAACTCGAACCCAGACTCTGGCCGAACCTGAACCGAACTCGAACCCTGACTTCGTCTATACAGAACCGAACAGAACTCCTGAAGTTCGTTTCTCCTTTGCCAGCCTCAGGAGAAAAGAACACTTTTCTTTTCAGCTATTTTTCAAAGGCTGCATTAAAATATTATGAAGAATGCTTGACATTATACAAAGAGAGTAAGAACAATACATTGAATTCAGATACATATAATAGTTTAAAAGTCCTACAGTATCTAAAAGCATATATTCAGGTAAGGCTGATTCCGATACACTTTTAAAATTAACAACAGATAGCATTAGAAAAATCACAGGTATTTCAGATACCTATCTGGTACGACTAAATTTGAGATTACAAAAGAAGACATAAAAAGCAATGTTAGTTTTTATTGGCTTAATTAAAACATAATGGCTCATACATCTAATACATGGCGATATTACACACACAAATAAATATTTTGAATGCTTTGAGTTAACCGTAGAGAGTGGTGCGGAGGAAAATTAGTCAGCCATATTATTATTAGCCATATTGCACAGTAAAATACAACAGTACAAACCATTTTTTAGATTAGTAGCACCAGTTGTAGATATGCATTGAAATCCCCTAACCTCATATAGGCTGTGCATAGACTAGAATATTGTTTATAAAACTTTCAGGCAATTTGTGCGAAATGAGATACAAAATGCACACTCAAATAGCACATATTACTAGAAATAGGCCGTTTTTATAAGTCGTGCTTAAATTATTGACATTACTGCCTAATAAAGTACTATTAAGGAAATTTTAAACAGGCATATAACTATTTTTTATTTTTTATTACTCTACCTCTCAAATTTGTAATCAAAAATTAATTAAAGAAATTAATTACAAAAACAAATTAATTAAAAGTGACTGTTTTGGCCTAATGCTTACTCGCTAGTTTTAATTTAGTTTAATTTAATTACTCATATTGTGAAATAAATTAATATGTGCAGCTGTTGGTGAAGAAATTATCTGATATGAGTAAGGCTCAGAAGGATTCTGTTCTTACTGAATTAGATTTACTAAGTGTCTAGATATACCTATGGCTGGTGGCATGGTATATCTATGGTATATCTATGGTATATTATTTTAATTTGCGGCTAAATGCTCTGCGGTAAATTCATTCAGTGTGGGGATTTGTTTTGATTATAGTTACAGACGATTACGATTTTGTAGTACGATATGTTGACATCATCTATTCAACTATGTGCTATTCAACTAAGCGAAATCGGAATTGACGGTGGCTTTAATGGTACTGCTGCTAGGCTTTAGATCATGGGTTCGGTGCTCGATTCTGGCTCGAGTCAATTTTATTTTCTTAAATTTTACTCACTTTTATTACTTTCTTAGGAATATGGTTAGGGTTAGGGCAAGGGGTAGGGGTTAGGGTTTGGAATAGTTAAAAACATTTAATTAAATTTAAAATTACTGTGTTTTCGACAATTGACAGTCAGGCCTATAGTCCTATTAGATCTTAAAAAATCACGACAGTTCTCTTCCGCTGAGCATTTAATTAAGATATCCAAGATTTGGAATAATACATAACATCTCAAACCTCAAACAATTACTGTAATAATAATAATAATAATAATTAGTAATAGAACTTCGGGTTCTTTACACCCGAGGTAAGAAATACAGAAAATAATAATAATAATAATAAAAATAATAGTAATAATAATTAACTAATTAATAATAGTCATACTACGCAACTTTTTTATGAAACATTTTTCCTAGTTTATGTAAGAATTAGTAGTTTAGGCTTCAGACTAGATCTAGTAAGCGCTCATTTGCTTACTGAATCGATATGTGTAGTTGCTATATATCAATTTGGTGAAAATGTTTGCTTATTGAACAAATCAATTCACAATTTCATATGGAATATTATTTTGATAAATACCTGTATGTCAATTACCACTGAAGTAACAAGATTAAGAGCAGGGCTGAAGGTTAGTACTGTTTCATTATCTTATATTTGTAAATTTCTTCTATTGATTCGAAACCAAGACTTTTGAGTCGAGATCTTTGTCTTGACCCTATATACTGTGTTGCATTCAAATTTATAATTAAGCTCATAAAAAGGCTATTTCGTAGATTGGCATATGTTAAGATATGTTATGTTAAGTGGACCCGACATGGACTCAAATTCCAAGTACTTGTCCTCAATTTCACAATTAAAAAACTAAAGCTACTGTTAACGTTAGTTTCCTTACTCGAAAGCGATGTCAGTGACGGGCGAGCCCAGGTTTTGAATCACGCACATCCTGATCCACGGTCGAATATCTTATCCACATCGCCATTGGCTCCAGCCTATAATTACAGTCTCTTACGAGTCCCAATCCATACATCTCTGAAAATGCTTGGCTCAGTCTAGGTAGTCTATTCGTATTAAATTCAAGTTATGAAATTTTCTAATTATAGAGTACCATTGTAATATTATCGTAGCTAGATTTACAAATATTTATAGAAAATATGCTTAGGCTATCTGGAGCAAATAATTTTGCACCATAGTAATTCATTAAGTTTTCTTCACTATTTTCTTAATTTCGTAATTAATCTGAGTTTCAAATTTTAAACCTTAAGGTAATTATGAATTTTATTGCTGGTTCAATTGATAGAAAATGTTATATATTGATCACATTTCTGTGGAAGTACACAGGTGTTTACCAAATCGTCTTTATTTGACATTTTTACGTTGATAAATTGCATTTTGTCTTTGAAAGATTGCATCAAATTTTAGCCAAGACTATTCCGCTTGATTATAAAAGTTTAGTCATAATGACAAAATTTATTTTTTAATTGATGAGGCATTCTATTTGCTGGTTAAAATCGAAGAGAATATTTCAGATACAGCAAGAAAGCTGAATATGTATTTTATGAACCTTTAGCGATTAAGTTAAAATGTTTTAAGAAATGCACAGGAATAAAGACTAAGTTTCTTTTTTCATTGTCATATTTTTACTCGGGGGTAAATTGTGGCAGTCAACATGACTTCATGTACTGTTTTTAAGTACATTTACCAAAATCCATTTTAAACATGTTTATCTTAACCATGTTTATTACAACTTTATAGGTAATGTTAAATAATTGCAACATTATCCAACCCATTTCGAACTCGAATGGAACTCTTGTGAGATGGAAAGCAAGCCGAACCCGAACCGAACCCAACCTCTTATTCCAACCGAATCCGAAACGAACCGAACTTTCATTTTCAACAAACCGAACCGAACCGAACTCTCAAATTGCCAACTGCTAACCGAACCGAACTTTCATTTTCACCGAACCGAACCCGAACTCTGGAAATTTCATAAAATTCCCATCTCTAAGTTGTTGTACCAGGGTATTAATGCATAATCCCCATGATGGTATAGCAAATATAAGTGTGTAAGTTTCATATAAATACAAGTAGGCTTATGTGAACTTAGAGTGAGAGAGAAAGAGAGTGAAATAGAGAGAAAGAGAGAGAGAGAGAGAGAGGGGAGGGGGAAGACACAGACAGACAGACAGACAGACAGGCAGAGTGAGTGACAGAGAGAGAGAGAGAGAGTGAGAAAAAAACAGACACAGACAAACAGACAAATAGTGAAATAGACTGAGAGTCAGATTGAGATAGCGAGAAAGTGTGTAACAGAATGAGAGAAAGAGTGGGAGGCAGTGAGTGGAGTCATGGATCTGTCATTATTCTAGTACAATTGATTCATCAAAGAATCAGTTGTATCGATTGTTTTAAGAGGTTTTAACTTGATGTTAGCAGAAATGATTCAAGCTGAAAGAAGAATTAAGATACGAAAAATACAACGAAATATAGTTATTAATATTTAGATAATTGTTGTTGATAATATTAATTAAGCAATTGTCACACTGTATTATATTTTCATGCATAGAGCTTTTAATTTTATTACGAAGGAAATAGGAAGAAACTTACGCTGGAACTTGGCCTATCTGTATATGCTTCTTTACGTATTTCTAGAAATCTGCGAATACTGCGATATTCTTGATACAAAAAACATCAAAACGAGTGAGAAAATTCAAGAAATGTGCTTCATTAGTATTTTGCTTAACACTGCGGATATACTGTGACATTTATGTTTGCGTACTTTATAGTGGCTACAGCATGCTAATTTTAGATGTTAGATTGTTTCGCTGGTTGACGCTTGGTTTAATAGATCTATTGACAGAACTAAACACAACTGCAAATTATACAATGCATTTTATTGGAGGTTTGCTATTTTTCACCGCGGTTACTAGTGTAATATGACCACTGTTACTTTGGACTGATTTTCTGGATTTTGGAATTTGCACCGTTTTTGAACTTTCTTTTTATTCGCCGGCTTGCTTTTGTCTTAATAGTGCTCGAGGTTGTCTTTGATGACTGTAGCACTCTAATTGTTAAACATTATTATTATTGTTATTAATGCATTTGAACAACAAAGCTGGTATCGGTTCAAAATGTATGAGCGCGTGAAGCTCATCTTGAAGATATTGATTCTAAAGTGATGGCTAGCAGAGGACCTGGTTATGAAATGATTGCCCTTATTAACTGCATCTTTGGATTAAGCAGTTAGCTTGCTAGCTTATGGAATTGTTTACATCGAGGCCTATACGATAATTTAATAGCGTGAACATACAACGTCCAGGCATCAGGCATAATGTATATGTATACATTATGCCTGATTTATCGACTGAAGGGCCTTTGAAAGTTAGCAGCAAAATATTATGTGCGTGACCTTGAGACATAATAAACTTATAATAAACTTCGGCAAATATTGTTACTGTGATCGCAGTAATAATGTTGTTATGATGAAATGGATTGTGATCTATGTGCAATTGTTAACATACAGTACACGTACACACAATACGCTTACGTACAATACACATACATACGATACGCATACATACAACACAAATACATACAGTAAACATACATACAATACCAATACTTACAATACCAATACTTACAATACACGTACTTACAATACACATAGGTACAACATACTTACATACAATACACTTACATACAATACACTTACATACAATACATTTACATACAATACACTTACATACAATACACTTACATACAATACACTTACATACAATACACTTACATGCAATACACTTACATACAATACACTTACATACAATACACTTACATGCAATACACTTACATACAATACACTTACATACAATACACTTACATACAATACACTTACATACAATACACTTACATACAATGCACTTACATACAATACACTTACATGCAATACACTTACATACAATACACTTACATACAATACACTTACATACAATACACTTACATACAATACACTTACATATAATACACTTACATACAATACACTTACATACAATGCACTTACATATAATACACGTACAAGCAATTCATTACCCGCATAGCTACAACAATTTCCTTAACAGTGCCGTGCCGTTCATTAAACTGATTAAGAAATTGAGAAAACTGGCAACATTTCGAAATGAAATTAGTGAAGTATTTCTGCAAATGGAATATGATGAATATTTGATTAGAGAAACTGATGGAAAATCATGTACGAACTTAGCTGAATGGATAACGTATCATCATCATCTGATAAGGATGATCTTCCATCGAATCTCCGGTTGGCTATGGCCTAATTTAAAAACTTTTGCTGCAAATTCAGGAGCCTAGGCGCTCACCAACGGCCTAGGCTCCCGAATTCACTACATAAGTTTCTAATTCAGACCATAGCTAACCTGAGATTCGATAGACGTTGGTTTGGATATTAGTGTTTTGTCTCCTTTTACGACACGTGCAGTCGACAGTTGATCTATTCTTCAAAATCCCGAACACAACACCGGTACGGAATGGAAAACGCGCATGCACTAAAGAAATGAGACAATAGAGTGCAAGTCCAATGCTAGTCCTAAAGAAATAATCTCCAGTATTAAATACTATTCTGGGCTATCCCGTCACTGACATCGCTTTCTATTGAGAAAACTGACGTTAACCTTAGCTTTACCAGCTTTATCATTGTTGCATTACATACGCTAGTCACAGCAAAGTAAATGTATATTGCATGGTATATTGTTGATAAACTTCGTGTATTGATTTCTCTCTCATGTCTCAGCTATCTGATCGATATTTTTTGTAAATATATTATTATTATTATTATTATTATTGTTACTATTATTGCAGAAAACATTTATAATTATTATCGTGACAGATGCCATTGACAACGATGACGACGGAGATGGCATACCTGACACTTTGGAAGATAGCCTGACTGGAGTCAGTGTTTTCACTGACACTGACAGGGACGGAATCCCTGACTATCTCGATCTTGACGATGACAACGATGGAATCCCTGACGCGTTAGATCCGGACGACAACGGGGACGGTATTCCTGATAATGATCAGGATTCGGATGCAGACGGAATCCCTGACTATCTGGATTTAGATTCTAACGGAGACGGTATAGCGGACTATCTGGAGACTCGCGACTCCGACGGAGATGGAATTTCAGATAAAGATGATCCCGATGATGATAACGATGGAATTCCAGATTCGAAGGATTCGGATAGGGACGGAGATGGCGTGCCAGACAACGTTGATCCGGATTTTAGAGATACGGATTCTGACGGAGTTCCTGATATCCTTGATGACGATGATGACAACGATGGAATCCCAGATCATTTGGATCCAGATGATGATAACGACGGTATCCTAGATAACGTGGATCCGGATTACAAAGATTCCGACGGAGATGGAATTCCTGATTTTCTTGATTTAGACGATGATAATGATGGAGTTCCTGATACATTAGATTCCGATAAGGATGGTGACGGGATTTTGGATTTACAGGAACTGGAATTCCGTGATACGGACGGTGATGGCATTCCAGATTATTTAGATGATGATGATGATAACGATGGAATACTAGATGATAAAGATGACGATGATGATGGAGACGGGATCAAGGATACTTTGGATCGGGATTCAAAGTTAGTTCGTTCATTTATATGAGACTTAGTATTGGAGTTATTTAATTGATTGTTTTATGTGCTATATTCTACATGCTTTCTATTGGTTTTAATTATAAATTAAAAATTGGTTTTACTTAAGCGAAGGGCCCTTGTAAGTGTCAAAAGCCTTAAGTCGATACTTGACTTTGCATTGCCTGTCGCACTTTTATGATTTTAGTGTGCAAGTTGAGAATTGAATAAATAAATAACGATCGAATGACATACGATAAAAATGACGATGATGGTGAAGTTAAGCTTCAAGTCTTGATAAGCTCTTTAGATCAGTTTTATATGTGTCTACAAATTTAAGGCAATTTAAGAATATCATATAATTTATCATATATAAGTTATCATATTATAAGTTATCATATAATTTTATTATTGTTGCACTTTCGGTGCATCATAGTAGATAGATGCAAGTGAAGCAGCCTACCATTGTAAGGTCATGTACGGGAAAATAGTTATCTACTGGCGAGAGAAATAGCATTCCTTCTCCCTGCAACCTAATCAAGCGCTCTAGAGTGCTGTACCACAGATCTGGAACTCTCTTCCATTCATATCTCGTTTCATCCTTTCTGCATGAATTGCGATCATGATGTAAAGTGTCATTTCTAAAGTGCCCCATAAGCTGCTTCTACGGATTCTGGGTGCGCACCACGTAAAACTTATTGTGTCCTACGGCTCGGTGTTGGCTCTGTTTTGTTCAATGCTTTCGCGAAAGACTCTGGTTCTCTAGCCCTATTGTTATTGTTGTTGTTGCTGCTGTTGTTGTTGTTTTTGCTGCTGTTGCTTTGTTGTTTTTACTGTAGAATGGCACACTTGTCTATGATTTACTAATTGATTAACTTTAAATTAATTAAAGTATTAATTTATTAATACTTTGGACTGATTTTCTGAATTTGGGTATTTGCACCGTTTTTGGACCTTCTATTTGCTCGCCGGTTTGATTTTGACTCAATAATGCTCGATGTTATCATTGATGACTGTAGCGCTCTAATTGCTGTTATTATTATTATTATTTTTATTAATATTATTTTTTTTTTTTTAACCCCGGTGTAAAGAACCTGGGGTTTGATAAAAACGATTCGAGCAATACGTGCTGAATCGCCGCCCGGCTACTCGAGGTCATCAATCGGCTTAAAAGAATTGTTGAAGCAGACTGCATTAAATCTTTGCAAAGTCATGGAAAGCCTTTGCCAAAGAAAAGATGTCTCTCGCTTATCGCCAGTTTGCTCTGCAATAAGTCTGCCTATGCCATTAATAAAGTCAACTCCTTCGGGATTCATCGGGCCCATGGTTTCAATAGCCACCGGAACAACTTCATATCTAAGGACAGATCACGGTATTTATCCAACTTCCTAGAGGCGGCATGAACAGCAGCACCACCGGCTGTGACTGAAGTCGTATTCAGGTAGGAGTTTGCCATAGTGTCAATGACCGTGACGTCCCAAACGGCACATTTACCGTTGCACCAGGGCACTAAAGTCATGCCGTCCGGACGCTTGCCGTCTGATCTGGACAACCCACTTGGCTCCTTAGAGGAAGGGATGCCTGCTCTCGAAAGTGCTCGCCATATTATGTCATTTAAATTATGATGGCGAGACATTCTACCTGAGCTTCGTTTGCAGGAGAGGCCGTGGAGACCTAAAGCGTCGACTTCATGACCGCAGGGGCACATGTGAGGCTCGCAAGTTTTCGCCCCTAAACGGAAACTAACAGCTACTCGAATCGCCTCATTGTCTAAAAATAGCCCACAAGAAGCAACAGGGAGAGCGTGAAGCCAGTCGCTGCTTCTTTTAGTTGATACAGCTAGGAGTCGTGCTCTGTCTACTGCATGGACTGGGATTCTAACAGACTGTTATAAATCCGATCCACTATAGGACGGTCCCATGATTTCTGGCTACTGACTGAGGTAGAAGGTGGAGCACTGGAGGTGAGGCTTTTGGACCAAACTGACAACGCAACGTCAATGGAACTATCGGCAGAAAGGGAGCACTTATGAAGGATGGCGTCTTGCAACTGCCTCGTTCCCATCGCTGATGCCAAAAAAGGCTGAAGGCGCGATATGGGAAACAAGACGAATTCCAAGACCACCCATGCTCACCGGTAGACTGGCTTGCTGCCACTGCAAATCAGACAAATCTGCGTTGATAACGGCGCACAAGCATTGCCTAAGAGCCTCGTCGTAGTCTAAAAGCCGCGGATTAGAGAAGCTCGGACTAGAGCGCAGAACGTGCATAAGTTTAGGTGCACTTAAAGAAAAGCGAAGGATTGTTAAAGCATCATGAGCGGCTAGCGACTTCAAGCGTGATGCTGTAATTTGTTTTATTAATGTCACTTTCTCTGTGTTATAAGTTGTTTTATTAATGTCACTTTCTCTGTGTTAAAATTTATTTTATTAGTGTCACTTTCTCTGTGTTATAATTTGTTTTATTAGTGTCACTTGCTCTGTGTTATAATTTGTTTTATTAGTGTCACTTGCTAATATTAATATTATTATTATTACTATTAGTAATATTCATTATAACCTATCAATCACGACAGGGATTCAGATGGGGACGGTATTCCAGACTGGCTGGACCACGACGATGATGACGATGGTGTGCCTGATTCCGTCGACATGGACGACGACGGAGACGGAGTTCCTGATGTTTACGATCCGGACGTTAAGGACTCGGACGGGGACGGAATACCTGATGCCTCGGATGACGACGATGACAACGACGGAATCCCAGATAGCGCTGATCCAGACAGCAATGGGAATGGGATTAATGATCTGTTTGAGGCTAATATGGTTGGAATAGATCGCACTACGGATAGCGATGGAGATGGAATACCGGATTATCTGGATGATGACGATGATAACGATGGAATACCGGATATTTCAGGTTTGTAGAAATTCATACGAATTTTGTTTATTGCTAATCTTGTTTAATCTGTCCCTTGATTAGCGTCAATTCTGTAGTATTTTATCTGTAGTATGTTATCCCTGTTATTTGATCTGTGTTATTTGATCTGTGTTATTTGATCTGTGTTATTTGATCTGTGTTATTTGATCCGTGTTGATTGATCTGAACCAGTTGCATGTTGTTCAATAATGGATGAGTAAGTGCAGCGCTTATGTTGCATTGTTGAATCAGTTACACGATCAGTGTAGCTTGTGTCTGTCGCAGTAATCATTACTACTCTATTTGAACTGTGTTGTTTTGTTCACATTCACTAACGTTCTAATCTGCGATATAATTTGTTTTATTAATGTCACTTTCTCTGTGTTATAAGTTGTTTTATTAATGTCACTTTCTCTGTGTTAAAATTTATTTTATTAGTGTCACTTTCTCTGTGTTATAATTTGTTTTATTAGTGTCACTTGCTCTGTGTTATAATTTGTTTTATTAGTGTCACTTGCTCTGTGTTATAATTTATTTTATTAGTGTCACTTGCTCTGTGTTATAATTTGTTTTATTAGTGTCACTTGCTCTGTGTTATAATTTGTTTTATTAATGTCACTTGCTCTGTGTTATAATTTATTTTATTTGTGTCACTTTCTCTGTGTTATAATTTGTTTTATTAATGTCACTTGCTCTGTGTTATAATTTGTTTTATTAGTGTCACTTTCTGTGTGTTATAATTTGTTTTATTAGTGTCACTTTCTGTGTGTTATAATTTGTTTTATTAGTGTCACTTTCTGTGTGTTATAATTTGTTTTATTAGTGTCACTTTCTGTGTGTTATAATTTATTTTATTTGTGTCACTTTCTCTGTGTTATAATTTGTTTTATTAGTGTCACTTTCAATATTAGTATTTGTATTACCTAATTCACCAGCTCGCACTTGCATGTCATTCACACTCTTTATACGATCATGTTCCGAATCCAACGAAGATTTAAATTTTATATTTTATTTGACCCAATGCTATTCGATAGGACACTAGTGCTGTGTGTTTTGTTAAGTTACAGGAAGTGTTTTATTTAACCTGATCACACTATCTTTATCAGAACAGCCTGAACTTATGTCACATGTTCCGAGCAACGCTGTTTGTGATACTAGATCTCCCTTTAGCTTTCTTTGCTCTTTGATCTATGATTTATTGTTCTCATATTGGACCTACACAAGTTAGATCTGTATGACTATATGCCGGTCTCTGACATCATCACTTTCGAGTGAGGAAACTGACGTTAACATTAGCTTTTTTAGGTTTTTAAGACGGGATTTTTATGTATGTTTGATTTTAATTTGTGAAATATTGATCTACCTTTTTGTTCGAAGCCAATGCCAGCTCTGAACATAGCAGGGACACGAGGTCATGATGGGCTGGCGATCAGGGTCGTTCCTGCCAGCTACAGCAGGTTTAATGAGCTTGGTTAATGAGATTGGTTAATGAGCTTGGTTAATGAGCTTGGTTAATGAGCTGGGTTAATGAGCTGGGTTAATGAGCTTGGTTAATGAGCTGGGTTAATGAGCTGGGTTAATGAGCTTGGTTAATGAGCTGGGTTCATGAGCAGGGTTAATGAGCTGGGTTAATGAGCTGGGTTAATGAGCTGGTTTAATAAGCTGGGTTACTGAGCTGGGTTAATGAGCTGGGTTAACGAGCTGAGTGGTTGATCTACTGTCCTAGAATGTGATTACTTGATGTTTGATGCCTGAGTTGATTTGATCCTCAGATCCTGACGACAATGGTGACGGAGTGGATGACGTCCATCAGGACGCTGACCACGATGGTATCCCGGATCACTTGGACGCAGATGATGATGGCGACGGTGTACCGGACGTCCTAGATCCCGACCAGAGAGACAGCGATAACGACGGGATACCAGACAATAAGGACAAGGATGACGATAACGACGGGATACCCGATGCGCAGGATTCCGATGACGACGGAGATGGTATCCCAGATAGAGTGGACCCGGATCATCGGGATACTGATGGAGATGGAATTCCAGACGTCTATGATGACGATGATGATAACGATGGTGTACCCGATAATAAGGACTCGGACGATGATGGAGATGGTATCCCAGATGATATTGATCCGGATCATAGAGATTCTGATGGAGATGGGATACCTGATTACAGAGACAACGATGATGACAACGATGGTGTGCCAGACAGCATAGATGACGACGATGATGGCGATAATGTGCCGGATTTAGTTGACCTTGACAGCAGGGATTCTGATGGAGATGGTATACCTGATTCCTTGGATAAAGATGACGATAATGATGGAATCCCGGATGATAAAGATGATGATGATGACGGGGATGGGATATTGGATAGCGTGGACGTCGATAGGTTGGACAGAGATGAAGATGGAATTCCTGATATAGTGGATGGAGTGATTGCTGGAGCTTCACGTAAGGTATGCTTATAGTATTGATTATTTGATGACATTCTGATAAGCATGAAGGGTCAGATATATAAATTTTGTGAAAATCTCTGACATCAACTTCTCATTTAACCTTCTCATTTAATTTCTTTTGCGTATCTAGTATGACATTCATAAATCACAAATCATAAATTTTCATTATACCCGGCCTGCTATAGGCGCTTGAGTTTTTAATAGTTGCGGCATGTATGTATCATTAGCTACTATTATTATAGAATGTCTTAATAGCGTAGGGGTAACGTCACGAAATTTTAATTGACATCCTTAGGTGAATTGAACCCTCGTGGGTTCGAATCCCAGCCGCGCTGATCTGAGAGTAAAATCTCGGCCATTCACTGGACTGGTTATGCGGAAAATGGTCGAAATTGCCTAATGGTTTAAACATGTGGTATTAAAAGTGATAGATATCAACATAGTTAATCATTTCACTAGAATGCGTGTTTCGTTTTTTTACTTTTTATTAATTAACAGTTATGTAAACAAATTATTTTGCATTTTCTTCATACTAAGCCTATATTTGTTTATAGTTCTTCATACCATGTCTACTTGTATTCAATTACAAAAAGATACAACTAATGCCAAAATTCTAAAACCTCGGAGAAAAATACCCGAACAATAACTATCTAGAAAGATTCTAAATGTCTATATATCTCTTCATAGTGAAAATAGTAAACTAATTTTCAACCGCTTAATGAATTTTCATGCATGTTCACTATACACATATTCAAATGTTTAACAATTCTACTGTTATTCTTCTTCTCCTTCTTCTTCTTCTCTTTAATCCCAGTTTAACTAGGGTCGGGATACGAACTGACCTTCTCCACTCCTCTTTGTCTCATACTATATCAAAGTCTCTTCCATTCGTTTTCTCTTCCGTTTCTACTCTTAATCCATTACTAACAGGTACTAACATTGATGAATTGCTGAATATTTACAGTATGTGTATTTGTGTTATAGGGGAAATCGGAACTGTGATAGAGAGGCGAATAGTGAGAGAGGTGTACACGGCTAGGGTCACTGTGGAACGTGAGATGATTTGTGTGGACAAAACCCTCAATACAGCAGACAGCTGATAGCGACCCTCGTAATAGACTTTGTTCTTCTTCTCCTCTGATCTTAACCTCGTTACAGCATATTATCTGTAAAATGTCCCCATCACTAGCTAACAAGCTACAGCTAAGTTTAACGTCAGTTTTCTGCTCGACAGCATGCCAGTTAAGTGCTGAGCACTGGATTCGAACCCTGCGTCTACTGATCCGCTGTCGAACACCATAACAACAAGCCATCGGCTTAGGCCAAACAAGATTGCTCAGCGCTTATAATTTAGCAAATATAATAATAATAATAATTATTATTATTATAAATAATTATGTATTACAATATTTGTGTATAAAATTAAATTCGATAGGAAATGAAGCAAAGTTCAATAGGATGTTTCAGTTAAAGCTTGAACGATAATTTAGATGTTTGGTAAGTGTAGCATCCTTTCATTACTTGGGCGTGTGAGGGATAATTCCAAATCCCAAATACCCAAAATATCGAGGTGAGCACCTATTCCTTTCTCTCAGGTACTTTTTACAGAGAACCTTCAAGTGTTAATTGTAATGTTCTCCTGCTTTAGCTGTCCAATCATAACTTGTATTGAAAATGTCGTTAGATTAAACCTCCGACTGATGCTGGAGTCAAATAGACAGTCATACGTGTGATGGGCAGTCATACGGGTAAATCTTTCAGCAGAGTAGCCTACCGATTTCCTAACAGGCTATTAAAAACACTGCATTTTTAGTTCATAGTAGCAAGCATTTTGTCAGTATGTGCGTTTAGATCCTAAATATAGATTAGCCTGAAGGCTATATTGCCCATATATTAGAAAATGTTATAACTTATTCATTTATGCTATATACTTATAACATAACTATATAAAATGTTTTGTACTTTTTTCATTGGTAGTTTTGTGCTTAATTGTTTTGTTGTATAATTGCACAGTGCACATAGGTTTTTCCATAAGTTATGGTTTTTATCACCTGCGTTTTTCATCATCAGTTTCAAGCAAAGTTGTTTTGTCGTTAGCATTGACGGTTTTATGTAGTTTGAATAGCACAGGGGCCTACCACTCCTATTATTAGGCTCCTTGCTCCGTAAGTTTGCAATAAGTATAGTTTGGACGTCTATTTTCTTAAAGAATTCTATTGGCACTTATTTATTTTACTAGTTCTTCATTGGTCTACTATGTTATTGGCTGTATATTGTGTAAGCTAGCTGATTGCGATTTTAAAAAAGAAAGTTAATTATGATACAGGTATGTTTGTAGTATATAGTGTATTTGATTGTACCTGTGTAAAGTTGCTAGTGTGAGTGAGATCGACCTGGTGAACACCAAGATATTCATTAAGCGATTAATATTTAGAACTAATAAATCGCTTATTCAGTTTATCTATAACTCAATAAACCAATAAACCAATAAAGCATTATTACTCACGCAGACGAGAAACTAAATTAAGTCCAGAACTGTATGCTAATAGCTAGTTAAGATTTGTATGAAATAAAACATTTTCTATTAAGATGATAGAAAAAAGTGCTTGATATAAGTTGAATCAAAGTATTATTCGGTAATTTTAAATAAGTTAATGTATTAACTGGGATAACTTCAATGAGGACATAACGTCTGCATACTCATAGGCTATTTCAAAATTAAATAAATATAAGAAGATGAAACTGTAGTTTAAATGTTTACATAATGATCATCATGGACAGTTCACAGCGACAATGTTTCATTTTCAAGAAATATATTTCTGACAAGAAATATATTTCTGACAAGAAATATATTTCTGACAAGAAATATATTTCTGACGATAAATGAATTAATTTAATAAAACTATATTTAATTATTAATGTATTAATTAATAGAGAACAGTCAACAAAACTCTGAAAAAACGTGTGCGAAAGAGTTTAATGCCACCAAAGTGCACACAATGTAGGGCAAAGAAGATGTCTATCACTCTTCATCATATATTTAAACAGACACGAGGACATTTCGCTATCCATTACACCGGTTTCACGCGCGATCATGATTACATCAAACGTTCTGACCTCACAGTACTGAAATATGTTCCAATCGTGTCGTACTTCTTGAACAGGATTTCTGATATTTAAATTTTCACCGTCTAATGGACCTTTCATTATTTATCAACGGTTAGGCCTTGCATTCAAAGTGCTTGACTTTGTCATGGATAACGGCAATATATTGCTTTTGTGTAATTTGGATTTCATTCAAAGCAGCACTGCACGAGATTATTGCATTAAATATAAAATAACTCTCTTTATAAGTAAAAACAATCATAGAAAAAAGATTTCTTCGTTCAATTTCAACGGAAAAAATTATAAATTACAATAGACAAAAACTAGAAGATCTTAAACATATTAAGCAGTATTTATAATAATTTCAAAGAATCATATACAGATATATACATGTATATATCTTATGTGTGTATATATCTATATATTACTCTGCATATTATATGTTTACACATACAAATATATTACATATAGTTATATACTGTTATGTATATACATACAAAATAAACAAATTATACGCTTAATCACTAATTGTAAAAGGTGACTAAGCCGATAAAAAAGAAGCAGTGAATATCACTTATAAATTTCCGTAATAAAGCAATATAATAATTTTAATAGAAGGATATGCGTTCGGTAAACCATAGTGAAGAGAGCAAAACATTGGCTCACGTAGTGACTAGTGAGCGAGAACATGTAGTTTGGACCTGCAATTTGACAGAGCAACAGAGACAGAGAGAGAAGAGTTATAATAAAACCTCATCTCGTTCATTATAGATACAGTTCCTCATCATCATCGCACTGGCATTACTCGTCTATAATGAGGCATCAACGAAAAACCCCAGCAGTAAGCTTGGAAAGCTCCAGTTTAACGACTATAAGTCTTAAATCCCCTGTAAACAACTTCCACAATGCATAACATAACGATCACGTGCAAGAAATACACAAAATAATGTTTCTCAAGACTATACATATAGGCCTAACACACCTGTGAATATAAAAATATACAAATTCTGACATTACAGTTAAACTACTAACACTAAAAGACAATCTCTAAGTGCTCAATTGAACAAAAGCAAATGACAAAAGATTACAAATTGAACGACGTCAGGCGCTAAGTAGAGGCTTCAAGACAATAGAGAACAAACCGTCTACGAGACTTGAGTAATCTGAGCGTTCATTAAAAGTATATCGATTCCAGAATTAAGATACATCCACTTCATCATTATGCACTTCGAAATCATCATCATAATCATCATCATCATCATCATCTTCCCTTGAATCCCAGTTTAGCTAGGGTCGAGATACTAGTACACCTTTTCCACTTCTTTTTGTCCATTACCATATCAAAAATATATTTCATGCATTACGGCATCAACAACTAAAATTTTTTCCACATCATTTCCTATAACTCTCTCCACCTGTCATAACTATTATTTTCTCTAAATTATTATTTATAATTTTCTTCGTATAATCATTAACTGTTATTTTTGTCCACATATCAATCACGATTTTTAACACTGCGTTTTCAGCCTTTCTGCACATTTAACTTTATATTTCTATAATTTCCATGTATGACGCTATTACGCACTATATTACCTGCTGAACCTACCTATTTGGTTAAAATCTTCAAAAATATAATCAATCTTCTCTTTCATTTAAAACTAAGCATCCTCATCCACCTCTTAAATCTTGAAGAGAACTTTAAAAGTTCACTAAGTGAACAATTGAACATATCAATCAATAAATCGATGCAGATTTTACGAGACATTCCTTACCAAAAAGCTATGTCACGGTAATACTCAGTTTCACATGTGTGAACTCTACTACTGATCAGGTAATAAGGGTCAGATGACACCAGTTTTATATAATGTGCAACATTATTAAGTGATCCTAAGTTCTTAACTAAGAAGCGACTACTTTAGTACACTATCACATGTGTCCATACAATGACACATTGAATGTATATAATAATATTGACAGTTTATTGCAGCAAACTCCGCTAATACCAAGTTCAATAAGCGAGTAAAAGATACAAAAGCAGAAAAATAAACTAAACGACAGCGTAGAGAATTAAATAGCTCAATAACAAAATGTTTAATCATTCATCGCTAACGATGAGATCTTCATAGATCTAAAAAGTAAGAAAAACTGGCAATGCACTCTGCAATCATTATTAACTCGATTCCACAAAACATCCATTTCATGACAGTTGAACGCAAATTATTACTATCATAAGGTAAACGCTCTACCAATACACAGTAGAGATTTTTGAGAGTTAGACAGAGCAACTGTAAGTGAAAGCTCAATTTAGTAATGCACGCAGTCACAAGTACGAAAATGCTGTATAATACAAAGGAGCATAAACAAAGCAGCACATGCATTACGAGAAGATGCACATTAAACATCAGCACAAGAAAATTATGCATAAGCAAGCCCTTAATCTACTAATATTTATTCGTGCAAAAACAGCAATTATAAAAATGCGGCGACAGCACATCAGAATTTCTCAAAGACTAAAAATTACTCTTTAACAGACTCGCAAAGTATTGCATTCTCTAATAAACCTCTTTCACGCAAGCCTAAAATTAACTCAACAGCTGGTCTCCTTGTTGAATGTTCCTGTAAGAACTCAATACTAATACCGTTGAAAGTTATTGTACGAATTCAAAATTAAACACTGTCCAAGGACAAGTAGGTCTAGGATTCAAACAATTTTACAATTTATGACAGACAATGAAAAGATCTTCAAATGGATGGAAAAGCAGTTACAATTACATAACACTCTATTAGCAAAGTTCGTGAACAGTTCTAAGCAAAACGGAACATAGAAACAGAAGAAATAAAAAATAAAAACGAAAAGAATAACAGAAAGTACGGAATAAATAAACTAAATTGAACTAAAAATCTTCTCTTACATTAGGATTAACTAATAATAAACAATTAAGGGCAAAATTATTACAAAATAAATCCGAATTTTGTATCGTAATATTACCAATGGGCTAGCACAACAACTTCCTGAACATAATTCAAATTCTATCAAAATATAAAAAACAATTTATACAAATTAATAGTCAGCGATTTTACCTAACAAGCACTAAATTATGCATTAAAAGGTGTAATGTTTAAAAGGCTGGAGCCAGTGGCGATGTCGGTAAGTTATTCGACCGCGGATTTTTGTTAGATTTAAAGAATTAAAACAGGTCTGCTAAGACCAACCATTAATTTTGTCCTGACAGACTAAAAGAATCCTTAACTAAAGATATCCAATGATTACGTGTAGGTTGAAACGACCGCGGATCAGTACGTGCGTGGTTCAAATCCTGGGCTAGCCCGTCGCTGACATCGCTTTCGAGTACAGAAAATGAAGTTAACATTAGCTTTGTTACTTTTACAGAGAGACCAAATACAAACACGAGGTAGTACAGGTATATCTGGACACTCCTAAAGCAGATCTTGCGGTGCAACACGACAATATCAACACCTCGACATACAAATGTGCTCAATATTTGAATGCATAACGGGCAGTGCTGCATTAATTGTGCTAGAAAAAACGTATAAATATCCTGCCTGCCAAATAGGAGAACATGACACAAGAGTTTATCATATATAGCTGACTCACATAAAAATATACGTACTAGTAAAATATTGAAGCGTGACAATCATAGCATTCAGACCCGAGAGACTCCCATAGGTGCTTGCAAGAACAGCTTCAAAAAGATTTAATTAAAATGTAATTAAAATATTTAAAAAGTAATTAATTAATTCCATATAATTAAATATCAATTGTAAGCACACAGATCTTTCCGAGTTCAAATACAAAAATGTCTGATGCACATACTCTTGATTGAAAAATAATGTAATTCTAAAATATGACATCAGAAATACATACATTTTAAATACATATATTTTGTGCTTAGTTAACTAATTATTTCTACGTACTTGCAACGATTATTTGGTCTATTCAGGTGCAATATATGCCATGTAAGTGGCAAGAATTTTGACCCGAGCTCATCATAAAATTGTCATTTGTAACCGTCTAGAGCATAAAAGAATTGTTTTACACTCATAACAATATTTTACTTAACTAAATTTATTACAACAAAATAATTAAATTCTATCTCTTTTTCATCAAACCAACAATCTTTTTATCCATGAATTAAAGCGCTTAATAATGGTATTCTCTGCAGCACATTTCTTCAAGTCAAAGAGGATTCATTCGGTAAGACTACAAACTTAGGAGCTAATAAATAATCAAACAATGACACTCGATTAACAGTCTCCGCTTATTTGACTTATTTAAACTTAAAGATTGGATTTAAAACAACAGTAATCAAATTATAGTTTACAGTTCTAAATTCGTTCATATTTGGATGCGGTAAATCTTCTCAGTTTTATCATTAAAAACCGTACAAAACTATATCAACTGTACTGAATAAACTGTAGTACTATAGCTGAGCATATTCCTATTAAACAACCGTAACATTCAGGAATTCCACTTCAGCATCTGACATGGGACGCAGTAGGTGAAAGAATTCTAAGATATTCTTCTTCAGTCCTCTGCTGTAAGGATTGTAATAGCGACCTTTACTGTCCTGCAAATATTTGTATCTCGAGTGGTTGAATCTTTCATTCGTCGTCAGATTCAGTCCTATGTTGTACACCTAGGAATATAAATACGACGATGACATTATAAAATTAATCATTTTACTACAAGCATTTATTAAAAGAACTAAACGTATGATTTAAGACGAGAAAAATTACCAGCCTGTCTGTGAAACGATTTCCAGCTAGCTCAATATCAAGCCTTGAATATAATAATGAAACGAACTTAGAATTACTGCAAAATGAAGAAAAGAAGAAATAGAAGATAGTAAATGAAGATAGAAAATAAAATTATTCATTACAGTCCTGCGAAGCAAAATAATTCCCACAGTACATTCCAAGAATTATTCCATTTCAAATTATTGAAGCAGCAAACAAGAAACAAAACAGAGCAGAGTAATTAGAATTGGGCTCAGCTAATTACATTGCAGCAACAACAACAAAACATGGCAACAAGTCACCGACTTGGCATGTTGTTCCGCAGCGGATCAGTAGGTGCAGGGTTCAAATCCAGTGCTATCCTGCCACTGGCAAGCTATCAAGCATGAAACTGACGTTAAACTAGGTTTTGGCCTTTCTATGTTCATCAACAAGAAATGCCAAAGCCGTACCTAAAAAATATATTATGTCGGAACTACGTCCGACAAAATATATAACTGCACATTAAGGTATTGATTTTTATTCTCATTTTTATTCATCATTGTAAACTAGCCCAGAGCTGCTACAAAAATATCTTTAAATACCATTGACTAACATTAGAAAAAGTTACGTTAGTAAATAGATAATTCAAATAAGATAAAGTTATGTTAGAAACCAGCTATTCAAATGGGACAAAGTTATGCTGGTGAATAGCTAAAGTTATGGTAGCTGTTCAAATGGGATAAAGCTATGCTAGTAAATAGCAGCAATGTTATGATTATTCAAATGAGATGAAGTTATGTCAGTAATAAGCTATTTAAAATGGGACAACGCTATGCTGGTAACTAGCTAATCAAATGAGATAAAGTTACGTTAATAAACAGCTAATCAAATGTAGAAGTAGAACAGACTGTCATGGTCAATACGAGGCCGCTGACAGTCATGAAGAAAGACACTTCGACGAGTCCAATGATGATGAGCACATCCCAGCCAGCAGCATAGAGTAGAGATATGATGAAGTACTCACTGGTCACCAGATTAGTGAATATACAGCCGAGAAATATAAAGAACCAGCCCCTAACAATCAGATCAATCCATCAAACAACGTTCTGCTGCTAGTGTATTGTAGAGATATGACGAAGTTCACGCAGATTAATAGATTAATGAACATACAACCAAGAAATAGAAAGAACCAACTAGTAGGGATACCATCAATCAAGCAATTAGTCACACAATAATCTCATGCAGCAGAAAAAACAGCCCATCAAAAAGTTAGGCTACCTTCAGGCAACAACTAAAGATTATACGTAACTTAATCAATAATTTAAGCAATAATTTAATAGTAAAATCTAATCAAGCACAACTGCTTCACAACAGGAAGCCTCCTAATCACTAAATGATACAAATTAAACTGAGGCTGTAGGATCTGTTATTTCATTGTGAGTATAATCTCTCTCTTAGTACACTGCCTAATAGCAGGTCCATGGTATAGAAAGCCTCCACTTATCTCTATCTTCCGTTTTCCTATTCACGACCATATATGAGTGGATCTTTAAATCATCTATAACATTACTTTTGATATACCATTTTCTTGGGGAATTCTGCTTATGACGAGGTGAGCCCCTATGCTTTCCTCAGCTTCGACTAACATTTTCAGGGCAGGGGCGTCATTACCTGAAAAAACAATCCTGTTTACCCTGAGTATAATATCAGCGACTAAACCAGGATAGTAATAAAGCGAGCAGTTTCCTGCATAAGACGCAAATCACTTTTAAATTTAACTGACCTATTGTTGTAGCCGACACAGTTGTATATGTAGGGACAGTGGTGATCAAATGATACGATGCATCTATTGCACGTGCGACAGTGCTTCGCTCTCATAGGCCTCACACATCTGCAAGTGTGGCACAGCCTACTCAGTGGATTAACACCTTGTTGTCTCCACTCGTCGTAGGATGATACCTTCAAACATACAATCACACGTACATACAGGCCTATATGATGTTACCTTCAAACATACAATCACACGTTCAGGCCTATATGATGATATCTTCACACATTCAATCACACATACAAACAGACCTATTCTACTCGTCATACAATAATATCTACACATAAGCTCTCACACGCACATACATAGCATATATACAAACAGTCCTATCATGTAAAATGTAACAAAATATAGAGGCAGCATATCATCTTAAACTTTACAGAGTTTTCAACCATTACATAATAGGAGGACATTAAGCACAGAAATTCAAATTACTGCTACGCCCTAATGGAGTTCCGTTAGGTATTGGCATGATACTTAATTGTATAGATAGTTCACAGACAATAGCAAGCTAACCTGCTTAAGGCACTGATCATATTCAGGCATGTTCGTAGGTATGAAGCCTGGATCCATTGATGACGAGCAATACAGTGCGATCCACATAATAACGTTGACACCCAGAAAAAACATGTTCATCATCTCCTGCTCCTTCCATAGAACTGGTACATACTACACAAGCATACAGGAGAATATAAAATACTATCAAGTAACGATATATCAGATCGGATAGCAACCTTATGGATGCCTTAAAAATTGTAAAACAGATTTTTAAAAGAACTGCTACATTAGACAGGTTCAGGAGATTTTTCCTGTCGTAAAAAGAAGAAAAGATACCAAGATGCAACAAGACAAGAGACTGAGAATCTTAAAATTGTCAACAAATTGGCAGAGCTTACAAAAATAGTACAGTGCAGATAAGCTTAGAGCAACCTGACTACTACTAATTCCCAATGGAAAGAAATTGTTGAGGATTAGAAATGAAAATAATTCCTTATTTTATTACAAAATGGAGACGACGCTTCTGCTTCAAACACAAAAGAAGACAAAGGGCCAAAGGCTTTAATCCTTGATCGCACTACAAAATAGGCACCGCTACCACACAGAGGGCATTTGTGGTCGAGACAGATGAAGTCTTTAGAGTATTCAGAAGATTTTTTCTCAAAGTATTGCAACAGAACCTGAAACATTTTACTGCTTTAATAACTGCCAAACAATTCCATACAACACAGGTTATTAACTTATAAAAAAGCTGAGAAGGATAGATGTAAGAACCATATTGATTTACACCATACGAGAACGAGCTATGTGAAGCCTCTGCTACAGCAGCAACCCAACTGCCTTTCATTTAACGCCTAATTTTGCTAAATTCTGATCACTTTAAATTCTGTGAAGGATTTAAAAGGATAGTGCAATGTCACATACCTTGATAATATACAACGGATAGCCCCACAGCAGAGCATTGGCGATCAGGAACAAGAATGCAGCTCTCTTCTTGTCTGGTGGTCCAAACAAAATCGTCCATACATCCAGTGATGGCAGAAAACTAAATCTACGTCTTGACTCTTTCTTAAGATAGTCAACAATGTGATCATGTTTACGCCCCTGGGCCAGTGCTACAGGGGTCTTACCCTTCTTGTCTATGACATTGACCTCCACCTTATCCTAACAAAACAATACAGATATTCATTTGAAAACAATAAAAATCAATAAACCCCAAAATTAATACATGCATTAGTTTGAAAAATCACTCAACAGTTCAGTCAAAAGTAGCAGTCTACTCACATAAGCCAGAAGTTTAATAAATACGAGAACATCAAAAAATCTATCATAATTTCTCACAAATTCTAGAAACTTTGGCTCCTTAGTGAGCAAAAGTTTCTATCAAGGCTCATAATGAGGAATATCATAGCCACAAAATCTATTTCACCCACATTTAAATCTTTCCGAAAAATTACCCAGGAAAATGGGTAATTCACGGAACTGATTGATGGGTTAAACATGTGGTATTAAAAGTAATAAATATCATCGAAACTAATCATTTAGAATAGTATGTGCTTAAATTTTCTAAAAAATTATAGTTCTGTAATACATGTCACATGACAAGGTAATTACGTGAATCCTATTGTATTCAGTCATAAATTAGATTCATACACACTATTCTCTCAAATTCAAATGACAAAATAAAGTAATCTAAAAGCTTGAATTTAGAGACATCTATTGCATTGTCTTTTATGTCGCATTTACAATATAGTAAGTCTGCCAGTAGCAGTCAAAATTTATAATAAAATTCAGATCTTCAATGAAATCAGTCATAAAAGATACAGAATTTAGGATACAGAATAGAATGGCTAGCTTTTCGCCTCTTCAATGATTTATTAATAAAAGGCAAATTTTGTAAGCAATAAGAGAATGCTAGAGAACATTCCACACATAACCATGCAACTGCTTTCTTTCAAGTCGCTGATCCCTTAGTTTTTTGACTTTGACGTTAAAGTGCTGACAGACGTGTGGCGTAAAACTTACACAAGTAATTTGCACGAACGACTACGCTACGTACAATTTCACAGAGCTCTCTGACTGACGTCATATTGCCGTTGATGCAGGCAAGATGCAGTGGAGTCTGACCATAACCATCAACCTGATGGGGGCTTAACCCAGAGTACACCAGCAACCGCATCAATTCATTGTGACCTAAAATCAATCAATCAATCAAAGATTTAATTAGAGGCTACATTCTTGTATCATAAAATTATAACAATTCGATCGGTCGAATCAGTAGTCTGGCACTAATGCATCATACCATATGTTAATCGGTCATAATGAATCAGTTACTAAAGCTGTCACCATATACAGCAGTCCGTTCATTTAAACAATCAATCAGTTAACTAATGGAACAGTAAATAAATAAAAAAGCAATCTATAACGTTCAGAGTTAGTACATGTATAACAAATGATTTACAAAATACATCTAGAATTGAGTGCATATTGTTATACCAGAATAAAGTATACTTTTACTAAAAGAGGCACAGTACTAGTATATAGAAAATAAATTTAATTTCGACCACGTAAGCGTATTATTAAGTGAAAATTGATCAGTTAGCACAGTCTTGGGTTTATGAAAAATCTCTGATGCTATATACATTTATGTCAAAAGTCATTTTTATGTTAAAAGTTAAATATTCATTTCATTACATCAACATCATCTTCCCTAGAATCCTAGTTTAACCAAGGCTGGGATTCCAATAGACCTTCTCCAATCCTCTCTGTCACAAACCAATCACAATACTCCCATACCATTCCATACCTGATGATATCAGGGACTTCTGCCCTGTTTTCTTCCCGAAACATAGGACGAAATGTTTCGATATAATTTACATTTAAGTCCTATAAGATAACTATAAGGATAGATTTTGAAACTTTAGAGTCGTGTAAGATATATATATATATATATATATATATATATATATATATATATATATATATATACGATGTTGTCATTTTAATCTATTTTTAATATTGTCTTAAGGTATTTTACTGTTTCGATTCTGCAGTTTAAATTTTTATACAAAATTCATTGCAATTATTCCTCGATCAGCACATGTAAGAATAACAAACCCTTGAACGCAGCCCAGTGCAAAGCAGTGTCCCCCTCAGTGTCCGCAGCGTGAATTCTTGCTCCCTTACCAATCAAGTATCCGGCAAGCATAGTCTGCCCATACTGAGCCGCCAGGATTAGTGGTGTACAGCCTTTCTTATCCGTTACATCTATGGAAACACCCAACTGCAGAAAACAATGATAAATAACAAAATTAATTAAAGAACAATTACATACATCTTACAAGTATGAATAAAGTGCAATAGAAAAACCGATAGTGTGTAGATTAAAATTGCTTGTGCCTAGTAGCAGTACGTGAACATAGAGTTATAAAAAAATAACAAAGCGGATCACTTCTTAAGGCATATAGGATAACTAAAGACATGTACGCGATCATAGACATATTAATCATAACTTCACATGAACTAATAAGCAACAATTTAGAAAATAGATCATTCATTAGCGGTAGATAGAATACTGACTCGGAGTAGATGATCAATCACAGTTATGTGACCGTTAACAACAGCCCAGTGTATAGGTCTCTGAGCCAGCTCATTCTGCCCAGGCTCATCATAGGGGCCCTTCATGTCGATGATATACTGCAGGATCATCTTATTGCCTCGAATACATGCCCAGTGGGCAGGAGTTATACCTGCATGAAATTCAAACACAGGTATACGGCATAAGTGCAAACAAAAATTGTAAATTATATCATTTTATACTATTATATCAAATTATTTATGTTATTATGGAAAATTATTATATCGAATTATATCAATCTATATATTTAATTTATTAGTTAGCATTTTATACACGAATACAAAAAGTTATTATATTTCTAGCTTAATCAGAATTCAGTGTTAGAATTTCAAATATGTTTAAAGAATAGTTTAACTATTCTGTCATGCCAAACTATGTTAAAAGACTGCTTTACTTCTTAATTACAGTATGCATATATCAAAATAATTTCACATTTATATGTATACACAAAAGAATATTTCTGAATTTCACAGGGTGGGGAGCTGCATGAAACAGTATATAAACAGAATTTAAATACTTCCAGATACAGACCTTTCTCATCTAAGCTATGCAAGACTTCGACTCCCTTAGACTCCACTAGAGTCTGAACTGGAATCAGTAATCTGAGAAAATAAGCATAATAGAATGTATTATTTAATATCAATTTATAGATAACAATGTTTTACTAAGTAATAGCACGTTAAGGACCCTTAATCTCGCTGCTGTTGAATATTAATGAAAAACAGAGACAAATATGGAGGAGGAATATGGTGTAATGGTTAGAGTGTTCACCTTGGATGAAAGTGCCTGGATTCAGAGCCTAAGTCAATCAGCAAATGGTTGGATATCCCATTGGGCCTATGGAAGGTTAACCATGTATTGGAGCTTGCTTTCAGTTGGCATTATCAATAGCAAAGATATGATTAACCATAGAATGAATTGATAATAAATTAATAACCTGCCAGAACCAGTAAAGTAACCTAAATTGGTCTTAAAATAGGCATGAAAGTGCATTGTGATCTATTACAGTTAATATTGTTATTACTATAGCATATCTTTATTGATTAGAGTCGCTATATGAGTAGTATATTTTTTCTTTTTGACCACTTATATTCAAGCATTGCACATCAACTGAGACCAACACGTAAACCTCCATTCCACTAGTACCCTTCCTCGGATCGAACTCCAGGATTTTGGATCGCACCGTTTTTGGATAACCCACTTCCAGCTACATTCAATATCTTTACAAGTTGATTGTTGATACAAGTATCCATGACTTCCTCACCCAGTATGATTAAGTTAAATGGATTAATGGGAATTCTACAAGATGCGTCAAGAAGTCAGCTCTGTATTTTAGGCTCTAAATTAACTACTTTTGATATAAATGACTGACGAGTTATATACCCAGATCTGACTGCATCAAATATTGTAGGCACGAGAGGAGCATCAGAAGAATGTGGACAGTGATGACCATCTTGACAGCACTCGCCCGCTCGAACTGCTCTAGGAGCCACACTAACCAGCTTTCCTCCTTCACCGATAATCAGTGTTTCCGTGTCGTCGTCATCGTCGAGAAAATGTCCCGAACTAGCAGAATTACTGCCCAATTGACCGGATTTACGATAATTACTGCCTAACAACCGATTGTCAACATTCGCCATCTTGTCAACAGCTGATCAACACACCGCTGCTAACACTTGAAACGTTTTACTTGTATTTTACCGTTTTACGAAAATGTGAAATCATTACCTCTTTTAGATTCATTTGTACTAATTCGAAATAAGTATATTTATTGTATATCAAGTTGCAAATAAAACAATCAAAACCCGAGCTCTATGAGCGTCTAAAAGATCGCCTAAATCTGTGCTCAAACGAATAAATCTAAAATCGAATCTAAAAGTGACAGATTCTGAGATGAATTGAACTCTCGTGGATTCGAATCCCAGCAGCGATGATCTGAGAGTTAAATCTCCGACATTCATTGGACTAATTATACGAAAAATGGACTAAATTGCCTGAAGGTTTAAACATGTTGTATTAAAAGTGATAGATATCAACTCGTTGATCATTTCACTATAGTGCGTGTTTTTTCGTCATATCAAATATAGGCCTATATCTTTCTCTCGAGACTGATTCTACAATTGGTGCTGTTCTCGCGTGCAATCAAAGCTAGACTACTGCAGCTCCTTGCTTTAGAATCTCTCTGGTTGTGAGATTGACATAATTTAGTTCATTTGTAATTTCGTTGCACGTGCAGTCCTTCGTATCTTCATATACTCTGACTTGGCTCCAGTCCTCCAAGTCCGGGAACATATATTGTTGTTTACAAGAGTTTATCTGATATACAAATTAAAAGTCCATCACCACACCTGGCAAACGTTACACGATCAACTTACTACAAGTGAGGTAGCCCAACTCCATGAAGTTATCTACTAGGTCCACTAAGTTAATTACTTTATAGAGAACAAAACATTCCTTCTCGCAGTGAACTGTCCAAGCAGAGTAAAAGTAAACTTCCAGCATACAGAACTCCACAGATCTGGAATTCTCTTCCTTCCGCTTTGCGACCAGTTACGCAGGCAGACTAAAGAGTTCCTCTTCCATTTATATTAACCAACCAATGTATATAGACTGAGGTCAACACGTAAATCTCCATTCCGTTGATACCCTCCCTTTCACTTAATCCTTGGATTTTAGTTCATACCTTTATTGTATCCCACACTATGCTTGATCATCAGCTGGATTTGGTTTCATAGAACTCAATGTTATTGAGTACAATAGTAAGATTCTAATTGTGTTGTTGTTGTAATTTCGACGTTAAGTCTCCCTGTGTTGTTTCCGAATAGCTGAAGATAGACCAACTGTAGATTTCAACTGTCGTAAAAGGTAACAAAGTACTATTTGAGATCCTAACCAATGACAGAAAGGGCATTCGGTTGATGAGCGCCAAGGCTCCAGAAATTGCTACAAAAGTTTCTTAAACGAATGGAAAAGTTTAAAAAGTATCCCGACTCTAGCTAATCTGGATCCATGGTAAGAAGAAGACGAAGATGGTCATGATGATTATGATGAAAAACTTTTATATATAATATATATAAGGAAGTTTATGAAATTAATATTTAGCAAAATCATTGAATTACAAGTATAATTTACAACGTAAATTTTGTACGTAAAGTCAAACAAAACGTAAGAACACAACAATTATTTAATCATTCACGATTGCCGAAGGTACAATAATTGACGACAACTTGTAGAGGCTGATACTAGCTCTACCTAGCAACAACAACTGAGAGCGCATTGGATTTCAACAGCCCATCAGTAGACCTAAAAATGTGTAGATTAGAGTTTGAGAGTAGCTCTGTATTTCTTTGTACGGTGTTCTGGATTTTGGAATTTGCACCGTTTGGCTTCTTTTTGCGCACCGGCTTGGATTTGTCTAAATAGTGTTAGTATTCAAAGCTGCTATGTACGACGGTAACACTCTTGTTGCCATTATTATTGTTATTTAAATTGTTATTATTATTATTATTATTATCATATAAATAAATCACTCAATGATGATTAAAAGTTTTTGTGATGATGAACGAAGAGCACATCGCTGGTGTAGACGTTGTCCCTGGAGCAAGCCTGCTCAACGCTGCGAGTGAGGGGAGGTGGTCCACAGCTGAACACCACGAATACATTTGTCGATGGCTGCTCCTTCATGACGCCTTTCAGGACTTCCGGGAAATCAGGTCGACCAAAGTGAGTGGTGGACCTCAAACCAGTGAACAGACTCCTGTCTGAGATCTTCTGTAAGTGGCGCTCACATATGTACAGCATGGTGGTGCGGAAGTCAAACTTTCCCTTGTACTGTGTGATGGAGGTGTTAACCACTACAATGTTGGAATGATCTTTCTGCTCCACCTCTCTGATGATGTCTGTCATCCACTCGAAGTGGCGCTAGGTGAGAGTCACCCAGATGAAGTAGACCTTTTTACACCTCATGTCCCGATTGCCTCTCTCCGACCTATGACCAATATCCTTGACGATAGAAGCGAATGGAATGACTCCAATGCCTCCACCGATCAATATGGACAGCTCGTATTTACTCCAGTCCTGATGTCCTAATCCATAGGGACCGTCCAGATACACCTTGGGCAGGGGTTTCTTGACCAGCTGACGGGGGTCGTAAAGCTTTCGAATATTTTTCGACCAGGGACCCACGGCCCTGACATGTATGCTGAGGTGGCTCTCGTGGGGCGCCGAGGTTACGGTGAGGGGGTGGTACTCACTGCCGCTGTGAGCCAGACAGGCTATGCGCACCCTCTGCCCTGAGCGGTACTCAAAGTTAGGAGGCTTCCTAAGCTCCAGGCATGTCACGTCCGGGGAGGTAGAAGTGCGCTCAGATTCCCCTGCCATCTCGCTCCTCTCCAACTCCGATATCATAGAAAATTGCTCCCCGCCAATCAGCTGACTGATGCGCTCCTGCCTCATTCCCGCAGCACCAGGCTGCTGTTGATGTAGCAGTGGCGGACCAAACGGCTGCTGATCAGATCTCGTGGGAGCAGACTGAGCTGTACCGATAGGCTGTATCAGAGCGTTGATCTTTAGCCTGGACGGACGGTTGACGTGGAACGGTGAGAGCAGGTCAGCCGTGGGTTAAAAGAAGCCATTCTGCGGCGGCTGGGAGGTGGCGGTGACAGGACGCAGATGAACCTGAGGGGCCAACCCAGCCGGTGAGCCGATCGGGTTCTGCGGCAAGCGATCCATGAACATCCACTTGGATCGCCTCACTGCGGAGTCACCCCTCGCAGTGGCCAGGCTTGAGAGCTGAGGCCCTGCCCCTCGCAGAGGTATGTGGGTCGAGGAGTGCGGTGGGGGCAGGGAGCCAGAAGATCCTGGTGGGCTCACGGTTAACACGATACGCTGTCGATCAAAGACTTGATGATGATGTTGTTGCTTCTGGAGATTGAAATGAAGTACCGGCTGAACCTGAAGCCTCCACGACTGCAACTTCTTCTTCTTTTTCTTATGAAGTGACTGACGGCTGCGATTATCAATTCGGTCATGCTCCTCGCGCTGTAGACGATGATTTTCAGCATGATGATGATTTTCATGATGATTTTCATTATTATTATTATTAATATTATTATTACTACTACTATTATTATTATTTGGCAACAGCAACTGAGGGAGCATTACGCTGCAGTAATCCACCAGTAGTTTAGATACGCGTAGTTTAGATTTAACTTCAGATTTTTATAAATAAAATTACATAATTTGCACCTATTTCGCAGATGAAAAGAGGTTAAACAAACTATAGCTACTTCACTTCAACTTCAGCAAACATTTACCGATTACACCTACCATTGGTAGTTCCTATTCAGAAACATAGATGTGATAATGGACTATCAAAAACTGGCAGGAATAAGCCAAACGGTAAGAAGAATTGAGAAAACTCTAGACAGTCTAAACCTACAGTGATCCATTCAGTATCGAGTCAACACTTTAAAGATCGCATATACCGCAATTTATGCCCAACACATAAATACTAAAAATGCAAAATTAATCATAATATTAATTATTTTTGCCATTTATTTTTAGAATATGTACAAATATGAGCAATTTATTCTAACAGAAAACAGATAAAATCAATTATAAAGGCATAGAGAAGTAAAAGTGAATCTACACGAGAAACATATGATAAATTACCTCATTAATTACAGTCCCATTCAGTACCACGCATACACGTATATTAGATTATAGTAGATATAAGCATTAAAAGCGCTTATAAGTCGTTATTTAATACTTCATACTTCGTACTAACTTCTAGTAATAATTACTTAATAGTATAAATGAATGCTTATAATAAATACAAACAAATATTAGCAATTTAAGATGCTAGCTAAGCCAATAATAGGTATGAATTAATTACAGCAGCAAGTCATAATAATTACAAACAATACCTGGCCTATTGACTAATCAATGATATCGTATAGAAAATCATTGAATGCAAAACAGAACCAGTGAAATAGAAGTTATTGCCAATATCCACATTGATATTCATGTACAGTGTATATAAAGCAGATCCATGTTTATAAACAAAAACATCATTCATTTGATCATATCTACAAAACAATCTAGACTATAGTTTGACTGTTAATCCACTTAGCGGAATTAATTTAATAACTTCACCATCAAAACTCTGGTCATCGATCATTTAGCTTTTGACGAAAGAGATGTATATATAACAATTCACCAAAACCATCAACAAACTGTATCCGCTCTCAGCTGTTATCTGTCAAATCAATCAAGCAATAATAAACTAATTAATCAATCAATCAACCAATCACTCAATCAATATTAATCATTTAATATAATAGCCAACAAATCAATCCACTGATCATATGTCAAGCACACCAGTCCAGCAATTAATCAACAGTCAAGCAACGGATATCAAAATTGCTAAAGCTGCCGATCTTTCAATAAATTTGAACCAAAAAAGCAAAAGCAAAGTTAAGCGTCAGTTTCTTGATCGATGCGAGAGCAGGAAACTGACGAAAACTGGTTTCCTGCTACTTGACGGCGAGAGCAATGGATTTGAGCCCTGCACCTACTGATTCTCTTTCAAAAAACATGCCAACAAGCCACAGGCTCAGCCCAATAACTGAGTACGATTGACGGTCAGAATCAAGTGATATACGTCAGTATTCAAATAATACAAATATTTTCACAATCATAATAATAATAAAGGTTTAACGTCCGTATCCTCATACATGGATGATGTCAGGGACGTAATATTAGACATATGGGTCAATAACTTGGCCGAATTTTAATTATATCGATCTCATATCTAGATACGATAAACTGTTTACATATGCTAAAGTACACCACCTAGAATCTACATGTAATGAAACTACAAAATGATACTTAAAAGTAGAGATGGGAATTTTATGAATTTCCAGAGTTCGGGTTCGGTTCGGTTCGGGTTCAGTTAACAGTTTACAATTTGAGAGTGCGGTTCGGTTCGGTTCGTTGAAAATGAAAGTTCGGTTCGGGTTCGGTTCTAACACAAGGGTTCGGGTTCGGTTCGGGTTCGGCTTGCTTTCCAACTCGCAAGAGTTCGATTCGAGTTCGAAATGGTTTGGTTTGGATAATGTTGCAATAGTTTAAGTTTACTTATAATAATCATGGTTATGACAAACATGTTTAAAATGATTTATGGTAAATATGCTTAAAAATTCATTAAGTCATACCAGCTGCCACATTTTTTCACCTGGGTAAAAATATGACAATGAAAAAATGAGAAGTGGTATTTATTCCTGTACATTTCTTAAAATATTGTAAGTTGACCAACAAATGTTCATTATATAGATATTTAACTTTATTAATGTATCTGAAATATTCTCCTTGATTATAACGAGCAAACAGATTGCTTCATCAATTTAAAATTTTTTTGTCACTATGGGCCTATATATTAGATACGTTTATAATTAAGTGGAAATGTCTTGGCTAAAATTTGATCCAATATTTCAAAGACAAAGTGCAATTTAGTAACATAAAAATTTAAAATGAAGATGATTTAGTAAACACGTGTACTTCCATATAAAAATGATCATAATATACACTGTTTGCTATCAACTGACCAGTAATGAGCTTCATAATTTACCTTAGGGTTTCAAATTTGAAACTCTCAGATCAATTATGAAGTTACGAAAATAGTTATGAAATTATTGCATTGCTATGATGCAAAATTATTTACTCCAGATAGTCGTAACACATGTAGAATGTCATATATAATTATTTGTAAATCTGGCTGCAAAAATACTAAGGTAGCACACTAAAATTAGAAAAAAATTCATAATTTGAATTTAACAAGAACAAATCCACCTAGATTGAGTCAAGCAGTTTCATATTTTTAAGGAATACTCTCATCACTTTTGTCTCTCTGATATCAATCTTCATTCCATATTTAAATACCGTATCATTCAGACTATCCATTATCTTCTGTAAGCCCGTCTCGCTTCCCGCTACCATTCCTTTGTACCGCTACCATTTTAAAATTTGTGTCGGAACCAGCCTTACCGGAATATATGCTGTTAGATACTGTAAGAATGTAAATGCAAAAACTAATATATATTTGTATTGTTCTTACTATCTTTATTTAATGTCAGGCTGGTGAAGAAGAAAGTAACTGCAAGAGTTTGGTTCAGTTCGGTTTGGACGAAGTTCGGGTTCGGTTCGGGTTCGGTCAGAGTCTGGGTTCGAATTCGGTTCGGTTCGGTCAAAATTCTGGATTTTAGGGTTCGGTTCAGTTCGGGTTCGGTTCGATTTCCATCTCTACTTAAAAGCAGTCATATCAAACATGAAACATTCTGCCAGAGAATCAGCTAAACTTTCATCGAAAAGGCTGCATATTCGAATGGGCGCATCCATATACAATACAATAGAGATTCCTATCGGGAAAATTTTTCCCCAGCTTTTCGACTTAAGTAAAATAGAACTATACACCTCTATACTATACTATATACATCATTTCATCCTGGATCACGTTAGAATATCTCAACCTTCACATTAGAATCAGGTCTAATACCGTTAAGTGGCTAACGCAGCTACTTTAAGTCTGTTAACAATTAACAGTGTGTTAACAACTAACTGTGTGTTAACAATAAACTGAATGCTAAAAATTAACTGTGCTTTAACTGTGATAACTTCTGCTAAGGAACATAAATAACCTCTAGTATCGTATCATTTATGCCTTAGATACCTCAAGAAGTACTCCTAGTTTAATATAATTAATTGTAGTTTAAAGGATTTAGTGAGAAATTAAAGAAATTAGTAAAAGTAAACCTTGTAGAAAGGCGCCATCAGCAATGACGAGCTGTAGTATCTGCTGATAGAGATGAGCTTTATCTGATCCCAGTATACTCGCCACCAGCTTAATCCCCTCATCCATGTCCTGATCACCATCTTGTAGAGACTTCAATCAATAAATCAATCAATTAGTCCATCAATCAATAAATCAACCGATCAATCAATCAATCAATTAATCAATCACTCGATCGATCGATCAATCAATCAATCCAAAAATCAATCAATCAACTGATCAATCTCTTAATCTACTAATTAATCAATCACTCGATCAATCAATCAATAAATCAACCAATCCATCAATTTTACTCTTAGAGTTTTCTAACATATGGCAGGTCCAATGCACATATTCTTACAGGCTGCTTTCCAGCTCTGTAAAGATCACTCCGTTGATTTAAGAATTATTCTTTTCGCAAAATGCTATGCTTTATTCATGCCTTAAGGTTGCCTATGGCCTGGAAATAATATAGTGTCTAAGGTGGACTCCCGTTGCCTTCATCATTTCTTGCTTAGTAGTCTCTTACGACACATGAAATTTACAGCTGATCTCTTCTTCAGTGGCCCGGACACAACACGGACATAATCGATCAATAAGGAAACAATATAAGAATTAATGAAACAACAAATGATTGAAATGAAGAATAAATGAATGAAAGCATGAAACACTCAGTCAATCAATAAAACAAACAATCATTTAAGTAATCACATTTCCACAGAGTAAGAGACTCATTCGCTCATTAATAAAATCAGTAAATCATTAAATATCTCATCAGCTAGTTAGGCACTCGCACAATACGTTAATCCTTCAATATATCAACAAATTAATAAATTCATGACTCAATCTTTCAATCAATCACTTAATCAATATACACATCAGTGAGTCGATCATTGAATTAATCACTAATGATCACTAATCATTAACTAATCATAATTTACACAATCAATTCAAACATCATAGTTAAAAGATCCATATGCTTATGATTAAGACAAAATATGTCATAAGATTATAATAAAATATTACCTGAACCGTGCGGTAAACCTGAGTAAATTTCTCACATCCAAGTTCTTCCTCTAGTCGAGCTCTCATTTCCTCCAACTTAGCAAAAGTGTCTTCATCTTCAAAATAATCGTCGTCAGCATTATCGTCTCCCTCCTGATCAATATCTAGATAAGATAATAATATTAGTAATCATTATTTAATAATAATCGTTATCAGCCTAATCATCTCCATCCTGATCAATATCTACTTAATAATAATCACTATCAGCCTAATCATCTCCATCCTGATCAATATCTACTTAATAATAATCACTATCAGCCTAATCATCTCCATCCTGATCAATATCTACTTAATAATAATCACTATCAGCCTAATCATCTCCATCCTGATCAATAACTAAATAATAATAATCAATATTAACCTTATCCTATCAATCCTAATCAATATCTACAGAGTAATAATAATATTCATCAAGAAGTTGTAAAGAGGCCCCAATTCAATTGTGAACCAAAGATTTACGCTGTAATAAATCACTGTGTTAGCAATAAGCCATCTAGGCGCTCTTTAAAATATCCAATTTTAGTACATACATTCAATCGTGCTTAAATTATTACTTATAAACGCGCATTTATACAAAACGTCCTTTACGTAAAATATACAATAATATACAGAAACTATTGAGTAGACAGCAGCCAATTTAGAAATATGCAGCAATTAATTTATTATATTTTAAAGGCAGAAACAAGTGAACGTACGTCAGTCAAAATCTCTACAAGAATTTCATGTTGTTACTGAAGTAATGTTGTTACTGAAGTAATGTTGTTACTGAAGTAATGTTGTTACTGAAGTAATGTTGTTACTGAAGTAATGTTGTTACTGAAGTAATGTTGTTACTGAAGTAATGTTGTTACTGAAGTAATGTTGTTACTGAAGTAATGTTGTTACTGAAGTAATGTTGTTACTGAAGTAATGTCTGTGAATTGCTAATGCTATGGTTAAAGGTTAACTATGGTGAACTAACCATAAAGCCATTAAGACTAAGACTTAGATTAAGATATAATTTTTTAACTATTTAGAACTGTGGTGTAGTTACTATCTTCATCGTTAGCATGTCATATTTATATCCGTAAACAATAAAATCCTAAACTTTTCTACTTTCTTACTTTTTTATACTTCTTTTTTACTTTTCCAAAGTTTTCTAGTTAGGATTGGCAACTACAAAATTGGCAGAACTAACCATAGTCAATGCTGAAGTTAGTATAGACAGAACTAACCATAGTTAATGCTGAAGTTAGTATAGACAGAACTAACCATAGTTAATGCTGAAGTTAGTATTGATAGAACTAACCATAGTTAATGCTGAAATTAGTATTGGCAGAACTAATCATAGTTATTGCTGAAGTTATTATTGACAGAACTAACCATAGTTAATGCTGAAGTTATTATTGACAGAACTAACCATAGTTAATGCTGAAGTTAGTATTGGCAGAACTTGAGACAGATTGGTTAACTGAAGCTATTCCTGAAGAACTGATTGATTCATTGATAGTGCTGAGAGCATGAGGAGAAGTCTTCTTATCTACACAGACATGCATAGACATATGATTCTTATCTACACAGACATGCATAGATATATGATTCTTATCTACACAGACATGCATAGACATATGATTCTTATCTACACAGACATGCATAGACATATGATTCTTATCTATACAGACATGCATAGACATATGATTCTTATCTACACAGACATGCATAGATATATGATTCTTATCTACACAGACATGCATAGACATATGATTCTTATCTACACAGACATGCATAGACATATGATTCTTATCTATACAGACATGCATAGACATATGATTCTTATCTACACAGACATGCATAGATATATGAACACAAATAAAAACATTTACACCAAATTCATAAACTAAAACGATCATAGAACATGTCTTAAACAAGGTACATTAGCAGCATTGATTAGACGACCGAATTGAAAGCAGATTTACAAGATAAGTACAGGTCCAGTGTGTACAATCCTAGTGAACTGTCTCTGATATTATCCTTCCGATACAAAATTGAAGCTGATTCTGTGTGTAGCAGTGTGTACAATCTTTGTTTTGCTCTTTTAATTGAATTACTAAAGTAATTACGAAAAGCTTACAGATATGTGATTGTAGGAGTGGAAGTCTTTTACTGTGATAGATTAGCCTATAAGTAGTTAACAGCGCACTTAAAATTTATTAAACATAAATTTACTCATTGATATCATTCGATGAGGGCATCATTATGGAAATTAGAAGATGGGCAGTTGATATGGAAAAACAGTAAAAAAGACTTCAGAATAAACTTCAAGGAAGTATAGGATGATTTAAAATGAAAATGTTTGTTCATTGCTGAAGGTGTAAAGATATTTGAAGATAGTAAACTGTGAAGAAATTTTACGCACATGACCTGTAAGTAGAATGAACAAGATGCGCAACAAAAAATGTCTAATTTTGTTATACTCTAATCACAATTTTAGATGACGAAACGCGAAAATTATTACTAAGTTCCATAGGTTTCTTTAGGTGCTTACAGCCTAGTCGACCTAATCCCCGTTTTGTGTCAGGGCCAGTACAGAACAGTTTAACTATAAATTGTAGTGAAATCAAAACTGTTCATGGTAAACCAATCTAGAAGCCACAGCTTCCCAAGATAAAAACTGCAGTCAAGTTGGTAAGAGCATGTAATACCGTTTGGAAAAGGCATTAAAATACGGTTTGGTAAAGGCATATCCCTATTGACGGGATTTTATTGTATTTCTATTACATTGCTTAGATTAATTATTATTTATTATATTACTAGATTAATAAAATTTCCACTTTCCACTTAAAAAGTTAGTGAAAAATATAATAGACTAAAACCATCTTAAGTTAATGATAATTAAAATGGATGAACCCTCCCACTGAGCTTGATGTTAAAATATGATAAATCTTCGTTTATTTCAAAACAATCTAACAACCGCAGATAGGTATCATAAGAAACATAATTACATTATACGAGAAGATAATGTTATAGTAACGCAAATACAAACAAGGCATTTTAAACCAAGATTAAATTAGCTATAGTTTTATAGCATCACTTAGTATCATGCGGGTTCTGACGTTGTTATCATTCAAAGTTGCGGTTGTGTAACAATGTGTTAGCACACCTGGTTTCTCGTCCACAGGCTGCAGGACGCTCCTCAGGGTCGCCTTGATGTCCTGCAGCTCATCCAGCGAGGCATTGCTCCAGGCACTCCTCAAACTAACAAAGGTCATAGGTTAAATACGCATTACTGAGAAACATCCATGATGATATCCATCGCATTAAAATCAAATGTTTACAACTTTGCAGTACAGCGCAATTTATGGTTCTTTAAACAATTAACTTTCCTGAGAAAGTCAGGTGTTAATCTATGATGATCAGGAATGAGACCCACAAGTGGTATAAGCGAATAGATAGATATAATACCTCTTTCAAATAGAGGTAAAATGGAATATAAGTTTAGAAACTATTCAGAACCAATAAATATTTAAAAATCTAACTTAAAAAATTAAGTTAAAGTTAAGACATTGCAAAACCCTAAATTAAATACAAAAGCAGACAAAAAGTTCTATTATTATACTAATGATGCAATAATGGCGTAAATGTGAAACAGTGATGATGATGTAATTAAAAAAGTAAAGGTCAATCCTTACTCCAGGAGACGTACTTTTCTCAAACTAATGCCAACTACTAAGATCAGGTAAAGGTACATGTACATGTATAGTCTTAGAGCTGAAAGAGATTTATTGGTCAATGTAGCGCTCCTTGGTGAGCTACAAAGCGCCAGAGCAGGAAAATGTACCGCGTATCAGATACTTGACACAATACTAGAGAGAGCGATTAATGTAGAGAACTATACAAACCTTGCATCATCATTTGTGTCCCCATCTTTTACCTTCTTCTTTTTCTTTTTGGATTTTTCTTTTTTCTCTCCCTTTTCTTTCTTCTTTTTCTTTTTCTTTGTAGAAATATTAAGCGGCAAGATGTCTTCATCAGATGCTGTGCAGCCATTACGTACGGCAATTAATAATGGCAATGAATTACAACAAAGACAAATTAAATAATAAAATGTGTAGAACTTTCCTTCTGCCTCCATGGGTGATCAGGGACAGTTCTGGCCGGGGACTGAGTCCGAGACCTCATACAAAATACCTCACTATATCTAGTATCGAATGCTTTACTCTATATTGTGTGTATATATATATATATATATATATATATATATATATATATATATATATATATATATATATAAATTGAATGTCTCAATAGCGCAATGGTTACAGGTGTAGATAACGTCATGACGTTTCAAATGACAGACCCTGAGGTGAATTGAACCCTCGTGGGTTCGAATCCCAGCCGCGCTGATCTGAGAGTAAAATCTCGGACATTCACTGGACTGGCTACACGGAAAATGGATAAAAATGCCTAACGGATTCAACACGTGGTATTAAAAGTGATAGATATCAACGTAGTTGATCGTTTCACTATAATGTGTTATTATTATTATTATTATTAATTAGTTATATATTTAACTATAGCACTATTTTAATCTTAAACTAGTCAGGTCACCGAGCTGTATCACTACCCTATTATAAATATTAAGTCTTACGGCAAATTCATATCTTTTATCAATATTCTCAATGAATAACTTTTAAATTGATCAATTCCAGGTAATGATGTTAAATAATTTGTACAATCATATGATTTGACAGGAATGCTGAAGAAGTACACATGGAGAATCATGGAGAATTAAAATGTCGTAGTATTTTCAGTAAGATTACAGCAGACTAGTGCGGTTGTTAGATTGTTGAAATAAACGCAAGATTTATTTATTATATTTTAAGCTCAGTGGGAGGGCTCATCCATTTTAAATACCATTTAAAAGCATTCTTTTCGTGGTTAAGATTTTATCATTAGAATATCATATAACGACTGTAATGAAACATTATCTTGGACTATTGGTATCTAAGTATTATTGAACTTTCTATTTGCTTTTTGTTCCATGTATGTTTGTATGTTTTCTGCGGTATGTCAGATTTCAAGTAATAGACGAATATATATATAGTACAACCTCCATTAGCAGTGTTGTTGAGTATGTTAGCCATACTCTCCCTCAGAGTTCTCAAATCCTCATCTGATTCATCATCGCTGAATCAATCAATTCATCAATTAAACCATTATTCATTCACTCAATGAATCCAAAAATTCATCAAGTTATCAAACCAATCAAAATCAATTCAAAGGTGAGTCAATCAGTGATAAAATCAGTCAGTCAAATAAAGTCATTCAGTTAAACAGCCAATGAAAATAATATATCAATCAACCAAATCATGCACTCAATCAAAGAGTACATTAAACAATTAAGCAGTCAAACAATCAATCAATCAACTAAATGAGCGAATAAATAGCTCAAATAATACCTTATTAACAAAGCAATTCATCTTTATATTCGATAAATTGATCAAATGCATTACAGAATGTATATTTAAACTGATCTCTTACAATTGCGGTTGACTTGAAACTTATAATCCAGCATCAGTACTTGACAGTCTAATCAATGCAATAATACATGAAATACTATTCTACTCTGTCTCCTAACTTTTACTCTGTCTCTCAACTTTTACTCTGTCTCTCAACTTTTACTCTGTCTCTTAACCTTTACTCTGTCTCTTAACTTTTACTCTGTCTCTTAACTTTTACTCTGTTTCTTAACCTTTACTCTGTCTCTTAACCTTTACTCTGCCTCCTAACTTTTACTCTCTCTCTCTTTCTCTTAACTCTTATTCTCTCTATTAACTTTTACTCTGTCTCCTAACTTTTACTGTGTCTCTTAACTTTTACTCTGTCTCTTAACTTTTACTCTGTCTCTTAACTTTTACTCTGTTTCATACCTTTTCATACTTTTTATTCCATCTGAGCTTGTAAACGTAAAAATAGAAACAGATTTATACAAACCCATCGTCTTGTAAGTCGCTATCTTCCTCTTCACATTCTTCCTTGGTGGATTCGGAATTCTTTCTGCTCCCTCTCTCGATCGACTGATCAAAGCTGGATCGAAGCAAGTTTTTTATATCCGATGTTGAGTAGCTAGCCACATCATCATCATCGTCATCGTCGTGATCTCCATTAGTAAGGGTGTCTTGCAACTTTTTTCTTACTTCAATTATGTCATCATCATCTTCTGTGTAATCGATAATATCATCTGCATAGGATTCATCCAGCAAGCTCTGAGCAGCTGCCGCCTACACAACCAGTCACACATTTCAATTAACGACGTCGTCGTGTCCGATAGCATCTTGAACGATCAAATCCATACACACTACATATAGAAATGCTTCCGCATTGTTTTTTATTTAGTCTAATCATTCACTTAATTTTATCCAATTACTAGACATTTGTTATATTAATTCTAGCAGTGAATTATCATTTCATTTGATCTTCTCAGAATACGACACAAGAAAGAAACAACGCGAAAGAAAAAAGGACATTACTGGACTGAATGTAAATCTAAGTAAGCTACATTATGTTATGCACTAGACGAACCAATAATAATTTACAATAATAATTTACTAACACTACGGGCATAGATTTCATAAATAGTTCATCACATTAACTCATCAATTGTAAGCATTTAACCACGATTTTGTGTAAAATGTATAATTGCAGATCCATCAGCAAATCCATAAGTAAATGGCGACTGATTAATTTAAAACATGAAAAATAATTCTCTAATAAACACAGTTTTCAACACATAAATAATTATAGAGCATATAAAAGCAAAGCAGTTTTACAATAGGTAAAGAAACTATCCCTGAATAACAACACAAACTACAAACCAGCTGCATCTCATCATCGTCTAGTTCATCTGCCAAACTTTCGCTAGCAGATCTGTCTCTCCGAGGTAGATCTCCAGTGCTTTCAGACTTCCTGCCACTAACCCCTGCCCTAGTCACCTCTACCTCACCTTCTTCTGAATTATTTCGTTGCCTTTTCTTCTGGAATAAACCCGTGAGATCCGGTACCGAACAGGTTCTCAACATCTTAATATCAACGGCATCAAACTGTCCCATAGTTAGACCTTCCTTCACTGCATGGTTAGGCACTACCGCACGCTCTCGTTCCTATCAATGAAAATCAGTAACAGAAATCTCATTCTTTAAAAATTATATGTCGATCATTAAAGTAAAGTATAAAATCAGATGTAACAACTTTTGCTACCATAAACGACTTAGATAAGTAACTTGTAACTGACTTAGAGATTGGAAAAGAAAAGCAATTTCACAAAAACTATGATGGGCAAACTATGGTAAACATTGTTTAATCCGCTACAAAAGAAGTATTCTAATGATCACACACATACGATGATGTGGGTTTTAGGTCAAGGTAGCAGCCCGAAGGGCTTCTCTTCAAGACGTCTTCATATGCCTTATAGGTCTACTAACGATTCCAACCTGATTGGTTGATGAACTAACAACCATCTGCTGATTGGCTGAAAGAGATGCACCATTTCGCTGGTTGGTGGACGCTACAAACTCAGACAACCCATCACAGCTCTCTGATCTGACTAACTGGCTCGACGTCACATCTGAAGTTCTATTTGAATCCAGGACAGAACTAGGAAGTGGCGGTTTACTGGAGACAAAAGCTTCCTGAACGTTCCTCGCAGCGACATCTCTGTGAAATCTTTGTTCATCGACCAGCACAATGTCATCCTCGTCCAGCTCTACGTTAGAGATCAAAGGCTGCGAGCCTCGCCTGACACCCAGGCCTAAATAATAGAGAAATAAATAGATTTGATGAATTTAGTGAATGAATGATTCAGCGAATAAACATATGAAACAATGAATGAAATCTACGTACATCATCTAATTCAACACAAAAAGAACTTGCAGATGGCTGGAGCCAGTGGGGATCTCGGTAAGATATTCGACCGCGGATCAGTATGTGTGCGGTTCAAATCCTGGGCTCGTCCGCCACTGACATCGCTTTCGAGTGAGGAGACTGACGTTAGCATTAGCTATAGCTTTCTCTACAATATACCAATTATGGTAGAAATGGCAAACCATTCCAACTAATATCAGTACTACTTTTTAATATATCAGATAAAGAAAACAACAGAGACAGACATATTAAAGGTTAAATTTCCAGGTACTTAGAAATACTCCAAAATTACCTAAAAACTACAAAAGTATAACTACAAAAGTATACAGTCAAATAACTACAGTGCATAATTACAAAATAAAAGCAAATTCCCCATGTTGTGACCGGATCGCTGAAGAATAGAACCGTAAACTGCACGTGTCCTAAGAAGCGACTGAGCAAGAATTGAGGAAGGCAAAGAGAAACCAGGTCATAAGCCATCTTTCCTAAGCAACAGCTTATATTAAGGTGTAAGACATGTCCGTTGGTAAAAGGATTAACTCGTAAATCGATGGAGTGCTCTTTAATAGGGTAAAAGCAGAATGTGAATAGGAATAAGTACACTGGACCAGCCACTTGGCAAAACATTAGAGAGATAGAGAATTACGAAATAATCAGGCAATTAACCAAAGCGCGCAGAAGATAATGTAACAATATGGCACACATAGTTACAAAGAAGAATTAACAAACCAATAGGATTATCAGAGTTGCTGCCGCCAGATAAACTTCTTCTTCTTTCATTTCCCCCTCGCGTTGACTTCGAGGTCATCTCATTGGGTCTCTGCTCAGAATTCACGTCTTCTTCCTCTTCATCGTCGTCCCCGGGGCTCGAACCCTTGAGCGTGACTCGGTTGAGGATGTTAACCACTGTGCCACGGGCAGGAGTCCATTGACGTCGAGGTGGCGTAGTAGGTTTAGCTTGGGCTATAGCTGATGACCCGATGTTTTCAGAGAGGGTAACAGTGTCATCTGAAAGAGTAAAATATTTATTTATTTATTTCGTTTATCATACGCATATCAGAACTAGCATGCACAATAAGCAGTTAGAGCGCATGAACGGAAATAAAGGCCCACAAGTGGCACTTACATATTCCGATTTTAAAAAATGCGAACATTTGCATTAATTATTAATTATGCTCAATAAGATCCTTAGGCCATATTATTTATCCTATAGGCCATAATTATGTGCCAGGATAAATTTAGTAGAACATACAAATACAAAAAACAAAATATACGACATACACAAAGTATAGAGAAATATATCGGAAGATTGCAGAGTCATAAAATGGGAGGGGGGGGGGGGTTGATAGCGTATGTGGGCATATATATATAGCTTATATAGGTTCAGCACCGAGTTTGGGGTCTTAGCCTCCCTAACCCCTTCCGAGGGAGTTTGACTGTTTCGAGATGACTGGACTCATGCTTATCTAGCTTATGAAAGCTGTTGTAAAGCTTTGATTTTCTTATTGATATTGGGAATGTACGTGTGCTGATAATTAAGAGAATTCTTCTTTAGAATCGAATTTATGACTCAAGTTGACATTAAACTTTTATTCATTATTAGAAAACTACCCCTACATCAGTAGATTTGTTTACTTTTTAACAGAAGTGCTAATAATGGTATGGTGAATCGGTATTTGTCGCTTAGCTTTTAATTTCACACATCCATTATATCAGTTCAGGTTATTATATCATGCAAGTAGGTATTTTCAAGCACTCAGTTTTTAATTTCACACATCCACTATATCAGTTCATTATATTATCTATAGAGTGACAACAGTAGGACAAAACAATTTCTGGCAGACCGAGATCTTCAGTCACGATTATAGTCTCCAATCCAGCAAATATAGGCAACCAAAGACTTAAAAGATCGTCAAGTTTTGCGAATCACTGTTAAAATACAGATTTTGAGGTTAGGTGATATATACCAACAAGGACATTATCAAGTCTTATTGGTTAGATATCACAGTGTATACCTGAGATTGTGGACTCTAATTCCATTTTGCTAAGAACACTGATGCCCTCAGTCACCTGCCACTTGTTTGGTTTGTCTGGCTTCAGTGGTGTCGGTGGCTGAATAATAAAAAGCAATATAGAAAAATAGCAACAGCTTAAACATGATAACTAACTGAACTACTTCAATAATTAATTATACACATATAATTATAGCTCAGTAAAAGTACGTACAATAAAGACAATAATAATAATTATAATAGTGAAGGTTTAACGTCCGTTTCCTCACACAAGGATGATGTCAGGGACTTCATAAGGAGATATAGTATTCGTCTCAGTTGCAACTGTCAGAAAATAAATCAATAAGTGAATTTTATCAATCATTTATATTCTGTCTTTTTATTCGGTTGGTGAGTACCTAGGCTCCAGAATTGCTTCAAAATTTTCTAAAACGAATGAAAAGGTCCCTCCCAACCATAATTAAACTGAGCTTCAAGGGAAGATGATGATGATGACAGTGATTTACTAACGTATTTTTGCGACAATTAGTTCGCATTCATTTTTCAAACCTGGCTAGAATCATATTTCGCATATTGATATCAGATTAACTACAAAGTGTAGGAGTTAAGAAAGGTCTTAATTGATTTGTAGGAGTTACTTCAAATTTAGTCCAGACTTCCGTTAAGACTAATTGATATTTCTTCAATTACGTTGTTTCTACAGTACCTTGGAATTGATCCTACGCAGAATTTCTTGTTTAGTCTTTTGTAGAGGCGTTCTGCGAATATAGAGCAACAACAAGATTAATCTTTCAATTATATCGTTGCAAAATTAACGATCAATTAATTGAGTCACATACTGGTAGTTCAATACAATTCAATTCCTATCGATACCAAGATAAATGAGATTCATAAAGGCTAAAAGCTATAGCCCAGCTTAACATACGTTTCAGCGCTAAATTTGAATCCTGCACCTACTGATCTACGGTTGTTAATATACCGGTTCAGTTTATCAGTATTTGTTAAATTAGCAACACATCAGCCACTCTAGCGCAGAAAATATAAAATACAATCAAAATACAATAAAATTATTTTTAAAGCTAAACCATTTCCTGGCTGAAGCCAGTGGCGATATCGGTCAAATATACGGTCGCGGATCAGTACATGCGGAGTTCAAGTTCTGGGCTCGCCCGTCACTGACATCGCTTTCGAATGAGGAAACTGACGTTAACAATAACATTGTCACCAGCTTTAAGCTGAAGTGCTAATTGATACTCTCACTAGCAAGTCTAGTCGGTTACTAGAACTACAGACTTTTCCTTGGAGTCAATAGACGCCCTGATGTCAGGTCCTGCCAGTATGGGCCTCGGCTGATCAGATGTGGGGATGACTATAGCACCGGGCACGTGAATCAGAGGCCTGGGTTCATCTCTCAGAGAGGGCGTGGGTGACGACGGGACGTGAGGTATAGGTCTCGACTCTGCAGGCGTTCCTATAGCCGCCAGGGCTCCTGTCATTCCTATAGCTGGTGGGTCGAATAAATCACTCCTAAAAGTATTTATAACAAATATTCATCATCATCATCATCATCAGCTTCCCTTAAATCCCAGTTTAATCAGGGTCGGGATACGAATAGACTGATCCATTCGTTAAAGTTTTATAGCAATTTTGGAGCCTAGGCGCTCACCAACCAAATGCCCTTTCTGACGTAACAATTATTGTTAAATAATAAGTCAAATGTCAGAGCACACTAAAACAAATGTATACAACAAAACCATTAAAAACTACTAATTTGAATGTATGAGAAGGAACAACATGGAACAAATTATTACGCAACAGATGATTTGGTGGCTCAGATGAAATAATACACAAAAGATGCCAACTTTAATCTGATTCTTAACAACTGAATACGACAATCATCATCATCATCTTCTTCCCTTGAAGCCTAGTTTAACTGGAATCGGGATACTATAACGAATAATCTCTTTTAACAGCTCAAATAGTGATCCATACTGTTGACTAATTGAGAAAATAAATTTAAACATTTAAACTACCCATAAATTCAGTGTATTATAATTATAAGAAAGTTATTATTGATTCAGAATTTTCACAGAACAGTAAGAATACAAAAATACAAACATGCATTATATACATCGTGTCTATCAATTAATAAGATATAAAATAAATTTTTAATTTAAAACATAACTGCATACAACAAACAATTCATAAGATAATGAACCATCGTATTATACATCGTGTCTATCAATTGATTAGATCCAAAATAAATCTTTAATATAAATACATAACTGCACACAACAAACAATTGATAAGATGCTGTACCTAGCAGGACTATTGCTCTTAGGTGAGTCTGATCGTCTTCCAGCCTAACACAAACAACACAAGAGTAACTCTAGTTCTGAGGGAATTAATATTTCTGACTAATTGTAAAATCCATATATCAGACAGATAAAGATAAACAAAGCTACATAGTAGTTTCCTGTCGAGAAGGTCTAGTCGTATCCCTGCCCTAGTTAGACTGGGGCTAAAGAGAAATAATTATGATGATGATGATGTAAAGCCTATATACTTAGACAGCTAAAGAAAAACAAGGTTACGTAGCAGTTTCATGAAGGTTACGCAGCAGTTTTATGAAGGTTACGTAGCAGTTTCATGAAGGTTACGTAGCAGTTTTATGAAGGTTATGTAGCAGTTTTATGAAGGTTATGTAGCAGTTTTATGAAGGTTATGTAGCATGTAGCAGTTTCATGAAGGTTACGTAGCAGTTTTATGAAGGTTATGTAGCAGTTTTATGTGTCGTGAGCATGTCAGTGATAGTGATGGATGTTGATGCTTTCGAATCTTGCCGAGAAATTGAAGCTTCCAGCTTGACTACTCCTGAATGATAAAGAGAGTTAGAGAGAGAGAGAGAGAGAGAGAGAGAGAGAGAGAGAGGAGAGAGAGAGAGGGAAAGAGAAGGAGAACAATTGAAATATGGAGGCATAAACATAAAATGAGAGTGGTCACATTTGAAGACGTTGGCAATTACTCTTCATCGTTTTTAATTCCATAAAGGTTTAACAACTAAAGGTTTCTAAGTTTCTAAGCGATATATTATTCGTCCAATACCTGCTTCTTGAGATCTAGTTCGCCATTCTCCTTCCTTCTTCTTTCTAATTCTTCTTTCAGTTTTTTAGCTCGTTCTTCTGCCTGTGCCTGAAGTGTATTTATTTTAATAAGTTAGTCTAATTTAACATACATATATAAAAATCATATATACATGTATATATACACTGTGTTTTTTATAACTGATACCCCATATTATTTTTACAATAAAGTCGTAAGGGGTTGAGAGACGTTTTTGAAATTTACAGAATTTGACCAGCAGCCAATTCTACTAAACAAACTGAAATTTCGTTTAAATATCTTTAATATCGTGAAAGTTATAGTTTTGCGAAATAATAGCAAACAAGTAACAAAAACTTTTGCTTATGCTGTTTTGAAGAGCAATCATTTCTTTTCAAAACGACGTAAAATACGTGCTGATATGTTCTTAATTACCAAAGTTATTGAACTTTTAATGCATGCATTGCAGTATTACTGCGATCTCATTGTCTCACGGCAGCTGAGCTCTCGCCTAGCACACGTTGGCCTAAGGACTTAATACCTGCATTAAAAGTTCAATAACTTTGTCAATTAAGAACATATCAGCACGTATTTTACCTCGTTTTGAAAAGAAATGCTTATTCTTCAAAAAATAGCAAAATAGCATTAGCAGAAATTTTATTTTAATTGTTCGCTATTATTTTTATGAAGATAATTTTACGCTGCATGTAACATGCCCGTAATTCTGTACTGGAAATTTCTTATCTGACCCCACTCATATTCGTAAAACTATAACTTTCACGTTATTAAAGATATTCAAACGACATTTCTCTGTGTTTGGTAGAATTGGCTGCTGGTCACGTACTGTAAATTACAAGAACATTGGTCACTCTTTATAACTTTATTGTAAAAATAATTAGGGGTATCAGTTATAAAAAACACAGTATATATATATATATATATATATATATATATATATATATATATATATATATATATATATATATATATATATATATATATATATATATATATATATATATATATGTACGGTATGGACCTGCTGTTAGGCATTCCAATAGAAAATTTAAAAAGGTATTAAATACCTAACTGTATTATGATACACTGGAAACTGGAAACACAAACTGTTTCCCATTTTGTATCCATGACTCATTGACATTGAAGAATGAATTAACTGCGCACATTGTAAGAGGCGATTAGGCAAAAGCTGAGAAGGCAACAGGAAAACCACTTCAGTAGCCATATTTTTCAAACGTTATAGGCTGCATAGGTTATGGATAAGGCATATATGTGGTATGTACGGGATACACTTTTAGTCAAGAAATTAACTTGTTGTATTATGGAATGCTCTCTACGATGAGTGAAAGCTAATTCTGAGTATGAATGCGTACCTTAGACCTGCCATTTCATCACAACAGTTATAGAACACGAGAGAGAGAGACAGAGAGAGAGAGAGAGAGAGAGAGAGGTATTAAAATTAAACATTTACATGGATAATGAATTGGCTAAATCAATAATAAATTATAAAATTAATTACAGTTCGAGAAAGTAAATAAAAAGCAGGAAAATAAAAAATGTGATATCATATTATAATCTCTTCATACTCAGATGAACTCTGCTGCTTAATATACCAAAAATCGAGATTGAATCAGACTACAAACATCTGATCAGTCAATACATCGAAACGCATTAAAGACAACATTGCACAACGAAAATTAAAACAAAATTCTTACTCTTAAGGCCTCAACCTTCTTCCTTCCGTTTTCAAGGTCCTTAGCATGGTCAGAAATCTGCAAAGATTCAAATTAAAATTTCTCAATTACTGCATTAATTAAAGCGGTCGTAAGTAGACCAATTTTTCAAATACCTTCTTACTCAACTGTTTAATTAAAGACAATAATCCGTTCAAAAGTTACTGGGCTAACATGTACATGCATAGTAAATTTCACAACAGGCCTATTCAGGGTCAAGATTAGGATCACGAAAAATGGGGCTAAAGTGATGGGTTCTGATTCTGGCGTTGAAAGTTGTGGGGAAGGAGAAGAAGCGAATTTGATGATCGAAGTTAAGATGGTTTAACCCCAAGCCCACAAAGTCTAGTCCCTGGGCCTATTAAATAACTATCATATTGAGTACATGAAATTATCTATTATGTTAACTATAAAAAACAGTTTAGATTAATTGCCACAACGCAACGAATATTGCATAATATGTAACTTCTGCAATTAAGCAAAAAATAAAAAACATGAAAAATCTGTGATCTCAATTAATTAAACCTTTTTTTACCTCAAAAATAATCATAAATTGATCGACCTACCGGAGATTTATTTCTTCCATTAACAGCCCCTCCCACTCCTTCTTTCTTCTGTCTATCATTCAAATTCTGCAACCTGATCTGCCTCAACTTAGCCAGGTAATCCTAACAAGTGTCATTAGTCAATCAGCCCATTAACAAATTAATCCAACGACTTTAATTAAAACAAATTAAATTACAGTACAGGTCATGGTACTGAGATTTTAAATTCCGATAAGAAAAATAGTGTTACATGAAATAAAATTCAACAAAATTATTCCATCTGAATCATTTTCGGTTTTGAATTAATTAATTACCTTTGCTATTTATGTGAGAATATCTTTAAAAGTAAAAACTATTTAATACTTTTTTTGAAAAGAACAATTTATTTTTAAAAAAATTTTATAAAAATTTATTATAAGAATTTCTTAAACGTAATATTTCTTACATCTTCTTTCTTTTTCTCGTTTTCTTTAGCGCCCATAGGTGCAGCAGCAGCAGCAGCAGGAGCTGGAGATGGGGCAGGAGCTGCAGCAGATGGGACAACAGCTGCAGGCAAAGGCCTGAGCACAGGCAGGGGCTACAGTAGTACAACATTTCAAAAGCAACTTATAATATAAAAATACACCGTAATAAAACAACATCTTTGATAAAAACAATGTTTTATCCGGAAACGTTCCCATTCAATGATTGATTTTTTTATAAATTGAAATAAATTAAGAATTGGAGGAAGACATGGGATGCTGGATGATCTGAACAAATTCATATATATAGATGTAAAGGAAGGCTGAGGATTGAATTGGTTGGAAGAGTTATATAATAATAGTAATAATAATAATAATATTACTACTACTACTACTAATAATAATAATAATAATAATAATAATAATAATAAAGGTCTAAAGTCCATTTTCTCATCCAAGGATGATGTCAGGGACGTCCCCACAGCACACATCATTACAGATCAATTCACCCAAACCAATCTGCAAAAGAAATGTGCTCAGGAGAAGAAGTAAGATCATAAACGAAAGCCGGTCCAGTGATCAAAAATGGCCAGGGTAGATCAATTAAATCTAAGGTGGGAAAAGGTAAGCTTTCTACAAAAAGTTGAAAGGGAAGAACAAGAGCGAAGATTAATAGGTACAGAGCTCCAGATTGTGGGTGCAGCATCAGAAAATGAACATATACGCCACGGACCTGCCGTTAGGCAGTGCACTAGAAGAAGAAATTGACATAATACTCCTTAAATCACAAAACTGAATGCATAAATTCTAGAATATTTCTTTCAAGAAATTTGCATGATCATTCTGCTGTTAAGAAACTCAAATAAAGTTAAGATTTTATGAAAAATGACAGAAGTAACGTACGGCAGGCATGGGCAAGCCCCGAGCTCTCGCTCTGTTTACTGCAGCAGCCTGTTTACGCTGTAGAAACTCCTCAACCTCCATGTTCTGTACAGACTGAGCTCTGTGGGTCAACAACATCATCTCATCATAGTTCATATGCTCCTACTACAACTTTATGTAGATGTAAACATTTGTGTCACAATTAAAGAATTTATATATATGTACCATATATGATATTTATATATAACATGGAAAGAAAAAAGGTTAGTGAAGACCTACACTTTGGATGTTGGATGATTTGATAACGGCTTCATGTGTTGATGTGAATAGAAAGACAGAGGATAGAAATATGTGAAGTTCTAAGCCATGGACCTGCCAATAGGCAGTGTAATAAGAGAGAGAGAGAGAGAGACATACATGCATACATACATACATACATGCATACATACATACATACATACATACATGCATACATACATACATACATACATACATACATACATACATACATACATACATGCATACATACATGCATACATACATACATGCATACATAAATGCATGCATACATATATGCATGCATACTTACATACATATATGTATATGTGTGTGTGTTGTGTGCGTGTGTGATAAGCTGATAATGTAATAAAACTTAAAATTCGTACTAGGCAATACACACGGATCAGCGTATCAAGCGGTTATTGATTATTATTACTATTATTGATTAGTATACACTGGGACAGTCTGATTTAAAGATTGATAGCTCCTGGCAAAAATTTAATACACTATATTATATACGTCATCGCTGGCCATGCAGCAAAATTATTTAAAATAGCAGAAAGATTTAGTCTAAAATTAACATCAAGCATAAATCATGCAGCTGATACAATCTATCGCACCCATAGAAACTCAATATACTGGCAGTTTTGATTAACATTAAAAGCCAGCAATCGTATCAAAATGAATAAATTTAAGTAAGAAATATATGGCAAATATTCATATGCCTAACGTAGAATATTAGATATTACGAAATATACACAGTATATTAATAAAGCAGACTTTAAATAACGCACCGGGCACCAGGTGGAGCCTGTTTAGCAGCAGACTGTACAGAGTTCACACTGCCATTGTCAGAGGACACTAACAGAGAACAACAATAATGAAAGCTCTACACAAGAAATAGCAACAAACAAGCATGCTTGCCTAAATAACAATGTCTCACAAATACAGACGTTTACTATTTTGAGTCTATCGAGAATAGAGTCGCCTAATGTTCAAGAATATCAATCGATGCTAATAAATATGTAATAAAAAAGCTAAAGCTAATGTTAACGTCAGTTTTCTCACTCGAAAGCGATGTCAGTGACGGGCGAGCCCGGATTTGAACCCCGCACCTACTGATCCACTTTCGAATATCTCACCGACATCACCACTGGCTCCAGCCAGTAAGTAATAGAGACTTATAGAGAGCAATGTAATTATAGTAAAACAATAATAACTATGACCATTAGAGAAAGTAATTGTCATTTTTAATGACCTAAATTTCATTCGAAGTTTGCCAAGGAAGATACGAATAAGATGAATTCACGTTATTTCTCGAAATCTCTACTTTTTCTGCTGCTACCCAGTACTGTACGAATGTAGTCATCCAGAATTATTAAATGTAACATAATAATAATAATAGTACAGCTTTAACGTCCGTTTCCTTATCCAAGTATTGACTCCGGGATTCATCACAACAAATATTAATACAGATCAATTCACCCAGACCGATCTCCAAAAGAAATGTGCTGAGGAGAAATAAGGCACTAAATAAAAGCCGGTTTGGTGATCAAATCACAGTTCAGGCTGAAGTATGTCTAGGGGTGGATAGAGATGTCTAAAGCTTGCCAGAGAAAATTGAATGAGAAAAACAAGAGGGAGGATGAGTTGGCAAACACGTTTAACTACAGTACGTACCAGGACTATGTCTAGAGCCTGGGGTCTCACTCTGTTCAGCTGAATCATCTTCTGCTGGGGTAAGAAGGGTGCTCTCACCACTCCCATTACCTGATATCTACACAGTCATTCAATCTATCAGTCAGTCAGTCAATTCATACATAAATCAATCGAACAATTAATCATTCATTCAAATAGTCAATCAGCAAATCAATCAATCCATCATTCAAAAGATCGAATAATAGAACAATTAGTCAGTTAATTAATCTTTAAATATATAAATAAAACAAAATAATTATTAATCAATCATTCGTAAAATTAAAACGTAATACATAAACTAGATCAAGAAATTAAGAAGTATATAAGGTCAAATCATGCCTGAAGAAGCATTCCTAAATATAATAAAATAGCAAAAAAACTGCTGTTTGTTTGTTCATAGATTATTTCATAATTTTTACTCCAAATTAGAAACAGGAGGCCTTAGCATCTTCGGCCATCCTGACTACAATAGTTGGCCAAAGCTTTCAATCACTTCCTTACTAAGCACAGGAAACACCCTTCTTTTGCAATTAAAATGTAGTTTAATACCTCTCAATATCAGTCAAGAGTCACGTGGAACTGTCTCATTTAGCTTTGTATCAAACAAATCGCCCTAATCTCTTAATTACTGTTTTACTTATTAGTTTATAATCCATTTTATTTCTAATCAACTTGAACACTGAAAAACACAGGCAAACAATTCTTATTGCATAAAACAATTTAATAGGGATTAAACTAACATGTTTGCCATTTGCACCAAGTATATTTCTCCATCCTTCTTCTCTCTGTTGATTCATTCTTGACTGCTACACAGATAAATCAATCAATAAAAGCCAATGTTAACGTCAGTTTCCTCAACCAACATCATCATCATCGTCATCTTCCCTTGAATCTCAGTTTAACAAGGCTGGGATTCGGGTAGACCTTTTAAAATTTTCCATTCGATTTACAAAATTTTGCAGCAATTTCTGGACCCTAGGCGCTCAGCAATTTCTTGACGTTGGTTTTGATCTTGGTGCTTTGGCGTCTTTTACGACAAGTGCAATCAACGGGTTGGTTTATTCTCCCACAACCCGAGTACAACATGGGTAAATTAATCGATCAACAATCAATTAATTAAACATCAAACAGTTATACATATTTATTTGCCACTGTACACTGTTAAATATCAACTAGTTATTATTTACAACACACTAAAAGGATTTCGCAACCCTGTAAAGCTCGCAAACATGCAGGCACAGTTACTAACACCTACATCTAGCAATCTTCACAAGTGAGAACTAAGGTTGTCGTTAACTAAAATGAATCTTAAACAATTATAAAGTAAATATTTTTAAACAGTCAGACATTCTTGTAAAAAAGAACTTAAAGCAGATTATTCTGCGTAGCTCAGTTTATTTTCTAAAGAAACATTATATTGTAACATTTCAAAGATATCTAAAATTCAAAGAAAAAAGAATGATATGCAAAACAAAGATATATTCATAATTTAGCATGAATATTAATCAAATAGTCGTCATAAATTTTTTAAGCAGCTAAACCGACTGCGCTAAATCCCGCCAAAATAATAGAGACAATGTTAATAAGACATACCTTCTGCTTGTCCACAAGACGAGCATACTCTAATTCCTGAAAAACATGAATGACACATATAATATAATAACACACAGAAATTCATGTTGAGGAACTTTCCAGAATTAAACTAAATATCAGGTCATTAAATTTCAATAAGCATCAGTTGATAAATAATAAATCTTCAAGTTTTCTCCTTAACATAACAGTTTCTGAGTCGGAAAGTTAAGATTTAAAAAAATTTGAAACTTAAGAGTTTAGATTTCTTCAAATCTAAATCCACCATCCCATTAATCTTCTTGTAGGAATCCTGCAAGAAACTCTACATTTTATGAAGCAACTTAAAATCAGACAAAAATTGCTATCAGCTTCCACCTCTCATATCACTAGCAAATTATTGTTAACATCAATATGACCTTATAAAATGTAAAGTATTTAAAAATACACTTAATAAAGTCATTTATTGAATATAATAATTCCTTTTAGTGTCTACACAAAACATAATTATGTCTCTCTCTCCCTCTGTCTGTCTCTCTCTCTCTCTGTCTCTCTCTCTCTCTCTCTGTCTCGCTCTATATCTCTCTCTCTTTCTCTTTCTCGTCAGCTTTAATCCAATAAGTCGCAAAATGATATACATAATTCTGTAGAAAAGTAGTTCTAAAATAGATTACCATTGCCTTCGCGTGTATCAGCGCTAGCCGTCTTTCATTAAACAAATATTATAATCCTTCATTGCTACTATTTTGCTACGATTTACAATATTGTTATGAATGCTACAAGTAAAAGATTACTTGCGGTCTGTAATTCAGAAACAACACAATTGGTTATGAGGTTTGTAAGCGAAGGAAACATCTGAGCAAACCTTTCTCTTCACTTCCTCCCTTCTCTCTCTTTCTTTCTCCAAAAACTCTTGTCGCCTTTTTTGAAAATCAGCCTGCATATTCTCAATCAATTAATCAATCAATAAATGTATTTAATCTTCTGCAAAGAGATCATGTATTCAGCCAATAGTAAAATGAATGGCGTTACATAAATATGGAGTATAACAATATTGTAGCTTCTAACCCAATCATACAAAGTATATCATATAATGATTTGTATAAGATTACAGTTAAAGCACGCGAAATAATGTTAACCCCATTCCAATTAGTCGTAATAGCATTGGGATAATTCAAGTTTGTTAGATAAATGTGAGTTTATTGAGAATCGAAAATACAAAAGGGAAAGAAATCACATTATACAGACAACATAATGCAAACAATTTGAAAGTTCTTATCAATTGCAATGGGATCATTCCAATTTGAAAGGTCATAATAATTACATTGGGATAATTCCAATTTGAAAGGTCATAATAATTACTTTGGGATAATTCCAACTTGAAAGGTCATAATTATATTGGGATCATTCCAATTCGTAAGGTCATAATTTAATGAACTGTTTTCGGTTGTTGTGCACAATTGATTGATTGATAGAACCTGCTGGGGGGCAGCCACGGGGGTCTCCTGAGCCCCCCCACCCCCACCACTTGACGGTCTTCTACCCCCCGCACCCCCTTGCACCACCGACCTCCTCACCTCACCGGCCTTTCTACTCATCAATCATCAGCTAATCATAATCAATCATCAGTTTGTCATCAATCACCAGTTAATCATAATTAATCATCAGTTAATCATAGTCAATCATTAGTTAATCATAATCAATCATCAGTTAATCATAATCAATCATCATTTAATCAAAATCAATTATCAGTTCATCATAATCAATCATTAGTTAATTATAATCAATCATCAGTTAATCATAATCAATCATCAGTTAATCATAATCAATCATCAGTTAATCATAATCAATCATCACTTAATTGCTTCTCATACAACCAGACATTAGTATAGAATATTGCTGACCTGGAAATTAAATTAAACTGCTATGATTAACTAGACATTAAGTTAGAACATTAAACTTATTAATGTTAAACTTTTTCAACATAGCATTAAGTTAACGTATTATTTAAGTACAAATGAGAATTTTTGATAATGTTTTGTTAATTTTGTTAATTTGGTCTATTTAGACCAATAAATACAATTTAATTTCTCAGCTACAATGAGCTTCAAGTTGTAACCTTCAGTATCTGGCACAAAACCAAACGCGAGTATGACGCCGGCTTTGTCTTTCAAAAGAAAATAATGACGGCACCGCGAATTCGAAACTCGCACCTCCTCATGAGCAGTTGGTTACCCAACAGGTCATGTAACAGATTCAACCAAATACTATGAATTTTACTGCCGCACAAGAATCTCTGATCATAAACACAAGCTAAGCACCTCAACCTTCTATTCAGAGGTTAATAATAGAGTAATAATAATAGAGTAATAATAATAGAGTAATAATAATAGAGGAATAATAATTGAGGAATAATATTAGAGGAATAATAAATAGAGGAATAGTAACAGACAAATAATAATTGATGAATAATAATTGAGGAATAATATTAGAGGAATAATAATAGAGGAATAATAATAGAGGAATATTGAAAGACGAATAGACTCAGACCTATTGACGGCAGGGACAGCTGCCGGGGTAGGAGAGTCTTTGGACTTTCTCGCCACAGGCTGCCCATAGATGGCGGCTATATCTGCTTGTCGTGCAGCGGCACTGGGAGGCCTCTTACCTGCAGATAGACCAAAATATAACATCTATATATAATATAATATAATACATATACAGTATATATAACATGACGTCCCTGACATTGCCCTATGGCGAGGAACCGGACGTTAAATTCCTATTGATTGATTGATCTAGAAAAACGATCGAAAATAAACAGGTGTATGCTGAAAATCTAATAGTATAACTTAGTAATCAAATTTAAACCAGGAAGAGTAAATTATGTTGCAGACTTATTGAGTCATCCATGTTATCGAGATTTCATTCAAAACAAAGTTTAAGCAAACAATCATTCATAAATATTATTATTATAAGTTATTGTATTATTATTATGATATAGAAAAGAGCTTCACGCGACTCTCAGTGCCTGCGCTAATTTATAGAAGCACATAGTTTATAAGTTTCAATAAGGACTTTGCTTGAATCACAAGTGCGTGAATCTTGATGCATTTTTACATGTTTTATCTGCGCATATACATCGCGTGTATATTTATTATATGTGATTGTGACTGAATGTGTAGGTACAATGCATACAATGCATGTGTGTGTGACCGTGTGATGTGATATGAGTGTGTGTAATCTATGTTTGTGTGTGCGCGTGTGTAAGTGTGCGTGTGAGTGTGCGTGTGGTGTGTGTGTGACTGTATCTGTGTATGTTTGTCACTTTTGGCTTGCACCGTTTTTGGACCTACACTCTGCTCATCGGATTGGATTTGGTAAGATAGTGGTAAGATAGTGCTCGACGTTGTCATGGACGACAGTAATAGTTCTAATTCTGTTATTGACAGAATTGTTATTCTGTTACTCGACCGCGGATCAGTTTGTGCGGGGTTCAAATCCTGGGCTCGCCCGTCACTGACATCGCTTTCATGTCAGGAAACTGACGTTAACCTTACCTTTACCAGCTTTTTGTTGTTGTTGTTGTTGGTGCGTGTATGGGTTGTGTAGGTTACCAGGTAAAGGTTTAGGCGGCAGAGGTCTCGCGTCACCAGATGGCAACACTTTCTTTATCTTAACACCGTGCATAACTGTGTGGCTGAACTCTTCTGCTATCTCCTGCAGAAATCAATCAATACATTTGAAAGATTATAAAATCAATCAATACATTTACAAGATTATCAGCAATTAATGCACTTTACAAAACCGCACAAGAGATGTACTACCAGCATGAAATCCGGGACAGGATAAATGTGATATTATTACGAATTATAAGCATAAAACTTCCTTCAAAATAAGAGCTCTGCCAGGTGGCTAATACCCTACAGAAAATTAACGAGCACGTCATCGAAGAATCAAATAGAACGATTCTTTCAAGAAAGTTATAAAAGCCTATACAACACGCACATACTGGTTAAAAAGAAAAATTATTGTCTAGAATTAGTTAAGTTATCTGGACCACGATAGCTGTTGTACTTTTCTTTCAAACAACACGCGCAAATTTTACAATTTTTGCATAATCTATTCCACAATTTCTTAAACTGACACACTATTTATAAGATGATAATTACTCATTCAAAGCAATACTTATGATTTAATATTTCCTTCATTTCAATAAATCTAACCATATCAGAAAGAAATTTTCTGATTTTATCCTGAAGCAGAGGTTTCTTGAGAATGGCATTGACTGAAGGGCGCTCACTACAACATATTACACACATATATACCAAACACACTAACTAATTAAAAGTCTAATAACGGTAGCAAACATTTCCTTTTGATTTATAGTGTACATGTATACGTGTTGAGAGAAGTCTTGGAAGGAAATCATTCAAGATTTTAAATTAAATAAATCAAAGATGCAAAAATCAGTGAAAGATAGCAAGAGTGAAAGACAAAAGTTTAAGATATAAGTTTAGTAAAAGTTAACAACGTTGTTATATGCTAAGACAGGGCACAAGACATATGATTCAAACATACATACATATAAAGAATGAATGTCTTAATAGTGTAGGGGTAACGTCATGAAGCTATGAATGACAGATCCTGAGATGAATTGAACCCTCGTGGGTTCGAATCCCAGCCGCGCTGACCTGAGAGTTAAATCTCGGCCATTCACTGAACTTGATACACGGAAAAAGACCTAATGGTTTAAACATGTGGCAATAAAAGTGATAGATATCAACATAGTTGGTCATTTCACTATAATGCGTGTTTACCTTTTATACAGAAGATATGAGTAGATTAGCACTCTCCATTGATAATAATGAATTGTGAATCCACGTTTTACTACTTGTAGTTATCAAATCATAAAACCAGAATGGATGGTTAGGTCGTCCTACTACACAATCAGTACTTTAAGCTCAGACTGACTTGAACAACAATTATAATCAAACCTGATCTTTCTGCGCAAAATTCAACTCAAGCCGATCGAGATCTTTTTAGACGACAAATGAGAGTGCAAGAGATAGGAGAGATTCACGTACCGAGGGACTTTCTTGAACAGCTGAGCTATCAGACTTCTCAGGTCTGCACTGTATTTGTTTGACGGGGGAGTAAATACAGCTCTGCTCAATACAAAACGTGCAATACATTATACTAATATATATTTATCGTCTGTTACTCATGCAAAGATGATGTCACAAAGTCCGCAATCAGTGCTTTTTTCAACGCACGAATTTTGTGGCTGACACATCATCATAACAAACGTAGGCCCTATATTGTTACAAGCAACAGATTTATATATTAATTATATATTAAACAAATTAGACTACTTACCAGTAAAGCTCTTACACGAACCTTGCATAAAACTTTATATTAAGTCCATCAATCAATGACTACAATGAGGATCCTTGCAAAGAGTGAGTGCACAAAACTATATGTAAATACAGTGATCATATTTCAATTAAAATACAATTATCATCACCATCTTCCCTTGGATTCCAAATAAACTACGGTCATATTAGAATATTTTGCAGCAATTTCTTGAGTCTAGGCGCTCACCATCGGAATGCCCTTTCTGACGTTGGTTTGGATCTTCATGCTTTGTCGCCTTTTAGGACTCCAGCAGTTCACGGTTGGTCTATTCTTCAGAAGACCAGACACAATATGGATACTTTAAACATAATAAATAATTGCAATAATAAAGGTTTAAAGCTGTTTCCTCATCCAAGGATGATGTTAGGGCCATTCCGTGACAGATAAATAAAGAGAAGTTTATCATATCAAACCTTGTTATCTTCATTACCAGCAGCCTCATGTTAGCAGCTTCAAACTGTGTAAGATATACAAATTACAATTTCAGCATTGTAAAATAATCATTATGCAGATTTAACGTCGATTTCCTCATCCAAGCATGGTATCATGATATCCCTTAAGCACACATCACTATAAATTAATTTGCAGGAATTAGTCATTAGAAAGGAAAATGAAATTATTAACTGTCTGGTCTGCTATATTCAAAAGATAGTTTAGATGAATAACTTTTATCAATGACAGTATTAGAATTTCAAAATTTACGGCAAATGGACATATCTTAGACATGCCAAGCACTCAATATAGCAACTGTCAAAACATACAAGGAACATTTCGATACAAAAGGAGTAAGCAAACTATTACACAATATAATACTTTGTAATACAATGCAACACACTGTAGTACAATACACTATAATACAATACAATACACTGCAATAAAATACAATACACTATAATACAATACAATACACTATAATACAATGCTGATTTAATTCCATTTCATAGTTATTGATCTACCAACTAGTATAGAAAGGTTTACTAAAGAATAGAATATTTTAATCAGACGCTTCGGAGGGGAAATTTTTCCAGGAACGTTTATAATAACGCAGAAGTAGTCGTTGATTTATCAAATCAGCATTGTATTATAGTGTATTGCATTGTATTATAGTGTATTGTATTGTATTGTATTATATTGCGTTTATAATAACGCAGAAGTATTCGTTGATTTACTTACCGGATGCTTAAGAGTAGTTAATTCATACAGAACACAGCCCAATGACCAGATATCACTGTATTCACAAACAAAATTGTCTTACATCATGTTACATGATTTATAAATTATATAGGACAGTCATAACATTAAGCTTCTAAAGTAGTTTTGCACTGTATCCTCAGAACCTGCAGAAACAAAGTCTCTTATCACTCAAGCATATAAGCAGTAGTTAAATTATACCGTTTGACAATTTGAGCACATTTAGTATTAACAGGTAGGAGTGACATGAGCCCCGTACTCTCTACATCACAGGCAGCATACTAGCCATATAAACTAATGGCTGCAAGTTAGTTTTTATTTACAATTTTCTCTAAAATCAAACTTGTCTATAAATGTCTTAACTCTGTTATTAATGTACGTAAGCATGATTTTGAATTAAGAAGAATCATAGTTAACACTAATGTACAACATACTGTTATATGTAGTTACATAATTTTTGTCAAAAGGATGAGAGCAATAGAAATGGAACACACTTGGCAGATATTAAACAAGTGCTTGTGTTCTGTACTACATTACCTCTAAGTGCTTGTGTTCTGTACTACATTACCTCTAAGTGCTTGTGTTCTGTACTACATTACCTCTAAGTGCTTGTGTTCTGTACTACATTACCTCTAAGTGCTTGTGTTCTGTACTACATTACCTCTAAGTGCTTGTGTTCTGTGCTACATTACTTCTAAGTGCTTGTGTTCTGTGCTACATTACCTCTAAGTGCTTGTGTTCTGTGCTACATTACCTCTAAGTGCTTGTGTTCTGTGCTACATTACTTCTAAGTGCTTGTGTTCTGTGCTACATTACTTCTAAGTGCTTGTGTTCTGTGCTACATTACCTCTAAGTGCTTGTGTTCTGTACTACATTACCTCTAAGTGCTTGTGTTATGTACTACATTACCTCTAAGTGCTTGTGTTCTGTGCTACATTACCTCTAAGTGCTTATGTTCTGTGCTACATTACTTCTAAGTGCTTGTGTTCTGTGTTACATTACCTCTAAGTGCTTGTGTTCTGTGTTACATTACCTCTTATTGTTGTACGGCTTTGCTTCACATATCTCAGGAGACAGATAGTACGGTGTACCAATACACGTTTGTGCCAGTTCTACGGTACTGCATGCATTTTTAAATAGTCATTATAACCAAAATTAACATTACATAACAGTATTGTATTGGACCAGAAAGCAATGAATGCATGTCTGTCTCTCTCTCTCTCTCTCTCAGTTTACTACCTATCGTCTGGCTCATAACATATAATTCCTCCACATATTTCTATCCTCTGCTTTTCTGTTCATATCAACAGACAAAAATTTATTAAATCATCCAGCATCTCAAGTCTCTATCTCTCTCTAACCTTCTTTCTTTCCATTCCTCCTTCACTTAACTCTTTCAGTAATCTATTCTCTCTCACCCTATCCAGTTCTTCTTTCTATTCTTCTGTCTCTCTTTAATGGATCATAAACACATATAAATGTTTGTTTATGACCCATTAAATAGACTTAACTAACATAAATACATTGTTCAATAAGATTGAGAATGATAAAAGTATACGTACCAATAATATATAATCAAATAATCAACTAAATAATAATATGAAACTTCAAATGTCACATATCTGTACAGTAAAGACCTATAAAATATCTAATCATAACACAATTATAAAATATATAAGGGTAATTATACAATTTCTCAGTGAATAGTTTAAGTAATACAAGAGTATATATTATTATATGTACTTAATTTATTCAAGTATTTTACTTAAAAAACAACAATACAAAATTCAAATTCCATTCATGACCAAACCATGAAAAACATTAAATACAAACCTATTTAATACCTTCGAGATACCAAAATCACCCAATTTGATAATGCCGTGCCGGGTCAAAAATATATTCTAAAACAGAAATATATTTTTACATGAATTAAAATAACTATTAAAGTCAGGACAAAAAGAAATGAAAAAATCTTCACATTAAGCTAAGCAATGTTTGAAGTCAAACAACAGTGACAGCATAATAAAACCAGTTTAATCACTATAATCGTTACTTGAAGGCAGTAAACAGTTGACTTAACAGTAATTCAAAATAATGATTCTCAAAGAACATTATATACCCGGGTGCATCGATTAACACAAAGTTTCGCCTCATGAGACTTTATTTTTTCATTTATAAAATTAAATTAGGCAAACTACATATGTGCACAAATATGTACTGAGAAAGCTGACTGGGATTAGAACCCATGCTCTCGCTAATGAGGCGCATACTTTACTAATGCATCAAACCCTGCATCAAAATATTACTAATTAGAAATAACATGTCGGTGAGCAGAACCTGAGATTTGATATCCCGGTGAAGTATCTTGCGATCATGAATGTGCTTGACGGCTAAACACATTTGTACAAACCAGTCGAGAACCTACAAACACATTTAAACACAAACAGCGATAAACACATTTGTGCAAACCAGTTGAGAATCTGCAAACACATTTAAAATAAACAGCGATAAACACATTTGTACAAACCAGTCTAGAGCCTATAAAACACATTTAAACAAAAACAGCGATAAACACATTTGTTCAAACCAGTTGAGAACCTATAAAACATATTTAAACACAAACAACTATAAAAGCATAAGAATGATCCAGTTTAAAATTAAACAGACATAAAAATATATTAAATATATTAACAAGCAAGTAATATATAAATAAAAAATTCTGAAACAAATATTAGATATTACGACTAATTTGTCTATGAATGTACATAGATAAATATTTTATTTAATATTTTATATTTTAATAATATTTTATTTAACTTTTAACCTGCTCTTCTGGAAATAAGATACCATGTTGCCCATTGATCTTGCCAAACAAATCACCTTCAGTGAATAACATACATATATATATTAAGACATAATCCTTAACCAGAATTGAATATAGTATAAAAAATAAAACAATAAAATGCAAATCCTAGCTCTATACAATACATCAAAAACATCAGAACCCCTCCAAAACTGTTCAACAATTTAAATTGCTAATGTAGTACTAATTTACATGACAATTTCTAGCTCTATTTAACACTGAAGTCAAATTTTACTAAAATACATTCAATTAAAGTTGAATTAAACCTTTTGGCAAACCCAATGCTATTTATACAGTATTATTTAAAAAAAGAACCAGAAAGATACAAATAAACTCTTGCGAAAGGATTTAACTTGATTTGACTTACGCACAGTTTCACACAATTTAGTGCAGCGATGTTAAGTTGGACCAGGAATGATCTTGAACTTTGGAGTTTCTTAACTTGCATGCTGGTTAGTTACTGCTGCTTTTTCTCTAGTATGTTTTGCTAATTTTCAATTGTACATGGATGTTTAGCTACTCTTGCGTGATTGATGGCTGTCAACTAGATAGGGTATATATACCCTCTTGGATGACCTTGAGCATGTATGTGTACGTGTATGTGTACTTAAATAAACATAGTTCTTTCTTGAAATAATGAAGTATAAGCTGCTATCAGACACATAATTAGCATGGAGTCCAGTTTTTTAGGCGCTCTGTATTATGAAGACATTATTTAAATTTATGATATGTGGATCAATATATTAATTAATCATCTCATCATGCAGTAGTAATTAATAAATTACTAATCTATCATCCACTGAAATTAGAAACAATTATATAGATATCACACACTTAACAAAGTCTCAGCACTCCACAGGAGAGGGGAAGCAATTGCATGAAACAAAAGATCAGATTGCTGAGGATTGAATCTAGAGAAATATTGAATGAAAGATAGAATTTTATCTATAATCAAAGCGATGCCAAAGTTTGTAACAGTCATACAATCGTCATAAAGTTGCTCAGACACAGGCAATTGACTTCAAAAATGAGTACGATAGCTTTAAGATATATTAGACTAAAACTAGGTTAAAAACAGATCTTTTGCGATTCAGTTTAAAATAATATTTAGTCTCGCTCTTGCTTCAGTGTACCATAAATTGGCAGGACTACCATATATGAACAAAGGAAAATTTGTTAAATAATTGTTCGGATTAATACTTTATGACACACTTGTGAAGCAGCAGCATACCTCCATCGCAGTAATCCATGACAATATAAAGACTTCCTGCCTCTGTAATAATGTAACAATAACAACAACAGAATTAGAGTGCTGCCTTCGTCCATGAGCACTATGGTACCAAATTCAATCCAATGAGCAGAGAGTGGGGCGGGGGATGTGCATCAATCAGTCTATACAAAGGTTTCATGACAAGTGAAATTATTTGAGTGTATTAACTGCTTAACCATTTAAACAAGTTTACTTTATCATCAGTGCATAAGACCAGTGATGTTAGGCCTTGGCCTTTTACCTTCAGCCGGCCCTAAGGCCACTAAGCCCCGGCCTTGGCCTTGGCCTTGTGGGTTCCGGCCTTGGCCTTGCGAGTTCTAGCCTTGTCCTTGGCCTTGCACCCTGGCCTTGGCCTTGATCAAGGCCAAGGCCAAGGTTGGCAAACTACATTGATAAAATTAATCATCCCGACTTTGAGAGTAGTGAAACTTCAATGAAGATTCTTTATGAACTTGAGGAATTTTCTGCTCTAAAGCCTCTCTTTCAACATATTCTTTGTGTGTCTGCCACATCTGCTCCTGTGGAGAGAATATTTTCACAAAGGGGCCTCAAAATAAGACCTCATCGCGCTCGAATTTGTGAATCAATGTTGGAAACCCTTATGTTTCTAAAGGGTTACAGTGATTTGTAAGAAATTCATACTCTATTAAGTACTTTAGTTCTTATCAAATATGTTTCTATATATCTAATCTTTTTTTAGTAATATTCTTCCACTTTGCCCCTTCAGTGATAGGCTTACTTCTGCTATGAAGTTAGCAAATAGGAACGTTAATATAGCGTCAATGTGGTGTATTCAATATGTTATTTTCAGCATAGATATCTCATTTTAATCTCTAATGCTGTGCTTATGATTCACAATATAACGAAAGTTGTGGCCAGTGGCGGATCCAGGGGGGCCAGGGGGCCCGGTCTCCTCCCTTAGGCCCGGCGATTAAAAATTTGAAACTATATTTTCATTGTTTCTATGGCAATTTCTATGTGTCAATATGTTTGAAAGGGCAGTGATTGGGGGGGGGGGGGGGGGGGTACGAGGGGGAACTCAGTTCCACAGACTCAAATATGGGATATTCCCTAGCCCAGATTTTGTCTACTAGGAGCCATGCATTATGGATGGGGACCAGAAAAATGTTGATCGCTTCACTGGCTCTCAATTTTTACTTTAGCCACTGTACAAGAGGAAATTTAAAAATGGAATACGTAAAAAATGTGAACTCTGTCCCGGAGCAGCGGTGCAAACAGCCTTGACTGGTAGGGGTTTAACCCCACCCCCTCCTACCGTCAACTTGGGTCACTTTTGCAATTCATCCAGATCAGCTGACTTTCTTCAGTGGTGAAAAAATTAACCTAATTTTTCAAAAACAAATGTAAGATTTTAGGCATTTTAGGTTTTTCTCTCATTTTAATATGGATACGAGTGGGGAGGGGGTAAGATATGGGGATACACTCACTCTATGAGCCGAGCGCAGTAGTGAAAAATTTGTGAACCCCCCACAGAATTTTTTCTGTTAACATTGCGTCACATGTCCCGAAGAATGTGGAGCTTAAGCAAAAAATGTGTTCACTCTCAAAAAAATTTCGGCCCCCCCATTGCAAAATTCCTGGATCCGCCCCTGGTTATGGCTGCTTAAAATTTAAATTTCTTGTCCAATTGACTTGGCCTTGGTCTTGTTACCAGGTCAAGGTCCAAAAGGCCTTGGCCTTGGTCATAGTCTTGGCCTTGGTCATTATGGTCCTGGCCTTGGTTTTGGCCTTGGTCATTATTATCTTGGCCTTGGCGGTTCTGGCCTTGGCCCTGAGGGTCCTGGTCTTGTTAACATCACTGGATAAGACAGATAGCAATACACAAGTAGAAAATGTTACTAGAAAAGAGCTAAAATTATATTCAATCATCAATAAACCTTAATGACATTAGAAATAATATCATATTGACAAAAATTAATTGACACAACATCTGTCTCACTCCAGAAATTCAACATATTTAAATAGCTAAAGAAATGAATTTCACTACAGAACTGAATTAATTAATTAATGTAATTAAGTAATTGCTGAAGAATTAGATAATTAATCAATTAGAGGTTAAATGACGCAAACCTTGTCAGTTCATATTTGAATTTCAAAAGGAACCCAATTCCAAAGAATAATGTAATATAAGAAGATTACACTCTCAAAAATATTAATATTAAACCTTTTAAAATAAAATCACTCTGCAAGTTTGCATCAACAAATGATTCTCAAATACCATATGACATAGAACACTTAAGTGCACAACTGTAATATATTTACATGGAATCAGATTAATTCAAAACAAACCTTCAAATGATTCCAAATATGACACAATGTTGCTATGTTTTAACTGTGCTAATACTGCGACCTGCATGTTAATTATTACAAGCCATAGGTTAGTATTTAAAAATGAAACAATAAATATTAAAACATTACAAATACGAGCATTCTGTAAAATATACAGTTATTATCTAAACTTTCAAATACAAACATGACACTTTGTAAAATAAAATAAAATAAAAAGTTGACAAATATATTTGACCGCTAAATATATTACAAAAATAAATGTTAAGGCCCATATTGACAGAAAATTGTGAAAATATATTGAAATATTATTCAAAACACATCTAAGTTTCTTACTTAAAATTTTAATGACTAAGATATTAAGCTATTAATCCTTTCAACATCTGTTATCAATTAGCTATATATTAGGCTACATAAGCTTTACTTGCCTCCTTTCGTGCTTCATCTTTCTCCTTCTTTGCCATCTAAAACATATAATTTGAAATTACTTACAACGGTTTACTATAAGATACACAATATTTCAGTATTACCATAAGGATACATTAGGTCCTACATATTTACTCTAATTGGATTGCTTTCCTTCTGGATTAGCAGGTTGTAGGTACATTTTTATACCTAAATCCTGCTGTCAAGCTCCATAGAGAGTTCTCAGTGGCCCGGAACACAACAGGATAAATGTGCAAATTAACTCGTTCTATTAATCTGTCAAGTGGCAGGTCCAAGGCATATATTCCTACTCCCATTCTGCTGTCACGTAACATTAAGAGTCATTAATCAATTACTGAGATACTCCTTTATATAACCTCTATAACAAACCTTTATATAACTAATAACATAGGAAATAAATGTGACTGAAAAATATGGCTTCTGTGTAGACTTCTTTTTGCCTTCTTAGAACACCTCTTAGAACATCTCATGCGCAGTTTGAGGGTCTATTTATTCTTCAGTGATGGGACACAACATGGTGAAATCAAGTACACAAATATTTCATTTTTTTGCCAGATTCTCTAAAATAAAAGTTTGCTAAATATAAAATTTTGGAATCTGAAAAATCTACATCACTCCATACGTTTAATAAATTTGAAATCACTTAGTTTTAAAAAGGACATTCTTATATGAAGAATTACAATCAATGATCAGTTATAGACTAGCACAAACCCTAGACATATTGACTTCTTTCAGTACCACTTGTTTTCCTTTATTGTTCACTGGCCTTGCAAGAATGGCTTTACCAAAAGCTCCCTCGCCTATCAACCTAATTTTAGTATATTTCTCCATTCTACTCAAAATGTACAGTTTCTATATATATACATGTATATCCTAATACTGCTTCACCTAATTACTTCCATAATGCTTCATTTAAATTTTAAATTAATTGCACACTCTAATTCACTACTCATTCCCTACATAAACTGACATGGCTATTGCACTCATGGTATTTAGTACTCTTGCAAAACAATAATAATTTCCTATCTGTCTGAAATGACCTGCAATAGAACAATGGAAATTAATCAAATTACCAACAAACTTTTATAGCCAACCACAATCTGCTACAGCATAAATGAACTTATATAATGAAAATAGAAAAATTGCTAACCAATGGTTACTCTGACAACGATAAACCAGTATAAGTTAGTAATTTGATTAATTTCCATTGTTCTATTGCAGTTCATTTCAGACATCCATATTTGTCATGTGAGACAGCTGCTACAATTGGTGCTGCTCTTGTGCAATCGAAGTTGGACTACTGCAATTCCCTGTTTTTAAATCTCCCTGGCTGTGAGATTGATCGGTTGCAGTGTGTTCAGAATTCTCTTGTGCGAGCAATTTTTTGTAGTTCCAAGTACTCACATGTTACGCCCATTTTAAAGTATTTGCACTGGCTAAAGATTAATGAGCGTATCATTTACAAAACAGCTTCGTTAACCTATAAGTCCATCACCATCCCTGGACAAACTTGTATGTCTCATTTGATTAAAGTGATGCAGCCTGCTATTACTCGGTCTTCTAAGTTAATTACTCTTGTGAGACCTAGCTTACCTTCACGCTCTAAGCTATCTAATCGTTCTTTCCAGCATGCTGCACCTCAGATCTGGAATTCGCTTCCATCCAATCTTCGGAAATCTTCATTTGAATCACATCAGCCTTTGCTTTCCTATGAGCAGTTCCATAAGCAGTTGAAGACCTATCTTTTCCATCTCTCTTTTACATCCAGTGTCCATGAGCAGCGACCTGCGCCTAAACCACCTTTTCTTTAACTCCCTTTACTTTGGACTGAATTTCTGGATTTTGGAATTTGCACCGTTTTTGGACCTTCTTTTTTTGCTCGCCGGCTTGATTTTGACTCAATAGCGCTCGATGTTGTCATTGGTTGAATTGATCTGTAGTGATGTGTGCTGTTGGGGACGTCCCTGACATCATTCCTGGATGAGGAAACGGACGTTAAACCTTATTATTATAATTATTATATAAATAAGTATAAAAGGTCATATAAATTTTCAGATAACTTTTGTCAGACAATATAAATAAATTTTTGAAAATGATCTATCACGATTATATGTAACTAAACTGATACACCTAGTAGGAGGTTTCACCTATATGTTCACATTCATACTGGACTTCATTAGTTCATACAGTACATAACGAAAAAATTATCTTGCTCTTCTAATTTGTAATTTTCATCACGATATCTGTCAAACATTTCGACTTACTATAAAAAAACTATTTATAGTGAGTACTTAGGGCATCCTGAATATGTCTTAAGTGTCCAGGTTTCCTTCTACAGTGTAAATCTATTCTTCAAGTGTTTCAATTTTGCATATTTAAACTATAAAATTTTATTCAACTGATGGTGCATCAGTACGTAAGTAAATAGTTAAGTAAGTGAATAAATAATTAAATCATGGTAACCGAGATATTGAATGCTTCAATAATTCCATGTGAAACTTTTAGAATTATTCTCAGATGTGTCTAATATCTTTGTCCTAAACTCGTAAAAAATACTTCTTAGGGACTCTAGGGCACCCAGAACATGTTTCTAATTTTTGCTTTAAAAAATTCTTTTATATCCATTTTCAGGGTTTCAATTCTGCCAAAATTATCAATTGTAATTTTCATTCAACAGATGGAGCACCGAAAAACAAAGTAATTAAACAAATAAGTAAACCCCAGTCAATGAACTACTCAATGTCTCAATAGCTAAATTTACAGAGCGACAGGTAAATACGAAACATTATGTAGACGTCAAACTTTAGACATTATGAGTTGTAATTAAATGTTTGTTCCTTAGGTGGCTGGATCAATTCACGGTTGAACTGATTAGAGAATAAACTGTTGAGAATTATTATCTGATGAATTGTCAAGTTTTTAAAAAGTATTTTCCCCTACCAAACAACGGAGTCACTCGTTTCCCTGTTCTATTATAGAGTTATTCACACAAACAGGTGCAATTAAAATTTACCTTGTTTTCATTAAATTATGGCTGATACAGATTAACTTAACTTTTATTCTATTCGTCAACTATTTTTTAAAATTCTAGTTATATGGTTATGGTACTAATTAAATATAATTAAAATGAATCATCGCAAAAAAATTATAACCACAAAACAATGGATAAGAACGAAAACTTATATCTCATTAACACTATAATAAACGAACGTTTTTCACAAATACATGTAAATTATGATTATGTCGAACTTATATTTGGCTCATGCAATATTTTTAGTAGAAGTTTAAAAGAGAATTAATAAAGTAATAATTGTTAGACATATCAAATATCTCTTTGATAAACAAAGACGAAGTTTAGCTACAACCTGCAATTCAGTCTACAGCAGATTGGATCTTGTATATAGTATGCGCAATTACATTTTATACCAAACTCACTTATATACAACTCAGTTGTACTTAAGTAGCACGAAAGTGAAAGATTTTTCATTAAACTATAAATTTTTTTTATTATATTAAATACAAGAAACCATTTAAATTTCTTGGAATTCAAGCTCACTTTAATGAAGCTGAAACTATGGACTCTTTAATATTAGCCTGCAACCTGCCCCGTTTCTACCTGTGTCAATAGGACCAAAAATAATATTTGTTTCATTATAAGATTTGTTAATTTTTGCTAAAACAATATTACTGATTTATTGAAGTAAATGAATTTTTGAAGAAGTAGTTGGGAAACACCTCTAATTCACCATTAATCAGCAAACGAAAACTCAATTAATATATCGTACAGAAGTTCTATACATATATCAAATTAAGTATTTTAATGGTTTTAAGGTAGTCGGCTGATAGAACATTGTATCGTAACAACAGACCAAGCGCCTGAAGTTTGCTTAAATTTCTAAAATGAAGCCTTATCAATGTTTAACCCAATGATTTAATAAATGTTATTCTTTGTTCTACGGTTTAACCAAAGGTAGTTTAGTCATTTAACATTTACATGGTTCCACCTGGAATTAATCCCATGACCCCATCAGCAAACATTAAAATTTTATAATGTTACGTAGAACAGCATAACCCAACAGTACTTATTCAGAATGCATTCAATGCTTATTTAAGACTCAATAAACCACCTAGCTAGGTTAAACTTAAGATTGTACGCAGACGCTAATTTATTATTGTAGACATGGCCGAGACTTATGTAAACAAAGATGTACCGGCACACCAGAGACTGGCGGACGGCACTGAATATTCGGATGATGATCCGGTAGAGAAAATGATTAGGAAAACAGGATGTCTGCAGCATCACTATGACGTACAGGTTTTGGAACAATATTCATAACGAAACTTTTCATTAATAAACCTTATTAGTTTTAAAATTAAATATGTATTAATTTCAAGGACGTATACCTATCTTAACAACTTTGCTTTTAAGTTACTAACTTTTAAAACTAAAACGTTAAAAATATTGACGAATTATTTTTCTTTCTATTGTAATTAATCCAGGATTCTGTTACCAATTTAATATTTTTACCTCATGTTCTGCAAAGTACATTTACTGTTGTTACAAGTCTTCCTGACTTCCTAAACCAGTATAATTAAGTATCAGCTCCCAGGTGCATAATCTTACTCCTAGTCTGCCTTCACGCTCGGTAGGAGCACTCCGTTGAGTTATAGATTAATGTCTAAATCTTTACCAAAACGTTGTGTATTATTTATCTATGTAAATGTAAAATATAGCATCTGATGTGATTTCGTATTGCCTTCTTCGTGTTTCCTGTTTTGTCGCGTCCTATGACTAGTGCAGCTTACGGTTGATTTATTCTGTAGTGGTGTGGGCAAGATGGTGGAAGAATTATATAATTGATGATAACTTGGAGAAATGAGTACTAGTTGCGAGTCTGGTTAAGTTATTAGTTACATATAACTGCCTGTAAACTGAAATTCCAATAGCTTTCTCCATTGAAAGCAGGAAAAACGTAAAGCCACCAGGGATGGATACAGGAATCGTTGGTAGCAGGGGCTGTCAAAATAATTTCGGACACTAATGAGAGAAGGAAAAATTTAATTTTATGAGATGACTGTGCTACTGTAACCAGTGATTGGGATAGATAATGAATTCCCTCCTTGGAAGGTTAATTTAAAATCACTTGAAGGGAAAGTCAGGAACCAGAGATGGTCAAATCCCTGGCTTAAAATCCCTGCAGCCCTAAGACCCCCTCCCCCCGTATCGTTCCCAGAAAGCCTGTCTCTTATTAAAATCCTGTATAAGTGTTCCTTATAATTCTGTAGTATTGCCTCCTGTTGCATATTTTGGCATCCATTCAACTGAATTTAACTTAATTTTTTAATACGAGATAATAGCATTTTGATATATCTGTATAAAATTTTATAATAGAAAATGTGTATTTCAGTAAAGTTTCTCTGCTAAAAATTAATGCTGTTGTAAAATGCAGTGAGGCTGTATCGAAAATGTCCCTGAAACTCCAAATTTAACTGTAAAATAAAGTATTTAGTTTAGTATTTGTTTACACCCCACAGAGAAATAGTCTATTTCTTTCTTTTTCTATTCTGTTTCTGTAATGGAAACATAATAGTCGTTGGTGACCTGGTTAGGATTTGAACATGTGGGCTCCTATTTATTTTAGGCAAGTCTGCTACCACGTTGGCCATTAGATTGGTTAAAAATTATGAAATTGAGGATTTAAAGACAGAAACTTGAAGTATAAAAAGAACTACTGTATAATAAGAACTACTATAATAAGAACTAAGAGCTACTGTAGTTCAGCTAACATTATTTCTCGCATGTATGTTATATATGTTAATACTGTTGAATTTGTGAAATATTATCTTAACATAATATATAGTGGAACATTACTTGTTAAATGGTAACAATTTCAAAAACTTCAGTGTGCAGCACACTCTTGTATTGCAGTGAAATGTAAATGTTTAGGAAGGAAAATATTTAGTTATCTGAGTACTTAAAATGTGGATATTGAGAAAAATGAAGATCATTTAATATATTAACTCACAAAGTGCTTTACAGGGTGATGCCAATAGAAAACTCATAAATATATTACAAAATAGAAACAAGGTGGATAATTTAAGAGGGCACAGTTTGCTCGGGGAGAAAATGGAGAGGAAGGTACGGACAACTTTGGATGCTAGATGATTAGAAAGAGTATTTTTATGTGGATATGAAAGAAAAGCCAAGGATAGAATTGTATATGGCAGAGTTATAAATCATGTTTCTGACACTTGGTAGTTCTGTGAGGTGGAGTGGGTTGGGGGGGGGGGGTAGTTGAGATAAATTATAATAAAGGGCATCATCCATGCAGTACAATATAGGCTTAATTCTTTGGCACAATGTTAAATATTTCCCTTAAGAATGAGATGACCTATTTTAATCAGTCTTGTGTCTATAGCCTAAGATTCCATTCTTGCAAATTTCTGAAGTTTCTTGACTTCTTTACTTCTTTCTGGTATCTAATTGATTCTCTCTCCTGCGTCACCCCATTTCCTGCTCAACGTTTTGAATTATGAAAGTTGCATATTTAATACAATATACAATATGCATACCCCTGATTAATATCTATAATTATTATAATTAATTTATTATACTACTACTAATTGTTATTGTTTTTAGCTCAGAAGTCTAAGTAAATAAATTATTATAATAATTAAAAGTGACTGTTGTACTTTCAGATGTGCATGGCAGAGAAACAGGACTGGAGATTGTGTCAGGATCAAGTGCAGACTTTCAGAAATTGTATGATGGATTATGAAAAGAATAGAAAAAAATCATAAAAAGTAGAATTAATGACCGCTGTGTACACATCTCCATGCTATATTTCTTTATCTTTATAACTATGTGCTGCACAAAGTGTATCAATTTGCTAATGCGGCAACTTTTAAATAATTAGAAGTTCTGAAGGAATTTATTTTCGAAAAGTTATGCAATTCAATATATCTGGCCCTCATCAGAGATAGTGATATTTTAGTGGTAGAGATTGAACTATATAGGCAGATGTTCTTATTCCTCTCAAGGCAAATCACAGTTCTATGATTTTCAGTCATCTATGACGTATTACCTATTACTATCAATTTACTATAGCTATATCTAGTTATCTAGTTGAAATATGTTGTGCAATGTTAGTTAACATATTGTGATATTAAAAATACAGACAACTGGTTGTTAGTATTAAATGGTGCATTTCATTAGTAGAAATGTGGATGTTTCTTTTCATTTGTGGTATTATTGCAAGGGACCGTTTCATTTATATCATGAATATTAAAGACAGTTTAACCATTAATGATCCGATTTGTGGTATTTGTGGTGTTGCCACGATATGTATTATAGTCCTCTGTAAGCTGTAAGCTCTGTGGATATAACATAAGCAAGGTATATATACTAATTACCTTCGTACAATAATTATCTGGGTAAATGATATAAGAATTTTCTGAACGTGTGTTATTGACTGTGGTTTGTGATATTTGTGGTGTTACTATGAATGTATTATAGTCCTCTCTAAGCTTGTGATATAATATAAGCAAGATATATATATTAATTACCTTCATACAATAATTATCTGGATAAATGATATAATAATTTTCGGGATAAATAATATTGTGACACTTTCTTGATAAATAATACTATCAATTGACAAGTTTATGTCCAATTTCCATGATGGGTTCTGATTCTATTCCCAGTGTAGTTAATTATGACATAATGTCTTAGATACTCCATTGATCAACCAATATCTTCATACTCCAGTGGCTTAGAGTTAATTGCGGCCAATAAATAAGATTACAAGAATAAACATAGATCTGATCTGTTGTCGACATATTAGATGGACATTGATGGTCTCGGTTGTATTATTATTTATTGTGTAGAAGTTACGCTTAGCAATTCATGCAAAGTTTGACATCTTGCAAAAAAGCATGCATTTCAAAATTAGGCGGTGATTAGCTACAAGCATATTTAACATTGAACTCTCGTTAGTTCGATTCTCAGCTGCACTGATGTGAGAGTAAAGGCTTGGACGTTAACCATTTAATTTATTCCATTCTTCATATAATCACCATCGGAGTGGTTATACGAAGAATGGAATAAATTGCATAACGGTTCAAATATGTATTATAAATTTTAAGTAATAGATATCAATTAAAGTAGTTGATCATTTCATTGTTATGTGTGTTATTAACTGTGTTGCAAGTTATTGCATGTACATTGTAGCCAATTGGCAATAAATAATAGACTATAACAACTTTGCCTTCGTTATATAATGAAAGTATCAAGCACTGTGAAACCAAAGAAAAGACTACAAGTACAAATATAAGCCTTCATTGTCGTGCATATCCAAATATCTTAAAAGAATAATCCAAGAATGTGTAATTAAAGTATGGAAACTTAATTGGCTTATCTGTATTAATTGGTTACAGCTCGTGAACAAATGATGGGTCGAAACGACCAATGAGATTGAAATAAGGAAATATAATACATTTAGATAACTAACTAGAATGCGATAGCTTTTGCTGTCTATAGAAATATTAATGAGAAAGCAAATTTCGCAATTAGCTTTACAAATTCTACTTCATAGATGCTCAGAATACAAAATATAGAAAAATGGACTATATAGAACACATTTAGAGTTGTGCCAAACTTTACGCATGTGCAACTGTTAAAAATGTGACTATTTATACAGAGTGGTCCAGAATAAATGCAACTACTTTGAATGCTAATAATTTTGACAATTTGTAACCAAACGTCTTACTTGATACAGTAAATTAAAGACAACTCTCTTTTCTATTAACTGAAATTTGTTCACTTTTAGGTGTATAACTTGGAACACGCGCAACACTGTTGAAATAAATATTCCTTCTGGGGCAGATATTTTCAAAGAATAGTGTTCAATGTTGTCATGAGCGACAGTAGCAATTCTAATATAGTGACATAATTGTTACTTATTTCCATGGCTTAAATAAAATAAAAGTGTTTGGAAGTAAGATCTGGAAATAAGTTATCCAGTTTGTTTACAAAAAGTTTGTTTATAACAATTTCATGTATTTTGTTATTTAACTTAACATAATTATACTGGTTAAGGAGGTCACAAAGACCTGTAACACCAGTATAATTTAAATAGCTAGTTATTTCTAGACATGAGTAAGGCGTTTGATACTGTCAATAGAAATAAATCATTAGAGGAAGTAAAATAATTGATCAGGACGAACTGCATATAATAAAACTTCTCGTTGATGATGTAATTTTAAGAGTAAAAAATGGAGATGTAACTGGAAATGAGTTTGAAACTAATATTGGAATACCACAAGGAGATTGCTTAAGCCCGGTACTTTTCACATTTTATCTTGCAAATAGCTTAAACAAACATGAGAACCAAATTCAAATAGCAAACCAAATTGAAGAGCACTCATACTCCAAGGAAAATATACCATATGAAGAATTAATTCCTAATCATATTATAGAACATAACTATAGAATAAAACGAGAAATGGGTATAAATATTGATCAGCAGTTTGCAGATGATATTGCATATGTAAGCACATGCAAAAATATAACAGACAAAATTCAAAAGGAAGTCAATGATAAACTGAATAAGAGAGATTTAAAACTAAACACAGATAAAACAGAAAAATATACCATTGGAAACAAAAATGATCAGGAATGGAAGAAATGCAAATATTTAGGATCTTACTTGGATACTGAAAGAGACATGATCCATAGAAAAAAATTGTGTATGGCTATTTTTAATAAATACAAGATGAAACTAACAAATGGCAAAATAACAATGAAAACAAGAATAAATATATTCAATGCTTATATTGTGCCAGTTTACTTATATAATAGTGAGCTATGGACATTAACTTCAAAACAGGAACACGAAATTGACATATTTCATAGAAGTCTATTAAGAAAAATACTTAAAATATATTATCCTCACATTATAAGCAACTATAACTTATACATCAGAACAAATGAAAAAAAGGAGTCTCGCAATTAAAACACGAAGACTAGGATAGGTCATTTACTTAGGTTACCGAACAATGCACCTATAAAACTTGCTTTAAATGAGAATAAAAAATCTCAGACAAAACAAAGAGGTTGTCAAAATAAACAAACATGGATTAAATTAGTAAATAAAGATCTCAAAGATATAAATCAGAATTTGAACATATTAGATGAGAGCATCTGTGATCTGGCTGAGGATAGAGCAAGGTGGAAGCAATTAACCTTGAAACCTACTGCAGGGTCCAAATAGGACTTAGCGCAGTCTTAGTAGTAGTAGTATTTAAATAGCTCTATTTTATCTATTTATCTTGTCATTAAGTATAAATAGTTAACGACTGTTTTGAATTGAAATTAATATGCTTATGGCTATCATTTATTATTTTGTTACTATTTTGGAACATCATATAGACACCTAACCAGTCTCCGTTTACACATAACTAAAACATCACAGGCATGTTTCTTCCTTGTCCGTGATCTTTGTCAAATAGGCCTACGCTTATAATGGTCACGTGAAATTGCTGCTACAATTGGTGCAGTCTTGTACAATCCTATTCTAGGTTGGACTACTGAAATTCGCTGTTTTTACATTTTCCTGGCTGTTAGATGGATCAGTTACAGTTTGTTTGGAATTCTCTTGCGCCAGCAATTACTTTCTAGTTTCAAATTCTCATATGTTACATTTTAAAGTCTTTACACTGGCCAAAAATTAAAGAGCGTATCATTTACTATACAGCTTCGTTAATCTGTAAGTTCATCACCACCTATGGACAAAGATGTAGGTGTCTCACTAAAGTGATGCAGCGTTCCGTTTGTTTAAAACCCATTGAAAGCATTAAATTAAGACAAATATTATACATAGATCAATAAAATACAAAGTGACAGTATATAATACATGGAACAAAATTTTAATAAGTTAGTAGCCCACTAACTATTTAAATGAAATTTATAGTGTCACATATTTTTAGGTAAGGACACCATGCCTGTGAACAATAATCAAGCTTAGACCTAACCAATGCCTTACATAATTTAACTATTCTTTTGCTTGTCGTAGTTTCAACTTAAAATTATATTGCCATCATTTAATATAATATTCACTACGTTTTTAACTTGTTCTCTAAAATGTCAGATAATTTACTCTATGATCATCTTGTCCAGGAATTATTCTCACAGAAACGGCTGTATTGTTATGTTATGCTATATTATTCTCTGTTGCAGCCTATAGATAATTGCTTAAGTTAATTAGCGGTTTAAACATCTGGTATTAAGCATGATGAAAATCATGGTGGATAGCAATATCTCTGCAGTGTATTTATGGGCCTTAAAAACAAGCATACATGTGCTTTCTTGCCCAGTACGGTCATGATTTATTTAGTTGTATGTTTCCTTTATTTCTGTTGCAGAGCAGGAACTATTATCTTAATGGCTAAATAGTGTTGTTTATCTTAACTCACCATGGTTAGCATCATCTCTCAATTAGTGCATCCTCATCCTCTGGGATTGCACGCTAGGTTAATTTGGACTGAATGCTCAATTCATCGTACTTTCAGCAGTATGGTGATTACGAGTAAGGTATTCAACAGGAAATCGACTCTATATTCTGAAGACAAAGTTTCAAGAACTAACGATTCAATGTCAAACTTACTTCCGAGTAATGGACGACTGTTGAGACAGTATACTGCGTGTAATGGCTGGGTGGTTGAAAGAAAGGCTGAAGTTTCAGCAAGGTTCCGGGGCTTGCAGTTATCGCAAACCGCTAGATATGGCGTTCCGTCGGATAGAGCAGACAACGCAGCTTGCACTGATAGGGTGTCATCAAGTGGAGCTGAAAAATCTTCTGAAACATTCTTACAGTATATTTATAGAATTAAAATAAATTTAGTAAGTTGAATTTCTATACTTAACATTTAACTATATGTGCCGTATTTATGGAGCAGCTATTTAGTTTCATGTGCACATCAAATTATCAAGTTATTGTTGCTTACGACTATCACTTATCATGCAATTACTACTGGTTAGATATTTTTGCTGAACAATTTGATTGCCCTAAACATTTGCATGAATTAGATGTATTGTATTATATATAAATTGTAACAGGCAAGGAGTTTCAAATATTTGGGTCATGCTAAAACCGAAGATCGGAAATGTGAGTTAGTCTCACATTTCCGAAAGCAGTAGGATTGCACAAGTTAAATCCGAACAATTTTGAAAGACCCCTCATGTATGAAGTAGCTAGTAAAATTGGCGCACCAAGTAGTCATTCTCTAGTTATAGCTGTTGTAATTATGAATATTTTATTTTTTTCCTTAAATTGTTTTTTGTGGACTTACGTAGTGATTTAAGAAGTGTGTCATATTTTCGTCCACTTGCAGGAGAGAGACAAGATTCTAACAGTGCCCAATGTATTGACGCTGATGAGGATGATAGCCTCTCCTGTACTGGGCTATCTCGTCCTGCAGGAGTCCTATCACTGGGCCTGCGGTGTCTTCATTGTAGCTGGCTTCACTGACCTCGTATGTGATCTTGTTGCCTGTATGAATTTATGCAAGAGTTTTATTCTTATGTTATCGACTGCACATTTTATTGAGAAAATCTTAATCTAGTTAATAACATTTATAAATAAACTTTTCTATAGTATCTTCCTCGCATTATATTACCTTGGTGATGTCGTTAATTTAAAATGATATCAGTTTGAGTTACTCAGGACTGTTATATTAGAATTAAGTAGTATGGATTTATAAGGAGTGATGGGTTCTTTATTATATAGAGAGCAATGGATATGAACTCAGCACCTATTGATCTACAGTCCAGCAACTTACCGACGTGCTAGTGGCTCAGCTCTAAATAATAACATTAAAAACATTCTCACTGTACCAAACCTTAAATCTGCCATAGGCTGACGCACCTTCAAGTTTTCTGCTCCGCCAATATGGAACTATCTGCCACAAGATCTCTGATCTTGTAATTGTATTGGTACTTTACTTGGCAAGCTAAAAACCCATCTCCTTATGCCATATGTCTAAATTTTGACCCGTTTGCCCTGGATCTTGGACTTGCATTGTTTTGATCTCGCTTTCTTTTGTGGTCATTGTGTACTCAGTCGTCATCTTTCATGTGGTGTTTTGGCGCCCGTTTGTATAGAGTCTGCAAGAGACGTCCCTGACATTGCCTTATGGCGAGGAACCAGACGTTAAATTCTTTTTGATTGATTGATAACGATACTACTGTTATTGTTGGTATTAGTACTGCTATCGTATGTTTGACATATATTCCAGCTGCTGTAAAATGAACCCCTTTCTTATTTTGGCATTCATATCAACTATGGATGAGAAACAGAAGTGGGACCCGTATTGTATGTGCTTATGTTGTAGCTCGATGGTTTTATCGCCAGGAACTTCGCTAATCAGACGTCTGCATTAGGAAGTTTTATGGACCCATTGGCTGATAAACTTCTAGTCAGCATTCTTTTCCTCTCTCTCACAGCTGTAAATCTTATACCATGTATGTCGCTGCACTTGTTCTTATGTTAAGTTTGATACTTTATATGTTGCCATTGCTTTTTATTATTACTTAAGTGGTAATATTTACGTTGCTAAATTACTGTCTGATGTAAGTCTACTTGTAATAATTTATAAATGTTAAATTGAAATTTTATTGATAAAACAGGTACTATATAGCATTTGATGACCTTGGATGTTTGGTATATTTATAATCATTTGTTATTTCTCTCTCTCTCTGTCTCTCTCTCTCTCTCTCTCTCTCTCTCTCTCTCTCTCTCTCTCAAGAATTCTGCCAAGTGGCAGGTTCTATGTATACAGTCATACTATGAATCTGCTTTTCAAGCTCTTTATTTTTAAAATTATACTTGTAGGTATTTATAGGTATGAGTTCGAGAGAAATCTTCTTTCCTGCCCCCATGTGGACTAAAATGTGCCAGTTTAGTTTAATATTCATTCAGTTAGAGTTTACTAGCTCCATCTAGCTCAGTTAAATCTGTCAAAAAGTTTTAGTTGACTTTTGGTACATTTTGATCGTACAGATTTTTTAAATTATATTTTTGTGTCTTTTTAATGTTGCCATCTATCTTTGTTTCTGTACAGTTGTGTATGCAGGTGTTAGTGTTATGTTTCTATTTACATTTTATTATAAGCCGATATGTCTGCATTGCTCACCTATTGCAGATATTATCAAATTTGAGGAAGATTGATTTTTCCCTTTTTTCTGAGAGTACCATGTCTGTTGTGCATACATGTATCTGTTGTGTATGTTGTATATGTATCTGTTGTGTATGTGGTATATGTATCTGTTGTGTATGTGGTATATGTATCTGTTGTGTATGTGGTATATGTATCTGTTGTGCATGTAGTATATGGTGTATATGTGGTATTTGTATCTGTTGTGCTTATTGTGTATATTGTATATGTGGTGTGTGTATATCTGTTGTGTATGTGGTATATGTATATGTTGTGTATGTGGTATATGTATCTGTTGTGTATGTGGTATATGTATCTGTTGTGTATGTGGTATATGTATCTGTTGTGTATGTCGTATCTGTTGTGTATGTGGTATATGTATCTGTTGTGTATGTTGTATATGTATCTGTTGTGTATTTGGTATATGTATCTGTTGTGCATATGCTGCAGTACCTCTGACAGCTCTGGTTATACTCAGGGACATCTGTCTAACAACAGGAGGTTTCTATGTCAGATACATCTCTCTCAACCCTAGGCCGGTTTGTATCTTTGTATCTTACTATCCTAAGGGATTCACTTGCAGTTTCTTCTATGAAGATGTGAGAAACAGCATTATTAAAATTTGGTCCCATTGTTAACTTGTCATTTAATTGATGACGGTGTAGAAGAATTGCCTTGTGAATTATGCTTAGTATGACACTTGTATATGATCCGCAACATATACATGCGTTTAGAATAGTACTGTAGTCTTTGACCAGAGGCTGTAGTATGTCTTCAGTACGTCTTTAGGGTGTAAATTGTTAACATATATTTGATTTAACACGGACGTTATTGACCTCTTTTAATATTTTAGAAACATGCAGTTGTTATGTGAAATTGTCAATTGGCAAAATGCATAACGCTTGTATCAGCTAATGCTGCATCAGCTAATGCTACATCAGCTAATGTTGTATCAACTAATGCTGCATCAACTAATGCTGCATCAACTAATGCTGCATCAGCTAATGCTGCATCAGCTAATGCTGCATCAGCTAATGCTGCATCAGCCAATGCTGCATCAACTAATGCTGCATCAGCCAATGCTGCTTCAACTTATGCTGCATCAGTTGTCATTGGGTCATTTTTAAGGGATGATTTTAATTGAGAAATAATCTCTTATGTTCTTGAACATCACGTTGTGCCTTCAGGTCCCACTCGTCCCCTGGTGACCACTTACTCTCTCTATTTAACTCAATCAACTGGTTGACTCCTAAGAACAAAAAGCTTCAGCTGCAGGTCGTTCAGCTGAATCTCCCCTTGCCTCTAACAATTTTCACTTGTATTTGAACTTAATCCTATTAATAAATATTTTTGCAAAAGTAGACATTCGTAAATCGTTTAATGTAACGGATTTAATTATGTTTTGTAACAGACCACACTCAGGCAATTCTTTGACTTGACGAATCGTTCGGCAGAGCTACAGCCAACTACCATTAGCAAGGTTTCACTGATCATCGTTTATTTGATGTTTCATTGTTTTAACATTGAAATAATTCCAATAATTGAAAGCACAATAATACGCATATAAATAACTAACTACTAGACAGTTAACATGTTTTTAGTCAATATTACTTGCTACCGAATTCAGTCTAAATTTAAGCAGCTAATAAGTAATTAATATGTTCTTTTGACATGTTTTTATTAATCTCGTCACTATAGCCCGAATGTATAAAAAATTAAATTTTGTTATAATTCCGGTGGCATTTTGTTATATGTTTGTTTGACTATCTTATATTTGGAATAAAATTTTCTAATATTTAAAATAAAATTTCTTAATAATTGAGTAATATTACGAGATAATGTAGAGAATTATTTTCTTTAAGGTTCCATTTCTTAAACATCAATTACAGTTACAATATAGTGGGTATTAGTTTATATCATCATATGTTATTACATAAATAAAGAGATAGTGTTGTAATTGTGTAATTATTAATTATTTCTATTAGGTTCAGTTTAAATCTTCTGTTTCTGTACTTAATGCATCCTTGGTCTCCTGCTTATTTGGTAATGGTAAGTGTGACAAATTCAGTCATAGTAAAAGGAAAACGTGGTAAATATAGTAAATATAAGTGTGAACGTATGAAATGTAATGTTTTACAGGTAAACACAGCAGTGCAGCTATCTCTGGTAGCGCTTACATTAGGAGCTCCAGTATTCAATTACATCAATCATCCCGCACTGCAAGCGCTATGGTTTGTTAGCATTGATTTAATGAGATTTTAATCAATTAAAATTAAATTACTATGCTTTAGAGATATCAGTTAATAGGTTACTTTTGGCTTTTAAATAGTAACGTATACATGCTTGTACGTGCTACAAATAGTAGCCACATGTTACTGCATATTTATGCTTCTGCTTTGCAATTGCTTATTTTACAGCATTTAGAATAAATGTGGCATATTTCTGAAAACTCTAATAATACTACTGGCTACTTTTGTGGAGAAAATAATTTATTCGCTAGTACAATTCATATAATATTTGTATAATATTTTCTAATCATCTCTCGGTCGGTAGTGTATGCAAATTAAACTGATTTTCAGTCTCAAATTGACTATAGTATAATATTAGATATGGTCAGAAATGTCAGACGCCATTCTGCAGTCTGCGTTTCAGTTGCCGTTGATTACAATGCTGCCCTAATTACAGTTGATAATGCTTTTTTAGAGGCGAATTCATTATTACAATAAATGGTACAAAGTTTCAAATATTTGGGTCATACTATAACAGGTGGTGGGAAATGTGAGACTGAAATATGCAGTATGGATTGCACAAGCAAAAGAAGCCTTTGGTAATAGGAAAGAACTTTAGAACAGAAAGTCTAATGAAAATCATAAAAGTAAAGATAATGAAAACCTTATTATGGACCACGCTATATTATGGATGTGAAACATGGACCATAAGGAAGGAAGATATCGGTAAACTAGAGGGATTGGAAATGTGGATATGAAGAAGGAAAGGCTTAGCTGGACTCAAAAGGTTACAAATGAGGAAGTTCTGGAAAGAGTTGGTTCAAAGAGACAGTTGATAAATGCATTAAGAAATAAGACGAAGAGCTGGATAGGACACATTCTAAGGGGGAAAGTCTACTAAAAGACGTCATAGAACGAATAATGGAGGAAATGGAGACAGAGGCAGGCCGAGGTTAGGGGTGTTAGATAATTTAAGGATCCACTCATATGTGGACATGAAATAGAAAGTGGAAGGCAGAGAAGAGTGGAGGCGTTATATACCATGGACCTGCCAGCAGGCAGTGCAGGAAGAGAGAGAGAATGCTATTTGTAGTAGCGTAAAAAAATTTGTTTGTCCTCTTTCCAAACTTTTGCCTTAGATAATAACTTCAGTTTCTGTCATCCTCGTCTAACTCATCTCATTTGAGAGCAGACTGCCTATAGTGACTTAATGTTTTAGGGTAAACGATACCATTAAAAACTAAATATTTGATTTTGTTCCTAGGTATCTCACTGCTAGCACAACAGTGATTTCTGGCATTGGGTATATATTTGCTAAAGATACGTTCAAGCTTCTGAAACAATCTAGAAAGAAAGAAGTTTAGTGTGTCGTGTTGAATTAATATTTTCCCATTAGTTGTCTACTTCTAGTTCGAAGGCTTATGCAGATTTAATGTCAGTTATCGTTTGCATAGTTCAAGAGTATTAACGTCATATTTGACTGTTTTGTTGTATGTATGATAAACTTTAATTTTAATCAAATTGTCATTTGAATTAATTCTATATAATTATGTGCTTACATTTCAAACATTAATTAATTACTTGTGCTCTTACACATTCGCTTAATTTAATTATGTCATCTAAATTTAGATAAATCCATTCGTTATATCTGTTTTATCTGTTGCTGCTTCCTTGCTTACTGGTTGAAGAATAATGTCAAAATAATAACATCGAAATTTTACTATTCTAATCTAATAGTCTTTTATTTGAGGTTTAAACTTTTTAAACTGTGACAGACTTGTAAATGATACTTACCACCTGTAATTGAGTTATGTTAATGATACTTATCATATAGGGCCTTTATCTTTCTTTAATAGGATGAGGTTTGAAGTTACAGTGTCATGTATTGTTTGCAAAGAAATTATAATTATTGATAAACGAGGTTATCTGAGGTTATCGTACAAGGATATTCCACAATAGTACATAAATTCCTCTAAATCTGCGCATTCTACATTTATATTAATTGTGCAATTGGCAAGTACTATCAAATTATATTTTCAAGTGATATCTACTAATAAAATTAATAGTTTATTAGATCAATGACAATTAATTTATATTCACTTGCCACCTCAATCATGATTTAAATTATACCTCTCTATAGTTATATAGCTAAATCCTCTCACCGACACTAAAGTTCTTCATTGTGGAGTAAATATTAAATGTTAGTTTGCCTTGTTTAGGTAATTTTTAGCGATGATTTGACTACACAGTGCAGTAAACATAGCAAAAATGTATGTTTCATGATGTAGTCAAATTCTTAATGAAATTCTGGCATCTCACTATCACTATATATGCTACTAATTATATTGTGCAAATAATATATTTAAAATTTCGTGACAGTTCATTGTTTAAAGCATTTGGTGAAAATAAAAGCATCTACGCGAAAATTAAAGTGATCAATCCACAGGTGAATTGAGGTTCAGCGCTTTTGATAATTGAGGTTCTGCATATTTCCCGGGCGAGTCTATCAGAAAATAAAGTCAAACATGCTCATGTCCTGCAATAGACTGCATTTCCTAATGTAACATATGGTATTAGCTATTAAAAGTACTAAATATCATAAAGGATCATCATTTCACAGTGTTGTTTGATATGTTATTAAATACTATTGTGGTGGCTAAAAAACTTTGCTATTTAATCATTCAACGTCTTGTATTAAATTAGCATCTGTATGAAAAAATATTCTAAAATGAATAGGAATAGAATGAACTGGATCTATATTACAGTAAACCTATTCTAAATTATGGTACAATAACAACACTAACAGTGTAGTCAATTCTACTTTATATATGACTAACAGATCTTGTCCAAGTTGCGACACATCCTAATTTCATTGCAATATTAACAATAGCACAGAAACGATGCCTGTATGCTGTAAGGATCATTTAGTATGAAAGAGTAGAATTGTCAATTGCATATAGACAAATACTGTTAACCATTCTCCATTCTAAATCTATGATTAATTCATTATTCATAGAATTTACCGATTTGCACAGTCTATCAATGAAAATTTTATATAATGGTACAGATGAAAGAAATTTAATTATTTGCATTAAGCATTAATGATATGTTTCTTTACTTTTGTTATTTTGATTGAACCCATACCATGATACATTTTATAATTGCAGACAGTCTGATTCTATTTCAACATGCATTGTTAATGCTAATTCAATCTCTTGAAATTACTAATGCAAATTCTCAATCAATGCATCTGAGAAGATTTAAAATCTGTTATTTAATCTTAAGGTGACGTAAGAGACATCTAATCTGAAATATAGAAATGATCAGATTCACACCGTCAGAATGCGCCTAAACCTCAGACAAACTATTTCCAGCTGTCGATCACACAAAAGCCTCAGACAAACTTTGTAGCTATTGCAAGTATTTTTGAAAAGTCTCCTGGCTGTCCTCGCAAACACGAAGGTATAGGAACTCTTATTCTTGTTCCTGTCGGCGTGCCGTTATCTTCCACGAGCACAATGTTATTAGTGTCGTACCGTGGAACATTGGGCTTCTGTTTCTGCCTCAGTCCCACGACGTAAGCCCGTTTCTTCTGACCCTGTATCGCAACGAGAACCTTGTCGCCTAGGTAACCGATACCAGTCTTGTTGTAGACGTGAATACATCGGGGAGGCTTACCAGCAAGCTCAGCAGCTCGGCCTAGGTTACTGTTGTCTACCACGCGAAATCTTGTTAGCTTCTGAATCTGTAGCTGCTCTGCGGTGGTCCTGTAGATAAAGCAATCATATGAAAATCTCATTTTCGGGAAAGATATGTACAAAACTGAACTTATCCCAAAAATGAAAATTCAGCAGAAAGCAAAAGATGCAATGAAATAAAATATTGCAGACGATAGTGCTCGACGTTGTCATGGACGACAGTAATAGTTCTAATTCTGTTATTGACAGAATTGTTATTCTGTTACTCGACCGTGGATCAGTATGTGAGGGGTTCAAATCCTGAGCTCGCCCGTCACTGACATCGCTTTCGAGTGCGGAAACTGACGTTAACCTAAGCTTTACTTAGCTCTTTGCTTTAGCTTTTTAAATTCATCATTTAAAGTAATTGAGATGATTTTATCACAACTTTCACTGCAATAACGAATGCCTTATAAAAGAAATATACAGCAAGTAAAACCATAGAGAAGATTAATATTACTTTATCATTATTAATATGAACCATTTATAAATGAGTTATTGCACCGTCCTAGTAACAGAAACATTTCTTCAGTTATTACACAGACTGCATTCCATACAATTTATAGCTTGAAATTGACCATAAAATTTGAGAACAACTGTTTCATACTTATATATCTGCTTCACTTATTAAATTAATTCTAAATAGTATATTAAGCCCACCTCGTCGTAATCAGAATCCCCCAAGAGTAATGGTATATCAAAAGGAATGTTATAGATAATTTAAAGATCCACTCATATGCACACTAAGAGAGAGAGAAAAAGTATATTATCATGATCCTTTAGTTATCCAAATAAATTGTTAAAAAACTTTACAGAACATGACATAATTAAGCCAATGAACTGCCTTTAAACAAAATGTGAGCAACAAAAATGAAATGAAATGTTAACATTCATGAAGAAAATAAACTTATATCTAAGAATAATGTCAGCAATAAGTCATGTTAGTGACAATTATATTTGAAATTACCATTTATACTGAATATCATAATTTTTAAGAGATTGGTGTTACTATATTACTATATAAGCATAGTACACTGTGAGTCTTATAAGTGACACCCCTTTTATATTTGCAATAAAATCGTAACCAGTCGACACATTTCTATAAAATTTACAGGTTGTTGGAATCAACCAATTTTCGCTATTACTGCAAAATTTTGTTACCATATCTTTAAGAACAAAAAAGTTATTGATATATAGGAACGCTAGGGGCAATGATGAATTTACAACTATGGGCCAAGTAACTGACATTCTCTATATTGTTATAATGAAAACAGGGAAAACATCTTATGCATATCATGCTATACTTATCTTAAAAAACAGGCATTTTTGTTCAAAACGTGCCATATTATGTGCAGATTTGTAGAAAATTGCCGAAGTTATTGCCTTTTTAATAGCCCTGGGGTGTCAAAAGAACTATGCAGACTGTTGTTACGCATAAGGCCTGACTGCGCATTTAGCCTGTGCGCTAAAGCTGCAGCTGCTAGGCTAAAAATCAGATCAGCCATATGACATATCAGACTGGCTAGGCCGATGCTCCATTTACCGCCATCACTTGTTCACCGATTTGAAACTCATTCAATACAAATCACAAATCCATCATTTCCATTCTTCAAAGATGGTTTTCAGCAAAGAAGATCGCATTTTGATTTACGAAATGCGAATAGCCAAAGGCTATGGCGCCAAGCGTATCCTGAAAGAATTTCCTCGTAAAAACTGGTCGTTGTCTGGGGTTGCCAGATTGCTTAGAACCATTACTGAAAGCGGATCATCTGCTAGAAAGGCAAGGCCCAAGACAGGAAGAACGCCTGAAATTGTCGCAGCTGTGGAGGAGATGATTATGAGTCAGGAATCACAGCCTGGAACTCATCGAAGTACAAGACAGATAGCACGTGAGATTGAAGAGAGTCAAGCAACTGTTAGCAGGATTATACGCCATGAGCTTAATCTGAAATGCTTGAAAAAGAAACAAGCTCAAGAACTTACAGAAGCAAATAAGTTGACAAGGTTGGTGCGTGCAAAGCTTCTGCTGCGAGATTATCCCCAGAGTAAAGTTGATTTCATATGGTTCACTGATGAGAAGATTTTCACAGTTGCTGCACCAAAGAATGCACAGAATGATAGGCTCTACGTGTTTGCAGGAACTCGAAAGAAACAAGTTCCTGCAGCACGCTTGTTAAAGACGCGTTCGACCTTCACGAAGTCTGTCATGGTATCAGTCGGGGTGTCGTCCCTTGGAGCAACTGATCTTATCTTCATTGATCCAGGTGTCAAGATTAACGGCGCTTACTACCGAGACGTGCTTCTGTCACAGCATCTCTTACCAGCTATCAGGGCCATGTCAGGAGAATTCTTTATCTTTCAGCAAGACAGCGCTCCCGCTCATCGCGCATGTGAAACAGTTGCGATGTTACGACAGAATACACCTGCGTTCATACCACCGACTTTGTGGCCTCCGAATAGCCCGGATCTTAACCCAGTGGACTATAAGATATGGGGAGTCATCCAAGAGCGTGTCTATAAGACCAGAATTCGTGATGTGAATCACCTAAAAGAACGCCTCATTGAAGAGTGGTCTTCATTTGATCAAAAAATTATCGATGGATCAATCAGACAGTGGCGCCAGCGTCTTCGGGCTTGCATATCAGTTGATGGTGGTCATTTTGAACAAAAGTTATAAGCCACACCCAAATCATAATCTAACCATAGGCTCAATCAAACAGCTCTTTTCAGAGCTACCACAAATAATCAATAATTCAAAGCATCTCGCATAACGTGAGATTGCATGCGCATGATGTAGCCTACGTCTGTGGCGTTCTATATTAGGATTTTTGTTTTGACCCCCACCCGCAGTCGAGTTTAGATAACTTTTTTATTTTTATATGTATCTGAAAGAAATTTTGCAATATTGCAGGGAATTGTTAGCTCTCCACTCCCAGTAAATTTCACATGGATCGGTTGACTGATTGCGATTTCATTGCAAATATAAAAGGGGTGTCACTTATAAGACTCACAGTGTATATATATAAGCATAGTAGTCTGATCATAATGCCACTGCTTAAAGTGGTAAAGAATATGAAGCTGAAATATGCCACAATTTTATAACATATTTATTAGCTTAATTTAATAACAAATTTATTAGCTAAATTTCTCAGTAATATGTGTTTTCATAACATATGAGCCATTTATCATGAAAACTATAATAAACAAGTGTATCCAGTGATTCAATTACAAAGTATTCAAGTTATTGTAAACAGATATATGATAAAAAAGACCCAATTATGAAATTATTCATACATGAAACATGTAATCAAGCAATCTATTTACACAGTAGGCCAAACACAGACTTAAGCAACTGAAGCCAATTGCCAATGTTAATAAAAATTAAACCTATGAATACTTTTATACCTGATGGTTCTGAATGAGATTGAGATGGCGCCCGGTCTGGGTAAAAGGTTTACTAAACTCAGCCACATTATATTCTCTATACAAAAAACAGCTCAATCAATATTTCCTTTTTAATCTACAAATAAAATAATTATTTTACAATAAATCTACTTGAGTTAAAAATCATTAGAGTAAAGCAAAAATGATTTCATAATAGGGCTACGAGTTTATCATAGCGTTGGCAAGTTTTGCCCATGTGCAATTTAAGCCATAGTTTTCACTAGGATTTAAACTGGGTTAGGCAAAACCTCAGAAACCCAGGTTTTGCCCTTCTCACTGGAAAAAACCTAAAAATGGACTGATATTTTATTATTACCACAATACATGCTACGAAACTACAAAGAGAAATGTAGACTTGCATTGTATATTTTATTACAAAAAGTATTTGTCATTATTTAGCTAACTGTCGATGTGCTTCTCTGTCTTAACTACTTTTTAATCTTAAAATATCTGACTTAACTGGTATAATATACGCAGCCAGGAATGAATTGATGACTCTGCTAATATAAAAACCTCTACGATAATCTATGAGATTGGGTGGTAGAAGCCTATAAGCACAATGGATAGGGCAAATGATTCTGCAACAAGAGGCATGGATTCAATTCCACGGTGTCATTAGCGAATACATGAAACTAGTTCTAATTTTCCCAAAGAACTTGTTTCCAATCCAGCAGAGCATCTATATAACAATACTTACTTTTATTTGTGTGCTTTTGTTAAACCAAGGCATATGTTAAAATTTCATTACTTTAATATAATAATGAAAACACTATTATAGTGGATCTGAATGTTATCTTTAGAATTAAAGAAAAAAGAAGTATCAGAGTATGAACAGTGCCTTAATTTTATTGGAACTTAACAACTTGACACCATTTTATATAGTGAATTTGTGGCAATTTGTGCTTAATATTGCCATTGAATTCAGTAGAATTCTGATTATTTGTGTTGTAACCATTAAGCAAATAATATTCAAGTAATCAAGCTTCCAATATTTTCTAATTACTTTGTCGTTTTCCTCAAGAGTATTGTCCGCACCACTTTAACGCTTTATCTGGGCTTCACAAATTTTGATTCCACAGTGCCTGGAAGCTTTCGACTACATTGCAAAAACGTTATTTATTATATTGTCTTTGGACTCGTTTTCTGGATTTTGGATAATTTTGGACCTTCCTATTGCTCACTGGCATGGATTTGTCTCAATAGTGCTCAATGTTGTCATGAACAACCGTAGTACTCTAATTGTCATGTTACGTTATTATTATTAATTTAAATAAAGCTCACGCCTTCATTTAACCATCTTCAATAGGAATATAGTATACCCAACCACTATGTGTAAATCTTATATCTTGGCATAAGCCACTTACCTCAAATTATATAATAATGCAAAATTTAATGCAATTTCTATTCTCGTTAGTAGTTCAATGTAGAATTTAAAATTCTTCGCTTTGCACTATTTCTAATACATGATACTTGAATTTTTTCATTATGTCTGAGATTTATGAAAACAAAAGACGAGTTTAAGCATTCATAACCCATTATTACAACCTCAACTTGTTTCTAGAAACAAGCGTAAATCCTGATAAGGGCACACAGATCAGAAAGCTGGTATCTTATCACCTAATATCGTCCTTTTAATTGTAAACATTATCTTTCTTTTATCTTCTTTCTAGTCAGCACTATTACATAACAGCTAATGATGATAAACGCACACTGGGATAGAAAGCACAGATGCTTGTTTAAGGCCCATGTACTCCTTCCTCTCCATGGTTATTAGTAATCTTTGCCTTTTTGATGCATCAATTGCAGCCGGCGCGGATTTAAGAATAACCTTCCATCACCGTGGGATTTTCCTTCTAAGCTGTCAAAACTCGGTCTTCCAAGGTGGTCCTCCTCAAAGTGCTAACCGATGCCGATGTAGCTTAGCTTCGATTATTGACGCGCAGCTAAACTAAGTGAGCCAAAATAACAACAATTAGAGTGCTACAGTCATCGATGACAACATTGAGCACTAGTGAGACAAAGTCAAACCGGCGAGCAAAATGAAGGTCAAAATACGATGAAAATTCCAAAATTCACAAAATCAGCCCGAAGATAAAGGGATTAAAGGAAAGGTTTAGGCTCTGGTCGTAACTCATGGACACTGATTGGAAAAGGTGAGTCTTCAACTGCCTATATGGAACTGTTCGTAAGAAAGCAAAAGCCTATGTGATTCAAACAATGACTTCCGAAGATTGGACGGAAGAGAAATCCAGAATGCGGTGCAGCAAGCTGGAAAGAACGATTTGACAGCTTAGAGCGTGAAGGTAAGCTATAGGTCTCACATACTAATTAATTTTGGAAGACCGAGTAACAAAAGGCTGCATCACTTTAATCAAGTGAGACATAAAGTTTGTTCAGGGGTGGTGATGGACTTATAGGTTAACGACGCTGTTTAATAAATGATACGTTCTGTAATCTATAGACAGTCAAGACTTTAAAATAGGTGTAGGCCTAACATACGTGAGTGCTTAGAAGTACAAAAAATGCTCAAAAAATTAGCGTTCAAGTTAAACACACATTTTAGTGAAATGATCATTCGTGTTACCTCACTCATCTGAGATGCTATGTGTCACTCTTATTATGCCATGTTTAAACATTAGAAAGTTTTGACAATTATCTATGTTAGCAGTTTTGTAAATGTCTGAGATTTTATTCTCTGCTTCACCCTAAAGGAAATGTCAGGACCTCAGGAAAATGCAGCCCTTTAACAATTCACGACGCTATTATAATCAACACACTTATAAACCGAGATGTTCAGATATTCAATCCCATATAATTAGACCTAATTTCAGTTCCATTTTGAAATATGTGGAGGTTGTAGAGATTTTCTAGCATAGATAAATTCTAATATAGCCTATTTGAAAAAATTTATATGTAAACCTTTTGATGTTATATACAAGTTTGGACCCATGGGTCTACAGTTATTATGAATAGAAAGAGATTCCCATTGATACAACATTGGCTCAGTTAACAATTGCTTTAATAATGTGTGTGTGTGTGTGTGTGTATATATATATATATATATATATATATATATATATATATATATATAATTATATTTCTATTGTATACATTTATATATTTTCTATACACAGTATAAACGCTATATATATATATATATATATATATATATATATATATATATATATGATCATGTAGATCCTTGGCCTTGGCAGTCCGGTCCTTGATATCGGCTTCTATGCCTAAGTTCTTAGCCTTCAAGTCCTTTACCTTGACGTTAAGTCTTTGACAATAAGTCTGCCTTCCTCTTAGACTCAAGAGATCAATAGATTGAGAAATAACAAATGTTCCATAAACTATCAATTTTAATGTAAATGTACTATCTAATATGTTAATATATTTAGCAATGTAAAAAATTAGCTCTTCAAGCACTTGAAATAAGTGTTTAATTAGTCTCACACATTTTGCTGATTCACAACAGTCTTCAAAGTTAAATGATATGAATATAAATGATCAGCCTTTCAATCATAATCTTCTACATCATCGACTTTAGCAGGTTAAATAAAACAACACTGTCAATGCTATTAAATCCTGTATGTCAGCAATGAATAGTACAAACAAAATAAATACAAATATAAAAGCAACTACAGGTTAGCAAAAAACAAACTTTCAAATCAACACCATATATAACAAGACTTCTTACTCACACATAGAGTAGTATTGAATACTTAGGCTTGAGAAAAAAACAACAGTTTAAAATGTTTTGATGAAGTCTACTAACACAGAAATAGAGATCACACTATTCTAAAGTGTACGCGTTTAAGAAAGCTAAATATTTTAGTTCTGGTAAATTGGACAATTACAAAATAAGTCCAATTATTAGTTGAAGAATGTTCATTAGTTTTGTGTTGTTACTACAAATGCGTTTCTTCGATTTGAGGAGAGGATAAGTTCATAAAACATAACTAGATGTTAGATGTTTTCCTCAGAAGCTAGTAGCCTGGGATCAAAACTCAGGTCAGTCAACAGCAAATGGACATAGGGCACTTGGAAGATTAATCATGTGTCAAACCTTGCTGTAATTAGTGCTAATCAGAGGTAAGATTAATCATGGAAATTTAGCAGCTTCAAAGACTGGTCAAAGGCTATGACATTGCTATAGAAATGGTCGTTTAAAAGAAGACATAAGATTTCAAAGTACATTGGACAGTGTGAGAGAGAGAGAGAGACAAAAATAGTATACACCTATAAATAAATGTAGTAAAGATCAACTAATAAAAAATCTACTTGCTCAAACAAAATCATTACATTTTGATAGAAACTCACACATTGACACATTCAACAACTTTTCTGTGACACCATTTAAACTGCCAACAATTAATGACTAGATCGGCTTGCTTCCGATTGCAACAGAAATTTAATTATTGCAATTAGTGTTAACGAGTAGTAAACCTCCTTTTCTTTCAATCAACTAGACATATCTTTAAGATATGTCTTGGGCCATGTTTCCTGGATTTTGGACCGCTTTTCATCTCGTTGGTTTGGATTTCGTTCAGTCAAACGCTACCATTGACGACAGCAGCACTATAATTTTTGTAGTTGTTGTTGGTTGTTATAATTTAGTACCATAATGACTTACAAGACATAATTCAAAAGAAATTACATTTAGCTCATCCTCGCTACCTCAAGTTAAGTCCAAGGCAGAAAATTAGAGAAAGCAGCAGTGCCTATGAAAATGTAAAGCATACAGTAGAGAATGATAAACTTATTAAAGCCAGACTGATGCCAGCACAGAATGTCCAAATCTTCACTGTGATAGTCCACGGCATCAACAGTGTTACCATGGCTAGATGAAGACCTGCCAGTAGATGATGTTTCCACTGATGAAGTGATAGCAGAGGGAAGAGATACGATGGCAATGAACCAATAGATGAGAGGCGAAGATGAAGCAATGAATCTCGTAGCAACCTTCAGAAATCAAATATACACAGAACGTTCCAGTAATTTAAAATAAAAATTTTAAATTTTAATTTTTTTAATTTATTGCTTAATGGGTAATATAATAATTGAATATAACTAATTACTTGAAAAAATTGATATGAGAAAATTTACATTAAAAATGAAATTATTCCTGATTACAATACGTCAAAACAAGAGATACCATTTATATACAAGATGGCATTGTATTTAGTATATTACCAGAGAAATTGGAAAACGAACATTACAATTTGCAGAATAAAGTTTTACACAATAGAACTTGAAGCAATGAGTCATTGCAATCTAGTATAATTGGCCTTACATAATGGTCATACACATTGAATCCACAGCAAAGAGCTTACACATATCATCATTAAATGTCTGTCTGTGAATATCAGAATACGAGTTCAACGGCAGAATCAATAGCCTGACAGGCTTCTCTTTACGACATAAATTTATATCATTTTCAATAGAACATCCATGAAGATGCCTAGCATTCTTTATATGTTTAAAACGTTTGTCATATTTATACCTTGCCCATTTACCAGATCAGTGTACATTAGAAATATGAATTATTAAGCCTTAGAATATCTCAAAAAGAGTCATTAAACTTATCAGTCAAAATAGTTAATTAACAAACTAAGAAACTGAGTTTATGTACATCTCCAAATCAAAGGTTGTAACTATGAAATTTATCTAGAAAGCAAAGTCAATAGTAAAATCATTCCTCTCAAGTGGAAGATTATCTTACCTGTATATGCATGAAGAGCAGAGAGAATATGGCCAAGAATGCAAGATGAGCCACATAAACAAAACAATGCTGATGATATGGCTTCAGATATATTCCTGCGAAAGGCTTTACATTTGATTCCATCCATTTAACAACAGGCGTAGGAAACAGGTCGAGGCACAAACAGCGTGCCACGTTGTTAGATACGTAGTGATAGACAGTGTAAGCAGAGAGATATAGCATGGGTGCAGCCAACAGGAAGTTAGGAATCTGCTTCAACTGATAGTACTTTAAAAAGCCAACATTCCAATAGTGATTCTGGACATAGGTGTAGGACAGTGGGACACTGTTACTGCACCACTTGGAAACTCCAGAGTGAGCGATTTTATACCCATTCTGACTGGCATATGAAAGAATGTGTGAAGGAATACTGTCCCAGCCAGCTTGCGGCTTACAATAAAGCATATATGCATAATACTGATAGACCAGAAATGGTGTGATACTTATCAAGAATAAAATTACAGTTCGTAAACAAGTGGAAAAGACAAGCTCTACACTAGCCAATATCTTAACCTTAATATCTATAGATTTATTCTGCCAAATAACTAGAAGCCGAGATGTGAAATCTTTCACAACCCTGTACAAGATAAACGCAGCATTCACCAAGCCATTTGATCTAACGGCAGAACTCAGTCCAGCAAGAAAGGCTGCAGCAAAAAACCGTCCTTGCTCGAGCCACAGGAGCATCGTGAATGTAGCGCACGCAAATAGAGTCTCAGAGTAAGGAGCGGAGAAGAATATACTTGCGGGATTAAGGCAGTAGAGCAGAACAGCTCTGCGAGCTAGCTGCTCATCCCCAAGAACCCGATGGCTCAGCTCATAAAGGACAGCTGCGGAGATAACAAAGATACAGAGATTAACGCAGACAGCTGATAACAGAAGGACATGTGCATACGACATGATGTACTGAATGGGATATAAGAGGCTATCGGCCATGGATCTGACGAGTAATGGAAAGAGTGGGAAAAAAGCAAGAGTGTTTTCATAGACGTATCCATGCTCGGCAATATGAAGGTAATAAACTGCATCCCAACGTCGTAAACCCCCTAATCCTATGGCCATGCCTCTGTCAATCATGTTCATGTTGGAGGCAGGAACTGTCGATGGTGGATCAAAAACCTTGGCATCGTGATCTGGTATCAGGTAATTGAACAGTACCTAAAATAATTGTACAAAAATTGTCAAAATATTATTATATAATATAATCCCCTAATGCCAGTTAATAATATATATTATATAGTAGTAGTAAACATCATATTAAGTGACCTGCAATGGGCCTTCCTAGTTCGGTGCAGTTCTGCTAAATATTAAGGTTAATCTAAGATTATTGTTAATGAAGTTAGAGTGTTGGATAGCACAGAATTTAAAATAGTAGACATATTTTTAAAATTAATATATACTGTAGAGTGCAATAAGGAATTTATTTCAATATATAAAAAGAATGCATTTCAAGCAAACAAATAAAATAGGGACAATATGACAGTATGAAGTTCAATAAATCAGTGCATTTGCATCAATTAAAAGAGAATTAAACCTAAAAATTGACTGTAGAAAAAAAATTTAGACATATAATAGTGTCATACAGTGAAGTAATTCCAACAAGCTTATGCAGTTAATTCTACTTAAGTTAAGTAGCAAGGTCTTGTTTAACCAATGCGTTATTTCATTGTATTTTCATCAAAAAAATTATTTTCTTAATGTAATAATATGTCATCCATAGTCTAGAGCGAATATAAATATAAGTATGTTATTTTTCCTTAGCGAAGGACATATTCATGAAATTCCGGGAGTGCTGAAACTATCACCTGGATTGGTAGATAGCTAGGAATAAATTTCAGCATTATTGAGTTAGTTGGGAAGAGAAGTAAGGTTTTGCTTTCTTTCTTTCAGGTCTGCTAGTATATGTTCGCGATTAAACGAGATAGGAATAAGTAGCGTTAACTAGAGTCCTGAAACATTTTCAAAACTCGTATGTCAACCTACCTGCATTAGAAGAATGAGAATTCTTGACAGCAACGCCATTTCCATAACGGTTCCTCTAGAAGTGCGACTTACAGGTTTTTGTTCAGAATAATTAGATTTCCTCTTTTCGTGAAGAATCTCATCGGAGTATCGGAGATCTTTGAAAGAAAGTTCTGTTTGATGGTTTTCTTTCTCTCTTTCGTCATTTTTGCTAGAAGCTTCCATGTTAGCACTTTTATTCTTCTGTTTATTGGACTCATGAGTAGCAGAATCTCTACCATCCTCAAAGTCTTGACTGATCTCTCTATAATTAGGCGCCTGATCAACATTAGAAACTGAAAAATCTCCACGACGTCTCAGCTGATCAACAGAACCTGCCGCCATGTTGAAGTTTTGTTTACAAATAGTGAGCGTTTACAAACCTTATCAAAATTTACAGTAGAAAGAACGCAGTGGTTATGATGTACACGATGACAGTGCTTGGAATAATAGGACTAGTGGGATGAGTTTAATTGTTCTTAGGAATATGTTTAGGGTTAGGGTAAAAGGTAGGGGTTTGGTTTAAGGACAGTTAAAAAAAGTTAAATTAAAATTACAATTACTTCATTTTCTAAAGCCTATTCAACGACAACAATTAAACTCATCCCACTAGTCCTTTTAGAATGTCTTAATAGCGTAGGGGTAACGTCATGAAGTTTTACATGACCGATCCTGAGGTGAATTGAACCCTCGTGGGTTCGAATCCCAGCCGTGCTGATCTGAGATTAAAATCTCGGACATTCATTGGACTGGTTATACGGAAAATGGAACAAATTGCCTAACGGTATAAACATGTGGTGATAAAAAGTGATAGATATCAACACAGTTAATCATTTCACTATAATGCATGCTTACTTTACTTCTTACTCCAAGACTTAGAGTAATAATAATAATAGTAATAATAAGTGTATATTTACTCTAAGCTCCAAGACCAGTCATCGTGTACATCATAACCGCTGCGTAGAACGAATTTGAAATGTTAATTTTTTAAAGTTTCAATTTTTCAGGAGGCTGAAATCTCTGGCTGAAATCGATAGTAACAGTTATACGTCCACAGTCTCGCTTTATAATTAAATTTAATGATTATTAGTTGCCACTTAGTTACAAATACGAAGGTAAAACATAGTTTAGATTAATTTAATTATAATGTACGTTTCACTCAGAATATCATGGTATTCGTTACCAATAATTAAGCAGCTATAGTTATAGCTAATAGTGCGTGTATTCTCAACTTGGCAGGTGTAATATTATGTAAGAGTGCTATAAAATTATGTTTTACACACTCGAATAACTCACATATGAGCCATAGCCTACCCCGTCCTAGAAAACGTCCGAACATTATAAAGTCCTCAACTAATTTAATTAAACATAGAGTAAATTGGCCAATTGCAATCAATAATATAATATAATATAATAGTCACGGCACAAAATGACCGTAGGTGGAGCAATTGTGGGTTTGATCCTCTTCATCAAGAACTCAGCCTCCACCCAAAATAGCATTGGTGACGGGTGTTGGATTGTGACAGAAAATGACTGAAATCCGGTATCACGATCCCTTCCATAAAATTTGTGACCCCATTCAGATATTTATGTTTATTTAACCTGTGATTAAGCTCTCTATATGAACTTGATAGATGATGCAATCAGCACTATAGTGATTTTAATAAGTAATCTAATAGTAATTAACTTATTTATTGACAGTAGTAATTTGTATGTAAGTAATATCAAAAGTTAATAAAGTATTACCTTTTTAGTTAAAAATAATTTAATTTAACTTCGCTTTTAGTTAGACTCTTAGTCGCCTTTTATGACATGTGCAGTTGACGGATGGTAATTTATTCTTCAGTGTCTCGAGCACAACATAGACACAACACGAGCACAACACTGACACGTCATTACGCTGCACATAAGATGAATCATTCCCCCAGCATACTGAAAAACGCAGATCTGGATTTCCTCCTGTTTTCCTGCGTGCGTGTATAGCAAAATATGAACAGTTCCATGAGCAGTTGAAGTTGTCATTTCTTGGTCCCTTTTCCTTCTAGTGCCCATTCACGATCGAGTTGCGACTAATTCACAAAAACCTCCTTTCCCTTGATTCCTTATTTTTGGATTGGTTCTTTGATATTGTATTTGCATCAGTTTTTACCATTTTGTTTATTTCTCTGACTTTAAGTGCTTTGTTTTCAGAATGCTCGATGTTGTCATTGACCGCCTTAACGCAAATTATTGCTGCATCGAATTACTATTGTTGTGCCCAGGTTACTGAAGAAGAGACCAACATACATGTATGTAGAGTGCACATGCCGTAAAAGTCTGCAAAGCATTAAGAAAGGGCATCTGGTAATTAGTGAACTCCTAAGCTTCAGCGTCTATACGTTGATGAGCGCCTCTAGGCTCTAGAATTGCAACAAATTTTCTAATCACGATCGTCGATCTTAAAGTTGAACCGGTATTAAAGGAGATATACTGATACTGATGTTGATGATGATGATGATGATAATGATGATGACAATGTCGACGTCGATGACGATGACGATGACGACGACGATGATGATGATACCGATGTATTGTATAATTCAACTTATGCTCCAACGTGTTTGATCGAAGTTCAAATGACGGCGTATTGCCAGTATAATTAGCACAATGCTAATCTACGTGTAACTCAACAGCTACTGTCTGTAGCCTGTAGTGCAATCTGGAGACCATGAATGCCGCTTGACTTTGCATTCAATTAAGGTGAAGTTCTAATCTAAATGTACGTGGTGGTCCAATAATTTTGGTTCAGTACTCTTATTTTTAGATTTCGTAGCAGAAAATATTTCAAAATTGCAGAGTTCTGCTCTCTCTCTCTTTCTTTCTCTATCTCTCTCTATCCCTCTCTCTCTCTTCTCTCTCTCTCTGAGTGCGCTACCTTCTGTCAGGTCCATCGTATATAACGCCTCCATTCTTCTCTGTCTTCCGGTTTCCTCTTCATGTCCACATATGAGTGGGTCTTTAAATCATCTCACATACCTAATCTCGGCCTACCTCTGCCTCTATTTCGTTCCATTCTGCTTTCTATGACCTCTTTCCCCTTAGAATGCGTCGTATCCAACTCTTCTTTCTATTTCTTAATGCATTTATCAACTGGATAACTGTACCAACTATCTCATGTGTAACCTTTTGAGTTATTCAGCTATTCCATAGTTGTTAGTTCCATAGTTAGCTGGAATAGTTATTCAGCTTTTTCATTCCATACTTCTCCATATTCACATTTCTAATGCCTCTATTTTCCTGATATCTTTCTTCCTTAAGATCCATGTTTGAAATGTTTCACATCCATATGATAGCGTGGTCCGTATACCAAGCGCTTCGCTATTTTTATCTGTGACAGCTATATAGTATTCTTTTATGTAGGCATACTTGTAAAATTAATTGCTGTTTACGGTCATATAGGTCACAATATTTTCCGATGTAATTCTAGTTTATTTGTATATAGAAGAAAAAGCCTTATATCCAGTAAAGCACGTTTGCGATTCGTAATATGCCCTACTCAGCAACTTGAGTTATATATGCAGATATGCGATGCAACTTTTATCTTGTGAGAGAGTTAATGTGTATTTCTATCGAAATATTAAATAAAAATAATGACAGAACTGGTATGAGCTATGTATGGAAGTGTACAATACAGGTATTTGGCCAGACGACTTTACCAAGTCAGTGATGATCCCAATTCTCAAAAAAGCCAATGCTGTAGAGTGTTCGGATTACAGAACAATCAGTTTAATACCTCATGCATCGAAGATCTTATTAAAGATAGTAAATAGTCGCATTCAGTCGAAAGCAGTGATGATACTGAGCAAGACACAATTTGGTTTTAGGAACGGATGCGGCACAAGAGAAGCAATAGGGGTAATGCGGGTTCTTTGTGAAGGAAGCTTAGAATATGGAAATGACGTTTTTGTATTCTTTGTAGACTTCGAGAAGGCCTTTGACAGGATTGATTGGATAACGATGATGAATATCTTGAAAAGAATAGGAATTGACTGGAGAGACAGAAGACTAATTTTGAACTTGTACATGAATCAAAGAGCAGTAATCAAAATCCAACAAGAATACTCAGAAGAAGGCGAAATAGGACGTGGAGTAAGACAAGGTTGTAGCATTTCGCCGCTGCTTTTTAACCTTTACGCTGAGGCAATGATGGAGGAAGCCTTGGAAGACATGGAAGAAGGAATAAAAGTAGGAGGGAAATTGTTACAAGATGTACGATTTGCAGATGACCAAGGAATGGTAGCGGGTAGCGAGATTGGACTGCAGAAGATAATGGGTAGGCTGAATGATACGGCATTGAGATATGACATGAAGATTAATATCAAAAGACCAAGGTTATGAGAGTGTCCAATAATAAAGGTGAAGTTAATATCACAATAAATGGTACGAAATTAGAACAGGTGAGGAGTTTCAAATATTTGGGTCATACTATAACCGATGACAGGAAATGCGAGACTGAAGTATGCAGTAGGATTACACAAGCAAAAGAGGCCTTTGGTAATAGAAAAGAACTATTAACAAAAGGTTTGAAGAAAGATACAAAGATAAAGATAGTGAAAACTTTGGTTTGGACCACACTATTGTATGGATGTGAGACATGGACCTTAAGGAAGGAAGATATTAGGAAACTGGAGTCGTTGGAGATGTGGATTTGGAGAAGAATGGAGAGGATTAGCTCGACTCAAAAGGTTACAAATAAGGAAGTTCTGGATAGAGTTGGCACAGATAGACAGTTGATAAATGTATTAAGAAATAGGAAGAAGAGTTGGATAGGACACATTCTAAGGGGGGAAGGTCTATTAAAAGACGTCATAGAAGGTAAAATGGAAGGAAAAAGAGGCAGGGGCAGGCCGAAATTAGGTATGTTAGATGATTTAAAGACCCACTCTTATTTGGAAATGAAGAGGAAGGCGGAAGACAGAGAAGAGTGGAGGCGTTATATACCATGGACCTGCCAGTAGGCAGTGCACTAAGAGAGAGAGAGAATGACAGAACTATTCACAATTCGCCAAGGTAGGAACAATGTTTGGACGTACCTTGTACGCTGTCAGTTAGAAATACTGTCGGTTATTAGAATAAGCCTATGCATGTAGCCTACATGTACATGTACATGTATATAATAATTATTGTTCCTCAATCCAGAAGGGCATGAAATATTTCATACTGTAAATCCAGCATATATTCTATATTTAGTTTAGCTTAATGCAATAGGTTGGTCTAATTTGTTTAATATTTATAGATAACATGTTTGAATAATGACAGTCAGAAGAAACATTAATATTAGACTAAAGAAATTAAGATCGAGTGTTGAATTAGGCTTATAGGTAAATAACATATAGAAGTCTTGCAGAGTGCATTAATTCTAAATTGTATTTTAATTAGTATATGCTCGTGTTGTTCTCGGAACACCGAAAAGTAGAATATCCGTTAACCACATGCGTCGTGAAAGGCGACTGAGCAATAACTGAGTAAGGCAATGGAGAACCACCTTAAAAGTCATATTTTCCCAAGCTATATACTATTAGGCTACATTAAGGTGTTTATAATCCTATTATTTTGTGAAGGGATTAACTCGTTAATCTATGGCGTGCTCTTTATGGAGCGTGAACGACTGAAAGCAGCATATGAGTAAGAATATGTACAGTGGACCTGACACTTGGTAAAACACCAGAGAGAGATTTACTCATATATTCATTCTACATTTCTTTCAGAGACATTTTTAATTCCACAGTTAGTGATCTAGACTACCTTTATCGGTTTTTATCATGGACAATATAAAACAGGGTCCTTATAATAATATATAGCATAAATACTATTATATAATAATAGTAATAAAGGTTTAACGTCCGTTTTCTCATCTAAGGACGATATTTGTTACTTTTTCAGTTAGGCACACTATATCGCTACAAGTGTCAGTTAGTGCACTTTATTGCTGTTATTCAGCTGTCGTTGGCTGCTGCACGATGGGCAAGCAGTGCAGTAAGCTGAAGCCTGAAGAGATTCACGACCTCGCCAACAACTCTCTGTTCACTGAGGAAGAACTTCAGGAATTCTACAAGAACTTCCGCAAAGACTATCCCTCAGGTTACGTCAGTTTGGAAGAATTCAAGACCATTTATGGTAAGAATACTTCAAAAAGTGGTTCAGTTTAAGACAGCATTCATTGTTAGGAGTCGGCTATACGATATGTAGGTCTGTAGGTCTTGACTAATAATTTCACACTGCCTTTATTTGGGTTGTAAAGTGACTGGCTGAATAACTTTTAGTTGACTGAAAAATATAAATATGTATTAATAATTGCGTCTTCTCACGAGAAACTAGAAGAAATAGTTTGGCTATTCTTTTTCGAGTTATATGGCCTTGTAGAATATTATTTTATGACAATTAAAAATTTCTAATCTCTTAGATTATGGAACTTGTGAAGTGACAGGGCGATCAGAAGCCATCCCCTGTTTTGTAAGCTTTATAGTCTGTAAGAGTCTTAAATGTATACACACACTACGATGAAGTAACATACAAATATTTATTATGATTATAACTGAACGCCCCTAACTGCTAGCTTGGCTGATACAGTTCCTATGACATTTAATTGTTTTCAGGTAAATACTTTCCACTGGGTGATCCGAGAGATTTGGCTGAGCACGTGTTTAGAACGTACGACACCAACTCTGACAACAAGATTGACTTCAGGGAGCTCGTGCTGGGGCTAAGCGTGACGTCACGCGGTTCAGTGGAGCAGAAGTTAGCCTGGGTTTTCAGACTGTATGACAAGGAAAACACGGGAATGATCTCAAGGGATTCTATGCTTCAAATTATTACTGTTAGTCTTGAAATTTAAGGAATTAAGTAGCGTAGAATGTAAAAATGGCTCAGTGAAATACATTTTCTATTTAAGGTCATGAAATATTAAGCGGCTACTGCTGAGGGGCTGCTCCTGAGGGGCTGCTCCTGAGAGGCTGCTCCTGATTGGGCTGCTCCTGAGGGGCTGCTCCTGAGAGGCTGCTCCTGAGGGGCTACTCCTGAGAAGCTGCTCCCTGAGGGGCTGCTTCTGGTAGGCTGATCCTGAGAGGCTGCTCCCGAGAGGCTGCTCCTGAGGGGCTGCTCCTGAGAGGCTGCTCTTGAGGTTCTAAGATCAATTTCCGGTAGAGCTAATCAGAGAGTAAAATCTCAGATATTCACGGCAATGATAATATACAGTAGATCATTGACTGAACTATACACTGTATGGTTAAACAAGTGATATTAAAGTGACAGACGTCATCAGAAATGATCATTTCACTAAAATGCGTGTTTAACTGTGACTTTTGTCGTCGCTATTAAATTCATTATGTTCTAAGATTTATTGTATCTGTCCAAGGTTAAAGCATTTAGCGTAACAGGCCTTAAATTGGACTCTTGATCCTGCTATAAGTCCTACATTGGACTCTCGATCCTGCTATAGGCCTTAAATTGGACTCTCGTTCGCAAGCTCAATTCCTAGCCGAGCCAGAGAAAGTAAAATCTCAAACGATCACACGAACCACAGTGAATAAAACTGTCAACTGTCAAGTGATGAATTCCACCAGTGCCCATGGATGTTCATTGCACAAATTCACATTAATATGACACTGTAGGTAAAGCTTATGGTAGAGCTAATGTTAATGTCAGTTTCCTCACACGAAACCGACGTCAGTGACGTGCGAGCCCAGGATTTCAACCCCGCTCATACTGATCCGCTGCTGCTATGTAAATATGAATATGGTTTTGAATGGTGCACTTTACTACTGACGATTCTGAAGGCAAGTCACCGGGCGTAATGGCATCGTTTAAGTCATTTTAAATATTGAAGTATGTATCGATAAATAGTTTAATTATTCGAATATAAATATCTGATTAACGAACCCGTATCCGTTAATTAAGAATCATTTTCTCTTCCAAACATGAATATTCATATCGCCATGCTTAACTTCTGTACGAAATATTAAATATTCAGACAAAATATTTTATATTCACAATCTAGACAGTCGCTGGTACGTCTAGACATCGCGAAGATATGGACGCTAAACCACTCAACCGCTAATTATCTCAATCTAACTGATTGTTATTTCTGCAGGCCATATACAAGATGATGGGACCGCTGACGAGGGTTCCACCGGACGAGTCCACCCCCCAGAAAAAAACCGATAAGATCTTTGAGGCTCTGGACAAGAACAAGAACGGATATATCACGTGGCAGGAATTCCAGGGGCTGACGAAGAGCAACCAGTACGTAGGTTGGCTGTTCGAATTCCAACCTACTTCGCCGACTTAGAGCCGTAACTATGTTCTGGTAAAGTCAACGTGGACAAGTGGCTTTGTTCTATTATGGCTCACAGTAATTGTAAACACATGCTACTAAAGAACGATATGCATTAGGCGTGCGTGAGAATCTCAGTGATGTATAGACAAGATTCCCCGAAGAAGGTGGGAGAGACAGGGTGAGGAGTTACACTCACAAAATGTATTCTTTATTTAGTGAAAAATATTTGACGCGAATTCGCCATCTATCTTGTAACTCCCCAGCAACACAAATAGCCTTCTGCTATGATTCATTTAAGTTTCTTGACTAGAATAGTTTCTTATCAATATCAAGAACGTTAATGTCGGAGTTAAAATAGGCCTAAAACGATTTAAAAATTGGTTTATCATTAAAGGAGTATAGAAAATTAACGTATCTGTGCAGATTCTTTTAAGAAATATGTACAGGGTGACTGCAAATTGGAATACTAAAATTCTCCTAAAGGAGTGAAATGTGTGTGATTTAGTTTTAAAAAAGATCTACGCATTGCAGGATTTAAAATAGCATTGCTATTTTCAATCATTTAGATCAACCTATTCGTTTTGCTGAAAGGGGCAATACTTGGGTGTGGGGGAAATCGACTCTTTCTGGAGTAGCCCTAATTAATTTAACTGGGGGGTATTTGCCCCTCTCAGATAACATGTTAAATAGATTATAAATATGATGCCTTGCAGCTGAAGAGAAACTGTAAGGCCTACATAGAGCACAGACCAAATCTTTCAGCACATATGGAGTGTAGACTAAATTTTTTGGCGTTAACATCATAATGTTTACAAGCTATAGACTACACTAAAGTGTGGATAAAGCATAATCTGTTGTGCCTTATAATTATATAATATTATAATTAATCATATTGAAATCTTGCATCGATTGCGCTCGTTATGGAGAGTGATAGTAGAATGTGAGTATGAATATTTGTACCATGGATCAGCCGTCCAGCAGAACGCTTGCGAGAGAGAGAGAGAGAGAGAGAGAGAGAGAGAGAGATATTGATCAGGTAATCGAATTTGACACTTCGGTTGTTATCTGTATTTAACTTCGCTAAAGAAGTAATTACTGAATAACCGTTCTACATGTAAATTATGTATAGCCGTACTCCAGTTTTCAGCTGTAAATAGCGTATTTATGCAGAATAATTAATTTATGGCGCAAGAGATTTTGTGCAAAAGATATTGCGTTGTTCTTCACAGCTTTGCAGTGTTTATTTGCCGAATCAATAGGCCTACTGCTAGGTAAAGCTAAGTTTTAACGTCAGTTTCCTGTTCGATATTATGTAGGTGGCGGGGAGCTGGAACGCTTGATTAATCCACTCATCACTACTTTCACCCTTCATCCATGACTATTAAGAAATGATAGTAGGGCATATAAGAGGAGAGCCGAATCTAAACTCAAATTTTGTAAATTAAGCAAATTTATGACCGAGACTGAAGGGAAATTATGAAATAAATTTACAAATTCAAAGCTGCTAATATTTCTCTTAGTGCACTGCCTACTGGCAGGTCCATGGTATATAACGCCTCCACTCTTCTCTATCATCCGCTTTCCTCTTCACGTCCACATACGAGTAACGAGTGGATCTTTAAATCATCTGTAACATTCCTTTTGATATACTATTAATCTTGGGGGATTCTGCTTTTGACGAGGTGGCCCCTGTACCTTCTTAACAGTTACTGGGCAGGGGCGTCATTCCCTCTGAAAACAATCTTGTTTACCCAACTGCTAATATAGGTAATGATAAAAGCTCGAGCCTATAAAAGAAGCTTGCAGAATCTCAAATTGGGACTAATTTCAGTGAAATGAATAAAAAAAGACTGGATAAAATAAATTTGCTCCCCATGCATGTTTGGAAGTAAAAGGGAGGCATAAATATTCATGGCTGTGGCAATTAAAGAACATCGATATTCTGAAACGCAGAATTCTTCGTAACTTCTCATAGGTCCACAGGCAAATAATTAAAAAAACTAGTTTTGAACTCTTCACCATACTGCATGACGTCATGTTACCAGGCCGCAATTTGAAATCGGGTTAGCTATTATGAAAAATAGCTTCTTTCCATTCAATTAGGCCTACTTAGAAGTGACGTCAACTTCAATTGAGGTGAATCTGCGTCATATATGTCGTACAAATAAGCATGTGCATGGTGCGCACATGCTATCTCGGCAGTACAACAGACGCTTTGGAGGCATATAAGCCGAAAATGAGCTTGAACACATAAGGGCATCTGCGCAAGAGTATATCACATTGCAACCAATGTCGGCTATGAAATTCCAGTGGGACATCTACGTCCATGATTTCATACATCCACACTCTGACACTAACACTACGTGGTTTCCATCCTTTACACCCTTCCACCATTGCACCCATGTACCCTTGCACCTTTGCTCCCTTCCAATCTTCCACTCCTTCACTCTATCTTTCACTCCCCTCTCTCTCTGTCTCAACCTCAGTATGTTACCCTAGCACCCGTATACCCTTGCACCCTTGCACCCTTGTACCCTTCTACCCTTGTAATATTCCACTCTTCTACTCTATCTTTCTCTCCCCTCTCTTTCTCTCTCTCAACCTCAGTAATTTTTCTATGTCTCTCTATCTCTCTCTCTCTCTCTCTCTCTCTCTTCTCACTCTCTTTCTCTCTCTCTCTTGCTCTGTCTCATCCTCAATGTGTACTCTCTCTCTCTTTCTCTCTCTCTCTCTCTCTCCCTCTATCACATCCACATTTATTTTATCTCTCCTCTCCCTCTATCTCTCTCTCAATCTCTATCTCTCTCTCTTCTCTCTCTCCCTCTTTTTCTCTCTCTCTTTCTCTCTCTCTTGCTCTGTCTCATCCTCAATGTGTACTCTCTCTCTCTCTCTCTCTCTCTCTCTCTCTTTATATATATCTCCATCTCTCTCAATGCACTCTTCCAATCTTCCAATATTCCACCTTTCCATCCTTGCACCCATGCACCCTTGCACCCTTCCATCTTTCCACTCTTGCACCTTTCCACCTTTACACCCTTCCACTATTGCACCCTTGCACCCTTGTACCTTTCCAATCTTCCAATCCTCCACTCTATCTTTCTCAAGGCTCCAATCAGGGCTCTAATCTCAATATTTTTCAAGATAGTCCCATATTCACGAATTCGCCGGGCTGGACGAAGCTTAACTTCGTTTGTGGTTGCGCAGCTTAACCAATTGCACTGATTTCCAAATAAAATGCTTTCAGTAGATGGCAATAATTTTCAATATAATATATAATTCCATTCACCAGACGGCTGAATCATCCTTACACCTTTGCACCCTTGTACTCTTCTACTCTTGCACACTTCCATCCTTCCACCCTTACACCTTTCCACCTTTCCACACTTTCACTATTGCACCCTAGCACTCTTATACCCTTGCACCCTTGCACCCTTGTACCCTTCTAATATTCCACTCTTCTACTCTATCTTTCTCTCCCCTATCTCTCTCTCTCTCAACCTCAGTAATTTCTCTCTCTCTCTTCTCACTCTCTTTCTCTTTATCTTTCTCTCTCTCTCTCTCCCTCTATCACATCCACATTTATGTTATCTTACCTTTCCCTCTATCTCTCTCTCTCTCCCTCTCTCTTTATCTCTCTCTTTCTCTCTCTCTTACTCTGTCTCATCCTCAATATGTACTCTCTCTCTCCTCTCTCTCTCTCTTTATATATATCTCTATCTCTCTCAATCCACTCTTCCAATCTTCCAATCTTCCACGCTTCCTTCCTGGCACCCATGCACCCTTGCACTCTTGCACTCTGCTACCCTTGTAATATTCCACTCTTCTACTCTATCTTTCTCTCCCCTCTCTTTCTCTCTCTCTACCTCAGTAATTTTTCAATCTCTCTCTATCTCTCTCTCTCTCTTCTCACTCTCTTTCTCTTTATCTTTCTCTCTCTCTCTCTCTCCCTCTATCACATCCACATTTATTTTATCTCTCCTCTCCCTCTATCTCTCTCTCTATCTCTCTCTCTCTTGCTCTGTCTCATCCTCAATGTGTACTTTCTCTCTCTCTCTCTTTATATATATCTCTATCTCTCTCAATGCACTCTTCCAATCTTCCAATTTTCCACCTTTCCATCCTTGCACCCATGCACCCTTGCACCCTTGCACCCTTCCATCTTTCCACTCTTGCACCTTTCCACCTTTACACCCTTCCACCATTGCACACTTGCACCCTTTTACCTTTCCAATCTTCCAATCCTCCACTCAATCTTTCTCAATGCTCTAAGCAAGGCTCTAATCTCAAGATTTTTTAAGATAGTCCCATATTCACAAATCCGCCGGGCTCGACGAAGCTTAACTTCGTTTGTGGTTGCGAAGCTAAACCAATTGCACTGAATACCAAATAAAATGCTAATAAATAAAAAAAGTAATAAATAAATAAAATAGAATCACCCTTGCACCTTTGCACCCTTGTACTCTTCTACCCTTGCACCCTTCCATCCTTCCACCCTTGCACCTTTCCACCTTTCCACACTTCCACTATTGCATCCTAGCACCCTTATACCCTTGCACCCTTACACCATTGCATCCTGCTACCCTTCTATTATTCCACTCTTCTACTCTATCTTTCTTTCCCCTCTCTCTCTCTTTCAACCTCAGAAATTTCTCTATCTCTCTCTATCTCTCTCTTTATCTTTCTCTCTCTCTCTCCCTCTATCACATCCACATTTATGTTATCTCACCTTTCCCCCTATCTCTCTCTCTCTCCCTCTCTCTCTATCTCTCTCTTTCTTTCTCTCTTACTCTGTCTCATCCTCAATATATACTCTCTCTCTCTCTCTTTATATATATATATCTCAATCTCTCTGAATCCACTCTTCCAATCTTCCAATCTGCCACCCTTCCACCCTTGCACCCATGCACAATTGTACCCTTGTACTCTTCTATCCTTGCAACCTTCCATCTCTCCACTCTTGCACCTTTCCACCTTTACACCCTTACACCATTGCACCCTTGCACCCTTGTACCTTTCCAATCTTCCAATCCTCCACTCCATCTTTCTCAAGACTCTAATCAAGGCTCTAATAAAGGCTCCAATCTCAAGATTTCTCAAGATGGTCCCATATTCACGAATTGGCGGGGCTCCACGAAGTTTAACTTCGTTTGTGGTTGCGCAGCTTAACCAATTGCACTAAATACCAAATAAATTGCTTTCAATAGATGGCAATAATTATCAATATGATATATAATTCCATTCACCAGACGGCAGAATCACACTTGCACCTTTGCTTCCTTGTACTCTTCTACCCGTGCACCCTTCCATCCTTCCACCCTTGCACCTTTCCACCTTTCCACACTTCCACTATTGCACCCTAGCACCTTTATACCCTTGCACCCTTGCACCCTTGTACCCTTCTACCCTTGTAATATTCCACTCTTCTACTCTATCTTTCTCTCCCCTCTCTTTCTCTCTCTCAACCTCAGTAATTTTTCTATCTCTCTCTATCTCTCTCTCTCTCTCTCCTCACTCTCTTTCCCTTTATCTTTCTCTCTCTCTCTCTCCCTCTATCACATCCACATTTATTTTATCTCTCCTCTCCCTCTATCTCTCTCTCTATCTCCCTCTCTCTCTCTTCTCTCTCTCCCTCTCTTTCTCTCTCTCTTTCTCTGTCTCATCCTCAATGTGTACTCTCTCTCTCTCTCTGTATATATATCTCTATCTCTCTCAATCCACTCTTCCAATCTTCCAATCTTCCACCCTTCCATCCTTGCACCCATGCACCCTTGCACCCTTGCGCCCTTGTACTCTTCTACATTTGCACCCTTCCATCTTTCCACTCTTGCACCTTTCCACCTTTACACTCTTCCACCATTGCACCCTTGCACCCTTGTACCTTTCCAATCTTCCAATCCTCCACTCAATCTTTCTCAAGGCTCTAATCAAGGCTCCAATCAAGGCTCTAATCTCAAGATTTTTCAAGGTGGTCCCATATTCACGAATTCGCCGGGCTCCACAAAGTTTAACTTCGTTTGTGGTTGCGCAGCTTAACCAATTGCACTAAATACTAAATAAATTGCTTTCAACAGATGGCAATTATTATCAATATAACATATAATTTCATTCACCAGACGGCAGAATCACCCTTGCACCTTTGCTTCCTTGTACTCTTCTACCCTTGCACCCTTCCATCCTTCCACCCTTGCACCTTTCCACCTTTCCACATTCCACTATTGCACCCTAGCACCCTTATACCCTTATACCCTTGCACCCTTGCACCCTTGTACCCTTCTACCCTTGTAATATTCCACTCTTCTACGCTATCTTTCTCTCCCCTCTCTTTCTCTCTCTCAACCTCAGTAATTTTTCTATCTCTCTCTATCTCTCTCTCTCTCTTCTCACTCTCTTTCTCTTTATCTTTCTCTCTCTCTCTCTCCCTCTATCACATCCACATTTATTTTATCTCTCCTCTCCCTCTATCTCTCCCTCAATCTCTCTCTCTCTCTCTTCTCTCCCTCTCTTTCTCTCTCTCTTTCTCTCTCTTGCTCTGTCTCATCCTCAATGTGTACTCTCTCTGTCTATATATATATATATATCTCTCTATCTCTCTCAATCCACTCTTCCAATCTTCCACCATTCCATCCTTGCACCCATGCACCCTTGCACCCTTGCACCCTTCCATCTTTCCACTCTTGCACCTATCCACCATTACACCCTTCCACCATTGCACTCTTGCACCCTTGTACCCTTCCAATCTTCCAATCCTCCACTCAATCTTTCTCAAAGCTCTAATCAAGGCTCTAATCTCAAGATTTTTCAAGATAGTCCCATATTCACGAATCCGCCGGGCTGGACGAAGCTTAACTTCGTTTGTGGTTGCGCAGCTTAACCAATTGCACTAAATACCAAATAAATTGCTTTCAATAGATGGCAATAATTATCAATATAATGTATAATTCCATTCACGAGACGGCAGAATTACCCTTGAACCTTTGCACCCTTATACTCTTGTACCCTAGCACCCTTCCATCCTTCCACCCCTGCACTTTCCACCTTGCCACACTTTCACTATTGTATCCTAGAACCCTTATACCCTTGCACCCTTACACCATTGCATCCTGCTACCCTTCTATTATTCCACTCTTCTGCACAATCTTTCTCTCCCCTCTCACGCTCTAACAACCTCAGAAATTTCTCTATCTCTCTCAACCTCAGCAATTTTTCAATCTCTCTCTATCTCTCTCTCTCTTACTCTCTCTTCTCACTCTCTTTCTCATTATCTTTCTATCTCTCTCTCTCTCCCTCTATCACATCCACATTTATTTTATCTCTTCTCTCCCTCTATCTCTCTCTTTATCTCTCTCTCTCTTCTCTCTCTCCCTCTCTTTCTCTCTCTCTTTCTCTCTCTCTTGCTCTGTCTCATCCTCAATGTGTACACTCACTCTCTCTCTCTCTATATATATATATCTATCTCTCTCAATCGACTCTTCCAATCTTCCAATCTTCCACCCTTCCATTCTTGCACCCATGCACCCTTGCATCCTTGCACCCTTGTACTCTTCTACCCTTGCACTCTTCCATCTTTCCACTCTTGCACCAATCCACCTTTACACCCTTCCACCATTGCACCCTTGCACCCTTGCACCTTTCCAATCTTCCAATCCTCCACTCAATCTTTCTCAAAGCTCTAATCAAGGCTCTAATCTCAAGATTTTTCAAGATAGTCCCATATTCACGAATTCGCCGAGCTGGACGAAGCTTAACTTCGTTTGTGGTTGCGCAGCTTAACCAATTGCACTAAATACCAAATAAATTGCTTTCAATAGATGGCAATAATTATCAATATAATATATAATTCCATTCACCAGACGACTGAATCATTCCTACACCTTTGCACCCTTGTACTCTTCTACCCTTGCACACTTCCATCCTTCCACCCTTGCACCTTTGCACATTTCCACACTTCCACTATTGCACCCTAGCAGTCTTATACCCTTGCACCCTTGCACCCTTGTACCCTTGTACCCTTCTATATTTCCACTCTTCTACTCTATCTTTCTCTCCCCTCTCTCTCTCTCTCTCTTAACCTAAGAGGTATTTTTCAATCTCTCTCTATCTCTCTCTCGCTCTTCTCACTCTCTTTCTCTGTATTTTTCTCTCTCTCTCTGTCCCTATATCACATCCACATTTATTTTATCTCACCTCTCCCTCTATCTTTCTATCTCTCTGCCTCTCTCTTCTCTCTCTCCCTCTCTCTCTTTATGTATATATCTCTATCTCTCTCAATCCACTCTTACAATCTTCCAATCTTCCACTCTTCCATCCTTGCACCCATGCACCTTTCCACCCTTCCAAACATTCGCTATTGCACCCTAGCACCCTTATACCCTTGCATCTTTGCACCCTTGTACCCTTGTATCCTTCTAATATTCCACTCTTCTACTCTATCTTTCCCTGCCCTCTCACTCTCTAACAACCTCAGTAATTTCTCTATCTCTCTCAACCTCAGTAATATTTCTATCTCTTTCTATCCCTCTCTCTCTCTCTCTTTTCACTCTCTTTCTCTTTATCTTTCTGTCTCTCTCTCTCTCCCTCTATCACATCCACATTTATTTTATCTCTCCTCTCCCTCTCTCTCTCTCTCTCTTTCTTCTCTCTCTCCCTCTCTTTCTCTCTCTCTTTCTCTGTGTCATCCTCAATGTGTACTCTCTCTTTCTCTATATATATATATATCTCTATCTCTCTCAATCCACTCTTCCAATCTTCCACTCTTCCATTCTTGCACCCATGCACCCTTGCACCCTTGCACCCTTGTACTCTTGGCAGTGGCAGTGTGGCTGTGTGGCAGTTTGGCAGTGGGAGTGTCAGTTTCAGTGTGCCAGTGGAAGTGGCAGTGGCAGTGGCAGTGAGAGTGGCAGTGGCAGTGGAAGTGGCAGTGTGGCAGTGTGGCTGTGTGGCAGTATGGCAGTGATAGTGGCATTGGATGTGTGGCACATGGCAGTGGGGCAGTGTGGCAGTGGCAATGGGGCAGTGGGACCGTGAGTAAGTGGGGCAGTGTGGCGATGGAAGTGGAAGTGCAATTGGCAGTGGCAGTGTGGCAGTGGGTAGTGTGGAAGTGGGCAGTGTGGCGATGGAAGTGGAAGTGGAAGTGGCAGTGACAGTGTGGCAGTTGCAGTGGTAGTGTGATAGTGTGGCAGTGGAAGTGTCAGTGGCAGCGGCAGTGGTAGTGGCAGTGGAAGTGGCAGTGGCAGTGGGAGTGGCAGTGGCAGTGGAAGTGGCAGTGTGGCAGTGTGGCAGTGTGGCAGTGTGGCAGTATGGCAGTGATAGTGGCATTGGATGTGTGGCACATGGCAGTGGGGCAGTGAGGCAGTGGCAATGGGGCAGTGGGGCAGTGGGTAAGTGGGGCAGTATGGCGTTGGAAGTGGAAGTGGAATTGGCAGTGGCAGTGTGGCAGTGGCAGTGGTAGTGTGGTAGTGTGGCTCTGTGGCAGTGTGGCAGTGTGAGTGGCATTATGGTAGTGTGACATTAGCAGTGGCATTGGCAGTGTGGCAGTGAAAGTGTGGCAGTGGGGCAGTGTGGAAGTGGCAGTGTGGAAGTGGCAGTGTGGCATTGGAAGACGAAGTAGCAGTGTCAGTGGCAATGGCAGTGGCAGTGGAGGTGGCGGTGTGGCAATGTGGCAGTGGCGGGGTGGCAGTATGGCAGTGATGGTGGCAATGAATGTGTGGCTGTGTGGCAGTGGGAGTGGCAGTGGAGTATGGTAGTGTGGCACTAACGTTGGCAGTGGCAGTGTGGCGGTGGCAGTGTGGCAGTGGGAGTGGCAGTGACAGTGTGGCCGTGCGGCAGTGGGGCAGTGTGGCAGTGTGGAAGAGGCAGTGTGGCAATGGTAGTGGCAGTGTGGCAGTGTGGCAGTGTGGAAGTGGCAGTGTGGCAGTGGGAGTGGCAGTGGCAGTGTGGCAGTGGAAGTGGCATTCTCAGTGGCAATGGTAGTGGCAGTGTGGCAGTGTGGCAGTGATAGTCGCAATGGATGTGTGGCTGTGTGGCAGTGGGAGTGGCAGTGGATAATGGTAGTGTGGCATTAACGGTGGCAGTGGCAGTGTGGCCGCGGGTCAGTGTGGCATTGGAAGTGGAAGTGGCAATGTCAGTGAGGCAGTGGAGAAGTGGGGGAGTGTGGCATTGCAAGTGGAAGTGTCAGTGGCAGTGTGGCAGTGGCAGTGGTAGTGTGGTGGTGTGGCAGTGTGGCAGTATGGCTGTGTGGCAGTGGAAGTGGCAGCGGCAGTGGCAGTGGTAGTGGCAGTGTGGCAGTGTGGCAGTGTGGCAGTGGGAGTGGCATTGTAGCAGTGACATTAACAGTGTCATTGGCAGTGGCAGTGGAAGTGGCAATGTGACAGTGTGGCAATGTGGCAATATGGCAGTGATAGTGGCAATAGATATGTGGCTGTGTGGCAGTGGGAGTGGCAGTGGATTTTGGTAGTGTTGCATTAACAGTGGCAGTGGCAGTGTGGCAGTGGCAGTGGGGCAGTGGGGAAGTGGGGCGGTTGGCCAGTGACAGTGGCAGTGGCTGTGGCATTATGGCAGTGTGACATTGGCAGTGACATTGGCAGTGGCAGTGTGGCAGGTTGCAGTGGGGCAGTGTGGCAGTTGCAATGGGGCAGTGGGGCAGTGCGTAAGTGGGGCAGTGTGGCGTTGGAAGTGGAAGTGGAATTGGCAGTGGCAGTGGGTCAGTGGAGTAGTGTGGCAGTGGCAGTGTGGCAGTGGGGCACTTGGGCAGTGAAAGTGGCAGTGACAGTGGCAGTGGCGCAGTGGGGCAGTGAGGCATTGGAAGTGGAAGTGACAATGTGGAAGTGTGACTGTGTGGCAGTGTGGCAGTGGGAGTGGCATTATGGTAGTGTGACATTAACAGTGGCACTGGCAGTGGCAGTGGCAGTGGAAGTGGCAGTGGGGCAGTTTGGGAGTGGGGAAGTGGAGCAGTGTGGCATTGGCAGAGGTAGTGTGGTAGTGTAGCAGTGTGGCAGTAAAAGTGGCAGTGTGGCAGTGTGGCAGTGGGGCAGTGTGGCAGTGGCAGTGGGGCAGTGGAGCAGTGTCACAGTGGCAGTGTGGCTGTGGGGCATTTGGGCAGTGCCAGTGGCAGTGGCAGTGGGGCAGTGGGGCAGTGTGGCATTGGAAGTGGAAGTGGCAGTGACAGTGTGGCAGTGGCAGAGGTAGTGTGGTAGTGTGGCAGTGTGGCAGTGGAAATCGCAGTGTGGCAGTGGCAGTGGGGCATTGGGGCAGTTGGGCAGTGTCACTGGCAGTGGCAGTGGGGAAGTGGGGCAGTGTGGCATTGGAAGTGGCAGTGGTAGTGTGGCAGAGGCAGTGTCAGTGTGGTGGTGTGGCATTGTGGCAGTGTGGCAGTGGCAGTGGCAGGGTGGCAGTGGCAGTGTGGCAGTGTGCCAATGGGAGTTTCAGTGGCAGTGGCAGTGGTAGTGGCACTGGCAGTGGAAGTGCCAGTGTGACAGTGTGGCAGTGTGACAGTATGGCAGTGATGCTGTTAATAATAATAATGTGTGGCTGAGTGGCAGTGGGAGTGGCAGTGGATATTTGTAGTGTGGCACTAATAGTGGCAGTGGCAGTGTGAAAGAGTGGCAGTGGAAGTGGCATTGTCAGTGTGGCAGTGGCAGTGTGGTAGTGGCAGTGGCAGTGGCAGTGGCAGTGGCAGTGGGACAGTGTGGCAGCGGGTCAGTTTGGCAGTTGGGCAGTGGCAGTGGTAGTGTGGTAGTGCGGCTGTGTGGCATTATGGCATTGTGACATTGGCAGTGACATTAACAGTGGCATTGGCAGTGGCAGTGGCAGTGGCAGTGGGACAGTGGGGAGTGTGGAAGTGGGGCAGTGTGGCATTGGAAGTTGTAGTGTGGTGTTGTGGCAGTGTGGCAATGGAAGTGGCATTGAGAAAGTGGCAGACTGGAAGTGGCAGAGTATCAGTGGCTGTGTGGCTGTGTGGCTGTGTGGCTGGGTGGCTGTGTGGCTGTGTGGCAGTGTTGCAGTAGGAGTGGTAGTGCCATTGTGGCAGTGGCAGTGGCAATGGTGGCAGTAGTGGAAGCTGCAGTGTGGCAATATGGCAGTGTGGTAGTGTGGCAGTATGGCAGTGATAGTGGCAATGGATGTGTAGGTGTGTGGCAGTGGGAGAGGCAGTGGATTATTGTAGTGTGGCATTAACAGTGGCAGTAGCACTAGCAGTGTGGCAGATGCCAGTGGGGCAGTGGGTTAGTGGGGCAGTGTGGCATTGGAAGTGGACGTGGCAGTGGCAGTGTGGCAATGGCAGCGGTAGTGCGGTGGTGTGGCAGTGTGGCAGTGGAAGTGGCAGTGTGGCAGTGGCAGTGTGGCTGTGTGGCAGTGTGGCAGTGGGAGTGGCAGTGGCAGTGTGGCAGTGGAAGTGGCAGTAGCAGTGTGGCAGGTGGCATTGGGGCAGTGGGTAAGTGGGGCAGTGTGGCTTTGGACGTGGAAGTGGAGGTGGCAGTGGCAGTGTGGCAGTGGCAGTGGACATTTGGTAGTGAGGCTGTGTGGCAGTGTGGCAGTGGAAGTGGCAGTGTGGCAGTAGCAGTGTGGCTGTCTGGCAATGTGGCAGTGGGACTGGCAGTGACAGTGTGGCAGTAGAAGTGGAAGTGGCAGTGGCAGTGTGGCAATGGCAGTGGTAGTGCGGTGTGGGACTAGCTGTGGCAGTGGCTGTGGAAGTGGCAGTGTCAGTGGGGGTGTGGAAGTGGGGCAGTGTGACACTATGAGTGGAAGTGGAAGTGGCAGTGGCAGTTTCGCAATGGCAGTGGTAGTGCGGTGGTGTGGCAGCGTGGCAGTATCACTTCAGTGTGGAAGTGGCAGTGTGGCAGTGTGGCAGTGGAAGTGGCATTATGGTAGTGTGTCATGAACAGTGGCATTGGCAATGGCAGTGGCAGTGGAACTGTGTCAATGACAGTGGTATTGCGGAGGTGTGACAGTGTGGCAGTGGAAGTGGCAGCGTGGCAGTGGGAGTGGCAGTGGCAATTTGGCAGTGAAAGTGGCAGTGTCAGTGGCAATGGTAGAGGCTGTGGAAGTGGCAGTGTGGCAGTGTGGCAGTGTGGCAGTGTGGCAGTGTGGCAGTGTGGCAGTGTGGCAGTGTGGCAGTATGGCAGTGTGGCAGTGTGGCAGTATGGTACTGATATTGTCAATGGATGTGTGGCTTTGTGGCAGTGGGAGTGGCGGTGGATAACGGTAGTGTGGCATAAACTGTGGTATTGTCAGTGGCAGTGGCAATGAAAGTGGCAGTGGGGCAGTGGAAAGTGTCAAAGTTGGCCAGTGTTGCATTGGAAGCGGAAGTGGCAGTGGCAGTGTGGCAATGGCAGTGGTAGTGCGGTGTTGTTGTAGTGGAAGTGGAAGTGTGGTATTGGCAGTGTGGAAGTGGCAGTGGCAGTGTGGCATTGGCAGTGTGGCAGTATGGCAGTGATAGTGGTAATGGAAGTGCGGCTGTGTGGCAGTGGGAGTGGCAGTGGATTATGGTAGTGTGGCATTAACAGTGGCAGTGACAGTGTGGCAGTGGCAGTGTGGCAGTGGGAGTGTCAGTGGCAGTGTGGCAGTGGCAGTGTGGCAGTGGGGAAGTTGGGCAGTGGCAGTGGCAGTGGCATTATGGCAGTATGACATTGGCAGTGGCAGTGGCAGTGTGGCAGGTGGCATTGGGGCAGTGTATAAGTGGGGTATTGTGGCATTGGAAGTGGAAGTGGCAGTGGCAGTGTAGCAGTTGCAGTTGTAGTGTGGTAGTATGGCTGTGTGGCAGTGCGGCATTGGGTGTGGCACAATGGTAGTGTGACATTAGGTGTGGCATTGGCAGTGGTAGTGGAAGTGGAAAATGTGGAAATGGGGCAGTGTGGCATTGGAAGTGGAAGTGCCAGAGACAGTTTGGCAGTGGCACTGGTAGTGTGGTGGTGTGGCAGTGTGGCAGTGGAAGTGGCAGTGTGCAAGTGGCAAAGTGGCAGTGGCAGTGTGGCAGTGAAAGTGGCAGTGGCAGTGGCAGTGGTTGTGCCAGTGGAAATCACAGTGTGGCAGTGTGGCAGAGTGGCAGTATGGCAGTGATTAAGGCAATGGATGTGTGGCTGTGTGGCAGTGGGAGTGGCAGTGGATTATGGTAGTTTGGCATTAACAGTGGCAGTGGTAGTGTGGCAGTGGCAGTGTGGCAATGGCAGTAGCAGTGGCAATATGGCAGTGAGGCAGTGGGGTAGTGTGGCAGTGTGGCAGTGGGACTGGTATTATGGTAGTGTGACATTAACAGTGGAAGTGGCTGTGGCCGTCGAAGTGGCAGTGGGGCAGTGGGGAGTGTGGAAGTGGGTCAGTGTGGCATTGGAGGTGTAAGTGGCAGTGGCAGTGTGGCAGTGGCAGTGTGGCAGGGGCTGGGACAGTGGCAGTGTGGCAGTGTGGCAGTGGGGCAGTGTGGCAGTGTGGCAGTGGCAGTGGCAGTGTGGCAGTGGGGGTGGCAGTGGCAGAGAGGCAGTGGAAGTGGCAGTGTCAGTGGCTATGGTAGTGGCAGTGGAAGTGGCAGTCTGGCAGTGTGGCAGTGTGGCAGTGTATCAGTGATAGTGGCAATGGATGTGTGGGTGTGTGGCAGTGGGAGTGGCAGTGGATTATGGTAGTGTGGCACTAATTGTGGCAGTGTCAGTGGGAGTGGCATTGGCAGTGTTAGTGTGGTAGTGTGGCAGTGTGGCAGTGCGGCAGTGGGAGTGGCATTATGGTAATGTGACAATAGCATTGGCATTGGCAATGGCAATGTGGCAGTGTGGCAGTGGCAGTGGGGCTGCGGGGCTGTGGGGCAGTGACATTCGCAGTGGCGGTGGCAGTGTGGCAGGTGGCACTGGGACAGTGGCTAAGTGGGGCATTATGGCTTTGGAACTGGAAGTGGAAGTGGAAGTGGCAGTGTGGCAGTGGTAGTGTGGCTGTGTGGCAGTGTGGCAGTGGGAGTGGCTTTATGGTAGTGTGACATTAAGACTGGCATTGGCAGTGGCAGTGGAAGTGCCAGCGGTGCAGTAGGGAGTGTGGAAGTGAGGCAGAGTGGCATTAAGAGTGGAAGTGGCAGTGGCAGTGTGGCATTGGCATTGGTAGTGCGGTGGTGTGGCAGTGTGGTAATGGAAGTGGCAGTGTGAAGTGGCAGTGTGGTAGTATGGCAGTGTGGCAGTGTGGCAGTATGACAGTGATAGTGGCAATGGATGTGTGGGTGTGTGGCATTAAGAGTGGCAGTGGATTATGGTAGTGTGGCAATAACCGTGCCAGTGGCAGTGTGGCAGTGGCAGTGGGAACGGCAGTGTGGCAGTGGGAGTGGCAGTGGATCAGTGGGGCAGTTGGGCAGTGGCAGTGGCAGTGGCATTGGCATTATGGCAGTGTGACATTGGCAGTGACATTGGCAGTGGCAGTAGCATTGTGGCAGGTGGCTGTGGGGCAGTGTGGCAGTGGCAATGGGGCAGTGGGGCAGTGGGTAGGTATTGAGTGGGAATTGGCAGTGGCAGTGTGGCATTGGCAGTGGTAGTGTGGTACTGTGCTGTGTGGCAGTGTGTCAGTGGGAGTGGCATTATGGTAGTGTGGCATTAACAGTTTCATTGGCAGCGGCAGTGTGGCAGTGGAGAAGTGGGGCAGTGTGGCATTGGAAGTGGAAGTGGCAGTTTGGCAGTGTGGCAGTGGAAGCGGCAGCGGCAGAGGCAGTGGTAGTGGCAGTGTGGAAGTGTGGCTGTGGCAGTGGCAATGGCAGTTGCAATGGCAGTGGCAGTGTGGCTGTGGTAGTGGCAGTGTGGCTGTGGTAGTGGCAGTGTGGCTGTGGTAGTGGCAGTGGATGTGTGGCTGTGTGGAAGTGAAAGTGGCTGTGGCATTATGGTAGTATAGCAAAAACAGTGGCATTGGTAGTGGCAGTAGCAATGTGGAAGTGGCAATGGGTCAGTGCGGCAGTTGCGTGGGGCAGTGGGGCAGTTGGGCAATTGCAGTGGCAGTAGCAGTGGCAGTGGCAGTGGCAGTGGCAGTGGCAGTGGGGCAGTGTTGAAGTGGAGCAGTGTGGCATTGGATGTGGCAGTGTGGCGGTGTGGCAGTGTGGCAGTGTGGCAGTGTGTCAGTGTGCCAGTGTGAGTGGCGTTATGGTAGTGTGACATTAACAGTGTCATTGGCTGTGGCAGTGGCAGTGGAAGTGGCAGTGGGGCAGTGGTGAGTGTGGAGTTGGGGCAGTATGGCATTGGAAGAGGAAGTGGCAGTGGCAGTGTTTCTATGGCAATTCTGTGTGGCAGTGGGAGTGGCAGTGGATTATGGTAGTGTGGCATTAACAGTGCCAGTGGCAGTGTGACAGTGGCAGTGTGGCAGTGGGAGTGGCAGTGGCAGTGTGGCAGTGTGGCAGTGGGGCAGCGTTTCAGTGGCAGTGGGGAAGTGGGGCAGTTGGGCAGTGGCCGTGGACGTGACAGTGGAATTATGGCAGTGCGACATTGGCAGTGACATTGGCAGTGGCAGTGGCATTGTGGCAGGTGGCAGTGGGGCAGTGTGGCAGTGGCAATGGGGCAGTTGGGAAATGGCCGTGGCACTATGGCAGTCTGACATTGGCTGTGACATTGGCAGTGGCAGTGGCAGCGTGGCAGTGTCTGTGGGGCAGTGGAGAAGTGTGGCAATGGCAATGGGGCAGTTGGGAAATGGCCGTGGCACTATGGCAGTCTGACATTGGCTGTGACATTGGCAGTGGCAGTGGCAGCGTGGCAGTGTCTGTGGGGCAGTGGAGAAGTGTGGCAATGGCAATGGGGCAGTGGGGGGGTGGGTAAGTGGGGCAGTGTGGCGATGGAAGTGGAAGTGCAATTGGCAGTGGCAGTGTGGCAGTGGCAGTGGTAGTGTTGTAGTGTTTCTGTGTGGCCGTGTGCCAGTGGAAGTCGCAGTGGCAGTGTGGCAGTGGCAGTCTGTCAGTGGCAATGTGGTAGTGTGCCATTTTTGTAGTGTAGCAGTACGGCAGTGATAGTGGCAATGGATGTGTGGATGTGTGGCAGTGGCAGTGGCAGTGGATTATGGTAGTCTGGCATTAACAGTGGCAGTGTGGCAGTGGCAGTGTGGCAGTGGCAGTGAAGTAGTGTGGCAGTGGCAGTGTGGCAGTGGGGCATTTGGGCAGCGCCAGTGGCAGTGTCAGTGGCAGTGGGGCAGAGGGGCAGTGTGGAATTGGATGTGGAAGTGGCAGTGGCAGTGGCAGTGTGGCAGTGGCAGTGTGGTAGTGTGGCTGCGAGGCAGTTTGGCAGTGGGAGTGGCACTATGGTAGTGTGACATTAGCAGTGGCGTTGGCAGTGGCAGTGGCAGTGGAAGTGGCAGTGGCAGTGGCAGTGGTAGTGGGGCAGTGGGTAGTGTGGAAGTGGGGCAGTGTGGCATAGGAACTAGAAGTGGCAGTGGCGGTGTGGCAATGGCAGTGGCAGTGTGGTGGTGTGGCAGTGTAACAGTGGCCGTGGCAGTGTGGAAGTGGCAGAGTGGCAGTCGCAGTGTGGCAGTGGAAGTGGCAGTGGCAGTGGCAGTGGCAGTGGTAGTGGCAGTGGAAGTGGCAGTGTAGCAGTGTGGCAGTATGGCAGTGATAGTGGCAATGGATGTGTGGCTGTGTGGCAGTGGGAGTGGCAGTGGATTTTGGTAGTGTGGCATTAACAGTGGCATTGGCGGTGTGGCATTGACAGTGTGGCATTGCAATGTGGCAGTGGAGCAGTGTGGCAGTGGCAGTGGGGCAGTGGGAAAGTGAGGCAGTTGGGAATTGGCAATGGCAGTGGCAATGGCAGTGGCAGTGTGGCAGGTGGCAATGGAGCAGTGTGGAAAGGTGGAACTATATAACTATTACAACTATAACTAGTATAACTATAACTACCTTAACTATGACTATTATAACTATAACTAGTATAAATATAACTATTATAACTATAACTAGTATAAATATAACTAGTATAAATATAACTAGTATAACTATAACTCTAACTATAACCATTATAACTATATAATTATTACAACTATAACTAGTATAACTATAATTATTACAACTATAACTAGTATAACTAGTATAACTATAACTAGTATAACTATAACTAGTATAACTATAACAAGTATAACTATACCTAGTATAAAAATAACTAGTATAACTATAATTAAAATAACTATAACTAGTATAACTATAACTAATATAACGATAACTAGTATAACAATAACTAGTATAACTATAACTAGTATTACTATAACTGGTATAACTATAACTAGTATTACTATAACTAGTATAACTATATCTAGTATAACTATAACTAGTATAGCTATAACTAGTGTACATATAACTAGTATAAATATAACAAGTATAAGTACAACTAGTATAACTATAACTAGTATATCTATAACTAAAACCATATCTTTTTCTATAATGTACTTGGCTGGAGCCAGTGTCGACGTCGGTATGACACTAGACCGCGGATCAGTATGTGTGGGGTTCAAATCCTGAGCTCGCCCGTCGTTGACATCGCTTTCGAGTGAGGAAACTGACGTTAACCTTAGCTTTACCAGCTTTATAACTACGACTATAACTACAAGTGTAACTGTAAGAACGACATAATTATAGCATTTACGCAAACAACAGCAATAACTATAAATATTCTCTTAAGCTATAACTTTATCACAAATACATTTTAAAACATCAAACCTCTAGATTCATCTTACCGATTGACGTTGTAAGTACTCAGACAGTAACTAACGGAAATCTACCTTGTTCTCTTTTTCTAGAGGCACTAGAGGCAGCCATGCAGCTGCCTGCAGACTTATATCAAGGTATTCAGGTGAAAAAAATTATCGCCTCAATTGTGTTACCCATAAGTGGCCTAATAAATCACTCAAGTGTAATTTGATAGTCGGAAGTTCTCTGGACTTAATCTACATGTAGGACGTGACGTATAAGAGGACACGATTGAGCAGAGAATAATTACCGTGTCTAGATAAAGAAGGGTTTCTGTCCTGATTCTGATCGATTTAAGCATTGATGGCCTATAATGAATAGTTAAGTGGTTCATTTGAAGACCTACATCAAGGTATTCAGGTTAAAATAAATATCGCCTCAACCCTGTCATCCATCAATGGCCTAATAAATCACTTAGTGCAATTTGATAGTCGGAAGTTGTCAGGAGTTAAACATCTACATGTAGGACGTGATGTATACGAGGACACGATTGAGCACAGAGTAATTATCGTGTCTAGACATGGAAGGGTTTCTATCGTAAATCTATTCAATTCAAGCATTGTTGGCCTATATCGAACAGTTAAATGGTTCATTTGATGTCACATAATAAAGCTATCACACGATAATAGTCTTGACACTGTGTCTATATCATGAAACCATGGACCAGATACTTGACTAAATGAGCGAGAGAATGAGAGAGGGAGAGAGAGAGAGAAAGAAAGAGTATACCAAAGAAGATAGAGACAGAGAGAAAATGAGAAAGATAGATAGAAAATATGCAATTATAGACATAGTAAGAGTTAGAAAGTTAGAGAGAGAGAGAGAGATAGAGAGAGAGGGAGAGAGAGAGAGAGAACGTACTGAGGATAATGCAGACACACAAAGAGAGAGAAAAGGACAGGGAGATTGAACATACTGAGGATGATGTTCTGTCTCTCTCTCTCTCTCTTTCTCTCTCTATCTCTCAATCTATCTCTCTTTCTGTTTCAACCTCAATGTGTTCTCTCTCTTTCTCTCTCTTTCTCTCTTTTAATATCTCATCCTCATTATGTTCTTTCTCTATCTCCTTCTCTCTATCTATCTCTCTTTCTCTCTTTTTATATCTCATCCTCATTATGTTGTTTCTCTATCTCTTTCTGTATCTCTCTCTATCACTCTCCTCTCACTCTCCTCTCTCTCTCTCTTTATCTCTCTGTCTCAAACTCAGTATGTTCTCCCTCTCTCTCTATCTCTCTCTCTCTCTCTCTCCCTTTCTCTCTCTCTCTCTCCCTTTCTCTCTCTCTCTCTATTTCATCCGCAATGTGTCTTTTCTCTCTCTCTCCAGCTTCTCTCTCTCCTCTATCTCATCCTCAGTATGTTCTCTCTGTACTTCTCTCTATCTCTCTCTCTCTCTCTCTTCCTATCTCCCTCCATGTCTTATCCTAAGTATGTTCTCTCTCTCTCTTTCTCTCTTTCTTTCTTGCTTTCTATCCTTCTCAAGGCTTTAATCAAGGCTCTAATCAAGGCTCTAATCTCAAGATTTTTCAAGATGGTCCCATATTCACGAGTTGGCCGGGCTCCACGAAGTTTGACTTCGTTTGTGGTTGCGCAGCTTAACCAATTGCACTAAATATCAAATAAAATGCTTTCAGTAGATGGCCATAATTTTCAATATAATATATAACTCCATTCACCAGACGGCAGAATAACCCTTGCACCTTTGCACCCTAGCACCCTTATACCCTTGCGCCCTTACACCCTTCTACCCTTCTAATATTCCACTCTCTCTCTCTCCCGGTATCACATCCACATTTATTTTATCTCTCCTCTCCCTCTCTCTCTCTCTATCTCTCTCTCTCTCTGTTCTCTCTCTCCCTCTCTTTCTCTCTCTCTTTCTCTCTCTCTTGCTCTGTCTCATCCTCAATGTGTACTCTCTCTCTCTCTCTCTCTCTCTCTTTATATATATCTCCATCTCTCTCAATGCACTCTTCCAATCTTCCAATATTCCACCTTTCCATCCTTGCACCCATGCACCCTTGCACCCTTGCACCCTTCCATCTTTCCACTTTTGCACCTTTCCACCTTTACACCCTTCCACCATTGCACCCTTGCACCCTTGTACCTTTCCAATCTTCCAATCCTCCACTCCATCTTTCTCAAGGCTCCAATCAAGGCTCTAATCAAGGCTCTAATTACAAGATTTTTCAAGATAGTCCCATATTTACGAATTCGCCGGGCTCGACGAAGCTTACTTCGCCTATGGTTGCGCACCTTAACCAATTGCACTAAATAGCAAATAAAATGTTTTCAATAGATGGCAATAATTTTCAATATAATATATAATTCCATTCACCAGACGGCTGAATCATCCTTGCACCTCTGCACCCTTGTACTCTTCTACCCTTGCACCTTTCCATCCTTCCACCCTTGCACCTTTCCACCTCTCCACACTTCCGCTATTGCACACTATCACCCTTATACCCTTGCACCCTTGCACCCTTGTACCCTTGTATCCTTCTAATATTCCACTCTTCTACTCAATCTTTGTCTCCTCTCTCACTCTCTAACAACCTCAGTAATTTCTCTATCTCTCTCAACTTCAGTAATTTTTCTATCTCTCTCTATCTCTCTCTATCTCTCTCTTCTCTCTCTCCCTCCCTTTCTCTCTCTCATACTCTGTCTAATCCTCAATATGTACTCTCTCTCTCTCTCTCTCTTTATATATATCTTTACCTCTCTCAATCCATTCTACCAATCTTCCAATCTTACACCCTTAGGCCTTGCACAAATGCACCCTTGCACCCTTGCACACTTGTACTCTTCTACCCTTGCACCCTTCCATCTTTCCACTCTTGCACCTTTCCACCTTTACAAACTTCCAACATTGCACCCTTGCACCCTAGTACCTTTCCAATCATCCAATCCTCCACTCTATCTTTCTCAAGGCTCTAATCAAGGCTCTAATCAAGGCTCTAATCTCAAGATTTTTCAAGAGTCCCATATTCACGAATACGCCGGGTTCAACGAAGCTTAACTTCGTTCTTGGTTGCGCAGCTTAACCAATTGCACTAAATACCAAATAAAATGTTTTCAGTAGATGGCAATCATTTTCAAGATAATATATAATTCCATTCACCATACGGCTGAATCATCCTTGCACCTTTGCACCCTTGTACTCTTCTAACCTTGCTCCCTTCCATCCTTGCACCCTTGCACCTTTCCACCATTCCACACTTCCACTATTGCACCCTAGCACCCTTATAACCTTGCACCCTTGCACCCCTGTACCCTTGTACCCTTCTAATATTCCACTCTTTTACTCTACCTTTCTCTCCCCTCTCTCTCTCTCAACCTAAGAGGTATTTTTCAATCTCTATCTATCTCTCTCTCTTCTCACTCTCTTTCTCCTTATCCTTCTCTCTCTCTCTCTCTCTCCATCACATCCACATTTATTTTATCTCACCTCTCCCTCTATCTCTCTCTCTATTGCTCTGCCTCTCACTTCTCTCACTCCCTCTCTTTCTCTCTCTCTTTCTCTCTCTCCCTTACTCGGTCTCATCCGCAATGTGTACTCTCTCTCTCTCTCTTTCTCTCTCTCTCTCTCTCACCTTATATATATATCTATCTCTCTTAATCCACTCTTACAATCTTCCAATATTCCACCCTTCCATCCTTGCACCCAAGCACCCTTGCACCCTTGTACTCTTCTACCCTTTCAACCTTCCATCTTTCCACTCTTGCACCTTTCCACCTTTACACCCTTCCACCATTGCACCCTTGCACCCTTGTACCATTCCAATCTTCCAATCCTCCACTCAATCTTTCTCAAGGCTCTAATCAAGGCTCTAATCTCAAAATTTTTCAAAATAGTCCCATATTCATGAATTCACCGGGCTCGACGATGCTTTACTTCGATTGTGGTTGCACAGCTTAACCAATTGCACTAAATACCAAATAAAATGCTTTCAGTAGATGGCAATAATTTTCAATATAATATATAATTCCATTCACCAGACGGCAGAATTACCCTTGAACCTTTGCACCCTTGTACTCTTGTACCCTAGCACCCTTCCATCCTTCCACCCTTGCATCCTTCCGCACTTCCACTCTTCCATCCTTGCACCCAAGCACCCTTGCACAATTGTACTCATCTACCCTTTCAACCTCCACGTCCCTAACGTTAACTAAATCAATATTTTGAAAGCATGTAAAAATGAAATGAGGATGGTGAACCCTGCAGCAACACATAAAAATCTGCTACTGAAATATGATGCGTAATTCATTCCAGCGTATCAAAATATTACGGAATAAAATCCTAAAGTTAAGATATTCCAGGGAGACTTGTCTATCTGAATTACGCCATAATGTGGAGTATTTTACTGTAATGTATTGTATTGTATTGTATTAATATCACAATATATAATATTATATATATATTATAATATATATATATTATAGTATATATATATATTATAATATATATATATATATATTTATATATAATAATATTAATAATTTTAATATAATAATAATAATAATATTAATAATATAAACAATAACCATTTGCACTAAGTGCCAAATGAAATGCTTTCAATAGACGGCAATCATATTCAATATAATATATAATTCTATTCACCAGACGACATAATCACACTTGCACCTTGCGCAACCCTTGTACTCCTCTACCCTTGTAACCTTCCATTCTTCCACCCTTGCACCTCTCCACACATCCACCAGTGCGAAGCATAACCAATTGCATTAAATGCCAAATAAAATGCTTTCAGTAGATGGCAATCATTTTCAATGTAATATATACAATTCCATTCACTATACGGCAGAATCACCCATGCACCTTTGCACCCTTGTACTCTTCTACCCTTGTACCCTTCCATCCTTCCACACTTGCAACTTTCCACACTTCCACTACTATAAATATATATATATATATATATATATATATATAAATATATATATATATATATATATATATATATATATATATATCTCTCTCCTCTCTATATATATATATATATATATATATATATATATATATATATATATATGACCTCCACGTCCCTAACGTTAGCTAAATCAATATTTTGAAAGCATGTAAAAATGAAATGAGGATGGTGAACCCTGCAGCACCACATAAAAATCTGCTACTGAAATATGATGCGTGGTTCATTCCAGCGTATCAAAATATTACAAAGTAAAATCCTAAAGTTAAAATATTCCAGGAAGACTTGTCTATTTGAATTACGCCATAATGTGGCGAATTTTACTGTAATGTATTGTATTGTATTGTATTAATAACACAATATATAATATGATATATATATTATAATGTATATATATATTATATTATATATATATTGTAATATATATAAATATATATATATATCTATATATATTTATATATAATAATATTAATAATTTTCATATAATAATAATAATAATATTAATAATATAACCAATAAACATTTGCACTAAGTGCCAAATGAAATGCTTTCAATAGACGGCAATCATATTCAATATAATATATAATTCCATTCACCAGACGACATAAGCACACTTGCACCTTGCGCAACCCTTGTACTCTTCTACCCTTGTACCCTTCAATTCTTCCACCCTTGCACCTTTCCACACATCCACCAGTGCGAAGCATAACCAATTGCATTAAATGCCAAATAAAATGCTTTCAATAGATGGCAAACATTTTCAATGTAATATATACAATTCCATTCACCATACGGCAGAATCACCTATGCATCTCTGCACCCTTGTACTCTTCTACCCTTGTACCTTTCCATCCTTCCACACTTGCACCTTTCCACACTTCCACTACTATAAATATATATATATATATATATATATATATATATATATATATATATATATATGTGTGACCTCCACGTCCCTAACGTTAGCTAAATCAATATTTTGAAAGCATGTAAAAATGAAATGAGGATGGTGAACCCTGCAGCACCAAATAAAATTCTGCTACTGAAATATGATTCGTGGTTCATTCCAGCGTATCAAAATACTACGGAATAAAATCCTAAAGTTAAGATATTCCAGAGAGACTTGTCTATCTGAATTACGCCATAATGTGGCGTATTTTACTGTAATGTATTGTATTGTATTGTATTAATAACACAATATATAATATTATATATATATTATAATATATATATATTATTATATATATATATTATAATATATATATATATATATTATAATAAATATAAATATATATATATATATATATATATATATATATAATAATATTAATAATTTTAATATAATAATAATTATAATATTAATAATATAACCAATAACCATTTGCACTAAGTGCCAAATGAAATGCTTTCAATAGACGGCAATCTTATTCAATCTAATATATAATTCCATTCACCAGACGATATAATCACACCTGCACCTTGCGCAACCCCTGTACTTCTCTACCCTTGTACCCTTCCAATCTTCCACCCTTGCACCTTTCGACACATCTACCAGTGCGAAGCATAACCAATTGCATTAAATGCCAAATAAAATGCTTTTAATAGATGGCAATCATTTTCAATGTAATATATACAATTCCATTCACTATACGGCAGAATCACCCATGCACCTTTGCACGCTAGTATTCTTCTACCCTTGTACCTTTCCATCCTTCCACCCTTGCACCTATTTGCACTTCCACTACTGCCAAATAAAATGCTTTCAATAGATGGCAAACATTTTCAATGTAATATATACAATTCCATTCACCATACGGCAGAATCACCCATGTACCTATGCACCCTTGTACTCTTCTACCCTTGTACCCTTCCATTCTTCCACACTTGCAACTTTCCACACTTTCACTACTATAAATATATATATATATATATATATATATATACATATATATATATATATATATATATGACCTCCACGTCCCTAACGTTAGCTAAATCAATAATTTGAAAGCATGTAAAAATGAAATGAAGATGGTGAACCCTACAGCACCACATAAAAATCTGTTACTGAAATTTGATGCGTGGTTCATTCAAGCGTATCAAAATATTATGGAATAAAATCCTAAATTTAAGATATTCCAGGGACACTTGTCTATCTGAACTACGTCATAATGTGACGTATCTTACTGTACTATATTGTATAGTATTGTATTAATAACACAATATATAATATTATATATATATTATAATATATATATATATTATAATATATATATAAATATATATAAATATAAATATATATATATATATATATTTATATATATATATTTATATATAATAATAATAATTTTAATATAATAATAATAATAATATTAATAATATAACCAATAGCCAATTGCACTAAGTGCCAAATGAAATGCCTTCAATAGACGGCAATCATATTCAATATAATATATAATTCTATTCACCAGAAGACATAATCACACTTGCACCTTGCGCAACCCTTGTACTCTTCTACCCTTGTACCCTTCCATTCTTCCACTTTTGCACCTTTCCACACATCCAGCTGTGCGAAGCATAACCAATCGCAATAAATGCCAAATAAAAAGCTTTCAATAGATGGCAATCATTTTCAATATAAAATATACAATTCCATTCATCATACGGCAGAATCACCCATGCTGCTTTGCACCCTTGTACTCTTATACCCTTGTACCCTTCCATCCTTCCACCCTTGCACCATTCCACATTTCCACTAGTGCCAAATAAAATGCTTTCAATAGATGGCAATCATTTTCAATGTAATATATACAATTCCATACACCATACGGCAGCATCACCCATGCACCATTGCACTATTGTAATCTTCCGCCCTTGTACACTTCCATCCTTCCACTCTTGCACCTTTCCACACTTCCATTACTGCTAAATAATATGCTTTCAGTAGTTGGCAATCATTTTCAAAGTAATATATACAATTCCATTCACCATACGGCAGAATTACCCATGCACCTTTGCACCCTTGTACCCTTCTGCCCTTGTACACTTCCATCCTTCCACCCTTGCACCTTTCCACACTTCCACTGCTATAAATATATATATATATATATATATATATATATATATATATATATATATATATATATATATATATATGACCTCCACGTCCCTAACGTTAGCTAAATCAATATTTTGAAAGCATGTAAAAATGAAATGAAGATGGTGAACCCTGCAGCAGCACATAAAAATCTGCTACTGAAATATGATGCGTGTTTCATTCAAGCGTATCAAAATTTTACGGAATAAAATCCTAATTTTAAGATATTCCAGGGAGACTTGTCTATCTGAATTACGCGATAATGTGGCGGATTTTACTGTACTGTATTGTTTTATTGTATTATACACATATATAATATTACAATATATGTATAATATATATATAACATAATATATAGATATAATATATATATATATATATATATATATGATATAATATATAATATATATATAGATATATAATTATAGGTACTGGAAGGTGTGGAACGGTGCAACGGTGGAAGGATGGAAGGGTACAAGGGTATACGAGTACAAGGTTGCGCAAGTTGCAAGTGTGATTATGTCGTCTGGTGAATAGAATTATATATTATATTGAATGTGATTGCCGTCTATTGAAAGCATTTCATTTGGCACTTAATGCAATTGGTTATTGGTTATATTATTAATATTATTATTATTATAAAGCGATTAAAACAATTCCTCTGCACTCTGGGAAGCCGCTTTAGCCAAAGTGCCACTGAAGCAGACTGCATTGAATCGCTGGAGAGCAATAGACAGTCGCTGCCACAGAAAAGATTTTTCGCGCTTATCACCAGTAATGGCGCTGGTCCTCCTGCCTATTTCGTCAATAATGTCTCATGCGAGAGAGTTGATGGGCCCCAGGGTCTCAAAGGCAATAGGCATGAAGATATAGTTGCCAGAGATTTCGGCATACTTCAGAGATATTATTATTATAGTAAAATTATTATTATTATAGATAAATATATATATATATATATATATATATATATATATATTTATATATATTATAATACATATATATTATAATATATATATATTATATTGAATATGATTGCTTATACTGCTTGCACCTTTCCACACTTCCACTGCTATAAATATATATATATATATATATATATATATTATAGTATATATAGATACATATATATTATATTATATATATATATTATAATATCTATATATATATATGACCTCCACGGCCCTAACGTCCGCTAACAATCATTTTGAAAGCATTTCAAAAAATGAAATTAAGATGTGAACCCTGCAGCCAGCACATAAAATCTCTACTGAAATATTATGCGTGGTTCATTCAGCGTATCAAAACATTACTGAATAAGATTCTAAGGTTAAGATATCCATGGAGACTTCTTCTAACTGAAATTTCGCCCATAATGAGCGGTATTTTACTTTACTGTATGTATTGTATTAATACACAATATATACTATTATATATAATATATAATAATATATAATAAAATATATATATATATATATATAATTTATATACATGATAATATTTTAATATAATAATAATAATAATATTAATAATATAACCACAGCCATTGCACTAGTGAAAAATGAAATGCCTTCAATAGACGGCAATCATATTCAATATAATTTAATTCTTTAACACCAGACGACATAATCACACTTGCACCTTGCGCAACCCTTGTACTCTTCTACCCTTGTACCCTTCAATTCTTCCACCCTTGCACCCTTTCCACACATCCACAGTACGAAGCATACCAATCGCATTAAATGCACAAATTAAATGCTTTCAATAGATGGCAATCATTTTCAATGTAATGTATACAATTCCATTCATCATACGGCAGCATCACCCATGCACCTTTGTACCCTTGTACCCTTCCATCCTTATATATACTGACCTCCACGTCCCTAACGTTAGCTAAATCAATATTTTGAAAGCATGTAAAAATGAAATGAAGATGGTGAATCCTGCAGCACCACATAGAAATCTCCTACTGAAATATGATGCTTGGTTCATTCAAGCGTATCAAAACCTTACGGAATAAAATCCTAAATTTAAGATATTCCAGAAAGACCTGTCTATCTGAATTACGCCATAATGTGGCGTATTTTACTGTACTGTATTGTATTGTATTGTATTAATAACACAATATATATTATAATATATATATATTATAATGTATATGTATTATAATATATATATAAATATATATATATATATATATATATATATATATATATATATATATATATTTATCTATAATAATAATAATTTTAATATAATAATAATATCTCTGAAGTATGCCGAAATCTCTGGCAACTATATCTTCATGCCTATTGCCTTTGAGACCCTGGGGCCCATCAACTCTCTCGCATGAGACATTATTGACGAAATAGGCAGGAGGACCAGCGCCATTACTGGTGATAAGCGCGAAAAATCTTTTCTGTGGCAGCGACTGTCTATTGCTCTCCAGCGATTCAATGCAGTCTGCTTCAGTGGCACTTTGGCTAAAGCGGCTTCCCAGAGTGCAGAGGAATTGTCTTAATCGCTTTATAATAATAATAATATTAATAATATAACCAATAACCAATTGCATTAAGTGCCAAATGAAATGCTTTCAATAGACGGCAATCACATTCAATATAATATATAATTCTATTCACCAGACGACATAATCACACTTGCAACTTGCGCAACCTTGTACTCTTCTACCCTTGTACCCTTCCATCCTTCCACCGTTGCACCTTTCCACACTTCCAGTACTATAAATATATATATATATATATATATCTATATATATATATATATATATATATATATATATATATATATATATATATAGATATATATATATATATATATATATGTGACCTCCGCGTTCCTAACGCTAGCCAAATCAATATTTTGAAAGCATGTAAAAATGAAGTGAGGATCGTGAACCCTGCAGCACCACATAAAAATCTGCTACAGAAATATGCTGCGTGGTTCATTCAAGCGTATCAAAATTTTACGGAATAAAATCCTAATTTTAAGATATTCCAGGGAGACTTGTCTATCTGAATTACGCGATAATGTGGCGTAATTTACTGTACTGTATTGTATTGCATTGTATTAATAACACAATATATAATATTATAAATATATGTTATAATATATATATAACATAATATATATATATATATATATATATATATATATATATTTATATATAATAATAATAATTTTTATATAATAATAATAATAATATTAATAATATAAGCAATAACTAATTGCACTAAGTGCCAAATGAAATGCCTTCAATAGACGGCAATCATATTCAATATAATATATAATTCTTTTCACCAGACAACATAATCACACTTGCACAATGCGCAACCCTTGTACTCTTCCACCCTTGTACCCTTCCATCCTTCCACCCTTGCACCTTTCCACACTTCCACTACTGCCAAATAGAATGCTTTCAATAGTTGGCAATCACTTTCAATGTAATATATACAATTCCATTCACAATACGGTAAATTCACCCTTGCAGCTTTGCACCTTTGTACTCTTATACCCTTGTACCCTTCCATCCTTCCACCCATGCACCTTTCCACACTTCCTCTACTATAAATATATATAAATATATATATATATATATATATATATATATATATATATATATATATATATATGTGACCTCCAAGTCTCTAACGCTAGAAAAATCAATATTTTGAAAGCATGTAAAATTGAAATCAGGATCGTGAACTCTGCAGCATCACATAAAAGCCTGCTACAGAAATATGCTGCGTGGTTCATTCAAGCGTATCAAAACATTACGGAATAAAATTCTAATGTTAAGATATTCCAGGGAGACTTCTCTAACTGAATTACGCCATAATGTAGCGTATTTTACTTTACTGTATTGTATTGTATTGTATTAATAACACAATATATAATATTATATATATATTATAATATATATATAATAAAATATATATATATATATATATATATATATTTATATATCATGATAATAATTTTAATATAATAATAATAATAATATTAATAATATAACCAACAGCCAATTGCACTAAGTGAAAAATGAAATGCCTTCAATAGACGGCAATCATATTCAATATAATATATAATTCTTTACACCAGACCACATAATCACACTTGCACCTTGCGCAACCCTTGTACTCTTCTACCCTTGTACCCTTCCATTCTTCCACCCTTGCACTTTTCCACACATCCATCAGTGCGAAGCATAACCAATCGCATTAAATGCACAAAGAAAATGCTTTCAATAGATGGCAATCATTTTCAATGTAATGTATACAATTCCATTCATCATACGGCAGCATCACCCATGCACCTCTGTACCCTTGTACCCTTCCATCCTTACACCCTTGCACCTTTCCACACTTCCACTACTATAAATATATATATATATATATATATATATATATATATATATATATATATATGTGTGACCTCCACGTCCCTAACGTTAGCTAAATCAATATTTTGAAAGCATGTAAAAATGAAATGAGGATGGTGAACCCTGCAGCACCACATAAAAATCTGCTACTGAAATATAATGCGTGGTTCATTCAAGCGTATCAAAATATTACGGAATAAAATCCTAAAGTTAAGATATTCCAGGGAGACTTGTCTATCTGAATTACGCCATAATGTGTGCGTATTTACTGTCTGTATGTATTGATTGTATTATTAACACAATCTATATATAAATATATAATATTATAATATTATGTATTTAACAATTTTAATATAATAATAATATCTCTGAAGTATGCCGAAATCTCTGGCAACTATATCTTCATTCCTATTGCCTTTGAGACCCTGGGGCCCATCAACTCTCTCGCATCAGACATTATTGACGAAATGGGCAGGAGGACCAGCGCCATTACTGGTGATAAGCGCGAAAAATCTTTTTTGTGGCAGCGACTGTCTATTGCTCTCCAGCGATTCAATGCAGTCTGCTTCAGTGGCACTTTGGCTAAAGCGGCTTCCCAGAGTGCAGAGGAATTGTTTTAATCGCTTTATAATAATAATAATATTAATAATATAACCAATAACCAATTGCATTAAGTGCCAAATGAAATGCTTTCAATAGACGGCAATCACATTCAATATAATATATAATTCTATTCACCAGACGACATAATCACACTTGCACCTTGCGCAACCCTTGTACTCTTATACCCTTGTACCTTCCCTTCCATCCTTCCACCCTTGCACCTTTCCACACTTCCACTACTATAAATATATATATACATATATATATATATATATATATATATATATATATATATCTATATATATATATATATATATATATATATATATATATATATATTATGTTATATATATATTATAACATATATTTATAATATTATATATTGTGTTATTAATACAATACAATACAATACAGTACAGTAAAATACGCCACATTATCGCGTAATTCAGATAGACAAGTCTCCCTGGAATATCTTAAAATTAGGATTTTATTCCGTAAAATTTTGATACGCTTGAATGAAACACGCATCATATTTCAGTAGCAGATTTTTATGTGCTGCTGCAGGGTTCACCATCTTCATTTCATTTTTACATGCTTTCAAAATATTGATTTAGCTAACGTTAGGGACGTGGAGGTCATATATATATATATATATATATATATATATATATATATATATATATATATATATATATATATATTTATAGCAGTGGAAGTGTGGAAAGGTGCAAGGGTGGAAGGATGGAAGTGTACAAGGGCAGAAGGGTACAAGGGTGCAAAGGTGCATGGGTAATTCTGCCGTATGGTGAATGGAATTGTATATATTACTTTGAAAATGATTGCCAACTACTGAAAGCATATTATTTAGCAGTAATGGAAGTGTGGAAAGGTGCAAGGGTGGAAGGATGGAAGTGTACAAGGGCGGAAGATTACAATAGTGCAATGGTGCATGGGTGATGCTGCCGTATGGTGTATGGAATTGTATATATTACATTGAAAATGATTGCCATCTATTGAAAGCATTTTATTTGGCACTAGTGGAAATGTGGAATGGTGCAAGGGTGGAAGGATGGAAGGGTACAAGGGTATAAGAGTACAAGGGTGCAAAGCAGCATGGGTGATTCTGCCGTATGATGAATGGAATTGTATATTTTATATTGAAAATGATTGCCATCTATTGAAAGCTTTTTATTTGGCATTTATTGCGATTGGTTATGCTTCGCACAGCTGGATGTGTGGAAAGGTGCAAAAGTGGAAGAATGGAAGGGTACAAGGGTAGAAGAGTACAAGGGTTGCGCAAGGTGCAAGTGTGATTATGTCTTCTGGTGAATAGAATTATATATTATATTGAATATGATTGCCGTCTATTGAAGGCATTTCATTTGGCACTTAGTGCAATTGGCTATTGGTTATATTATTAATATTATTATTATTATTATATTAAAATTATTATTATTATATATAAATATATATATATAAATATATATATATATATATATTTATATTTATATATATTTATATATATATTATAATATATATATATATTATAATATATATATAATATTATATATTGTGTTATTAATACAATACTATACAATATAGTACAGTAAGATACGTCACATTATGACGTAGTTCAGATAGACAAGTGTCCCTGGAATATCTTAAATTTAGGATTTTATTCCATAATATTTTGATACGCTTGAATGAACCACGCATCAAATTTCAGTAACAGATTTTTATGTGGTGCTGTAGGGTTCACCATCTTCATTTCATTTTTACATGCTTTCAAATTATTGATTTAGCTAACGTTAGGGACGTGGAGGTCATATATATATATATATATATATATGTATATATATATATATATATATATATATATTTATAGTAGTGAAAGTGTGGAAAGTTGCAAGTGTGGAAGAATGGAAGGGTACAAGGGTAGAAGAGTACAAGGGTGCATAGGTACATGGGTGATTCTGCCGTATGGTGAATGGAATTGTATATATTACATTGAAAATGTTTGCCATCTATTGAAAGCATTTTATTTGGCAGTAGTGGAAGTGCAAATAGGTGCAAGGGTGGAAGGATGGAAAGGTACAAGGGTAGAAGAATACTAGCGTGCAAAGGTGCATGGGTGATTCTGCCGTATAGTGAATGGAATTGTATATATTACATTGAAAATGATTGCCATCTATTAAAAGCATTTTATTTGGCATTTAATGCAATTGGTTATGCTTCGCACTGGTAGATGTGTCGAAAGGTGCAAGGGTGGAAGATTGGAAGGGTACAAGGGTAGAGAAGTACAGGGGTTGCGCAAGGTGCAGGTGTGATTATATCGTCTGGTGAATGGAATTATATATTAGATTGAATAAGATTGCCGTCTATTGAAAGCATTTCATTTGGCACTTAGTGCAAATGGTTATTGGTTATATTATTAATATTATAATTATTATTATATTAAAATTATTAATATTATTATATATATATATATATATATATATATATATATTTATATTTATTATAATATATATATATATATATTATAATATATATATATAATAATATATATATATTATAATATATATATAATATTATATATTGTGTTATTAATACAATACAATACAATACATTACAGTAAAATACGCCACATTATGGCGTAATTCAGATAGACAAGTCTCTCTGGAATATCTTAACTTTAGGATTTTATTCCGTAGTATTTTGATACGCTGGAATGAACCACGAATCATATTTCAGTAGCAGAATTTTATTTGGTGCTGCAGGGTTCACCATCCTCATTTCATTTTTACATGCTTTCAAAATATTGATTTAGCTAACGTTAGGGACGTGGAGGTCACACATATATATATATATATATATATATATATATATATATATATATATATATATTTATAGTAGTGGAAGTGTGGAAAGGTGCAAGTGTGGAAGGATGGAAAGGTACAAGGGTAGAAGAGTACAAGGGTGCAGAGATGCATAGGTGATTCTGCCGTATGGTGAATGGAATTGTATATATTACATTGAAAATGTTTGCCATCTATTGAAAGCATTTTATTTGGCATTTAATGCAATTGGTTATGCTTCGCACTGGTGGATGTGTGGAAAGGTGCAAGGGTGGAAGAATTGAAGGGTACAAGGGTAGAAGAGTACAAGGGTTGCGCAAGGTGCAAGTGTGCTTATGTCGTCTGGTGAATGGAATTATATATTATATTGAATATGATTGCCGTCTATTGAAAGCATTTCATTTGGCACTTAGTGCAAATGTTTATTGGTTATATTATTAATATTATTATTATTATTATATGAAAATTATTAATATTATTATATATAAATATATATAGATATATATATATATTTATATATATTACAATATATATATAATATAATATATATATACATTATAATATATATATCATATTATATATTGTGTTATTAATACAATACAATACAATACATTACAGTAAAATTCGCCACATTATGGCGTAATTCAAATAGACAAGTCTTCCTGGAATATTTTAACTTTAGGATTTTACTTTGTAATATTTTGATACGCTGGAATGAACCACGCATCATATTTCAGTAGCAGATTTTTATGTGGTGCTGCAGGGTTCACCATCCTCATTTCATTTTTACATGCTTTCAAAATATTGATTTAGCTAACGTTAGGGACGTGGAGGTCATATATAT